>CM077219.1:8983892-9428584 GCA_039654775.1 Spinibarbus caldwelli | reverse complement strand
ATTTAAAATGATTTATTGATTTTACTTCCATCCTGTCAATATCATCTTTTTAACAAAAAGACAAAAGCCAGTTTCTTTATGACATCATCCTCCAGTAAGTGACATCATTTAGGAGGGAAAACAACAGTACAAACACCTGTAAGTACTGGAAATAACGCTGATTAGTTTAGTGGTATTAATTTGTTTCGATCAAAAACATCAGTCCTGGTTGATAAAATTACAGAAATTGGTTTCATAACTTTCTGCTGACACCCTCCGGTATCTAAACCGTCAGTGTTGCCAGACCCGTATTCGCTTCAGTGTAATAAATCAATTTCGATGTTTGACTTTATTCAAATATATTTAGTTTGGCATAACATTTGGTAGTGTTTACGTCGCTGATGCATATAATATAGCTGAAAAACACCATACTGCGTTTGGCCAGCAGGGGGCAGCACACCACTGTTCCCGCAGGCCCTTAGCAACAGATGCTAGAGCTGAAGATAACAGAGAGAAAGAGAGAGATCGACATAAACAGAGCTGCAGCACTTACATAAGAGAGCCAGATGCTCTCAGAGGCTCTTCTGTTTGTGTGTGTGTTTGTCTGCTCAACTACCTACACACATACTTTGAGGACAGTTGAATCCCACACCTTCGTAATTTTTTGTTCTAGTGATCATATTTTAGCTGTTGTTTGCAAAATCATCAAAATACAGTTTGAACATTTTTTTTTTTTTTTTTGCATGTGTTAAAAAAACAACAATATTCCACAGTTAACATAGTATATGAACATGGCAATCATTCAGGTCCTTGGTTTTGCTTAGTTTTACCATCTGGTACCATGGTAAGGTCACATTTTGCAAGAATTTACAATGTGTGAGTTGATTTCATAATGTCTCCAGGCCTTTCAGCAGCTACACAGTCATTTAACATCTTTCAGATTCTTAAGCTCAAGGTTAGAAAGTGTGTACGGTGAGTATTATAATCTTTTAATGTGATTTAGACCGTGTTAAGACCTCTCTATCCCGCGGCATCAGAGAGGCTAAGAGACAGTACTCCAGGAGGGTAGCCCATCGCTTCAGCGACAGCGGGGACACTCGGAGCCTGTGGCAGGGGATTCAGACCATTACGGACTATAAGCCCCCACCGCGCACCTGTGACAGCACCATCCCCCTGCTGAACGAGCTGAACGCCTTCTTCGCTCGCTTTGAGGCACAAAACAGCACCACTGCACAGAAGTCCCCACCTCCTCCCGGCGACCAGGTGATGACGCTGTCCCCGGACAGCGTGAGGAGATCCCTCAGCAGGATCAATGCACGCAAAGCTCCGGGTCCTGACAACATTCCTGGTCGTGTACTGAGAGACTGTGCAGCGGAACTCACTGATGTCTTCACAGACATTTTCAACATCTCGCTGAGTCAGGCTGTTGTCCCCACATGCTTCAAGGCTACCACCATTATCCCAGTCCCGAAGAAGCCATCTCCATCCTGCTTCAATGACTACCGTCCAGTCGCACTTACTCCGATCCTCATGAAGTGCTTTGAACGGCTAGTCATGCATCATATCAAGTCTGCCCTCCCCCCCTCCCTGGACCCCTTCCAGTTTGCATATCGGTCCAACCGCTCGACCGATGATGCCATCGCCACTGCCCTCCACTCAGCACTCACACATCTGGACAAAAAAGACTCGTACGTCAGAATGCTGTTCATAGACTTCAGTTCAGCATTCAACACAATCATCCCTCAACAGCTCATTCACAAACTGGTCCAGCTGGGGCTCAACACCTCGCTGTGCAACTGGCTCTTGGACTTCCTGACTGGGAGACCTCAGGCAGTACGGGTCGGCAGTAACACATCCAGCACCATCACACTTAACACAGGGGCCCCTCAAGGATGTGTGCTGAGCCCCCTCCTCTTCACTCTGCTGACCCATGACTGCACACCGTCACACAGCTCCAACCTCTTCATTAAGTTTGCGGACGACACAACTGTGGTGGGTCTCATTAGTAACAGAGATGAGACAAACTACAGGAGCGAGGTGAGCCGCCTGGCCGGGTGGTGCAGTGACAACAATCTCTCTCTGAATGTGGAGAAGACGAAGGAGATTGTTGTTGACTTCAGGAGAGTGCACACTCAGCATGCTCCTCTGACCATAAACGGTGCGACCGTGGAAAGAGTGAGCAGCACCAAGTTCCTGGGTGTGCACATCACAGAGGACCTCTCCTGGACTGACAACACCGCAGCACTGGCCAAGAAAGCACAACAGCGTCTCTACTTCCTCCGCAAACTGAGGAGAGCCAGAGCCCCGGCCCCCATCATGTGCACCTTCTACAGAGGCACCATCGAGAGCATTCTAACGAGCTGCATCACTGTGTGGTATGGCGCCTGCAATGCGTCCTGCCGCAAGACACTCCAACGCATAGTGAGAGCAGCTGAGAGGATTGTTGGTGTCTCTCTCCCCTCCCTCCAGGACATCTACAACACCCGTCTCACCCGCAAAGCCCTCTGCATTGCAGGTGATCCCACCCACCCGACACACAGCTTCTTCAGTCTGCTGCCATCAGGGAGGAGACTGCGGAGTCTCCAGGCCAGGACCAGTAGACTGAAGGACAGCTTCATTCATCAGGCTGTCAGGAAGCTGAACTCCCTCCCGACCTTGCCCCCCCTCCCCTCTTTTGCCCCACGCACCACTGAACTCTGACCCCCCCCCCCCCCCCCCCTTACACTCTGTGACCCGCACCAGTCACTTAGTGCACCACTGGACTGCCCACTACCTCAGTCAGTATTGAACTGACCCCACTCAACTACCTCTTCTGTCACTTTAAACAGCCTGATAAGCTATTTTTGCACTACACTCTTTATATCTGCACAGTTTTCGTTTTGTTAAGCTCTTTTTGCACTACACTCATATCTGCACAGTTTTGTTTTGTTTAGTTTTGTTTATTTAACCGATTTGCATTTCATCTGCCATGTGCCTTATGCCACTTAATCAAACTCTTCTCTACAATGTCCTTATTTGTATATTTGTATAGTTGGTTTTTATACTTTAAACTGTATTTATTGCATTCTACGTCTACTGTTAGTGTTTTGTTAACTGTATGCACCATGGGTCTGAGAGTCACGCAATTTCAATTCTCTGTATGTATGTGCTGTACATGTGGCAGAATTGACAATAAAGCAGACTTTGACTTTGACTGAAGACGTTGCACGCTTCAAATGTACACACAGTCCTTGGGTTTCCTTGTGAAAAGCAAACTTATTACAAAATAATATACTGGTAGCACTTTTCATTTGTTAATATTAGTCTGGTTAATGTGATACTTATACAGCATTTATTAATGTTACTTATCCTAATTTCTTACTATTACATTTTTAAAATCAAACGTTGTACTGTATGTTAACATTAGTTAATGCATTGTGAACTAACATGAACAATTAGTGTATTTTTATTAAAGGTATAGTTCATCCAAAAATGAAAATTCTGTCATTAATTACTCACCTTACAACCCATAAGACCTTCGTTCATCTTCAGAACTCAAATTAAGAGTTAAGATAATGATTCAATATTTTTGATGAAATCCGAGAGCTTTCTGACCCTCCATAGACAGCAATGAAACTATCGAGAGTATCACGACGCATGCGCGTGCTGCTGACGTAGAAACCGGATGCACTGTGCCTTGTTTACAAACAGAGGAAAGCATGCACACTCGTACTCTCGATAATGGCGGAGTACAGTGACGGGGAAGAGAAGAATTGTTGAATAAAGTCGTTATTTTTGTTTTCTTTGTGTACAAAAAGTATTCTTGTAGCTTCATAAAATTAAGGTTGAACCGCTGATGTCACATGGACTATTTTAATGATGTCCTTACTACCTTTCTGGGTCTTGTATGTGGTAGCTGCGTTGCTGTCTATGTAGGGTCAGAAAGCTCTCAGATTTCATCAAAAATATCTTTAATTTGTGTTCTGAAGATGAACGAAGGTCTTACGGGTTTGGAACGACATGAGGGTGAGTAATTAATGACAGAATTTTCAATTTTGGGTGAACTATCCCTTTAGCTTATATAACATTAACAAAGGTTAATTAATGCTGTATCATTTACAGTATATTGCTCATATTAGTTCATGTTAACTAATGCATTAACTAGTGTTAACAAATGACACCTTATTGAAAAGTGTTACTAGCATACTTTGAAATAATGTACTCTGAATGTAATGAAAGTAATGTTTTGAAGACTTTAAAATGTGTCTATTGTATTTGAAATATGGTTAAAGTTTACTGCCAGTTTAACTAGTTAAAATCGAATCAAGTACTTTAAATGTGCTTTATTATGTTAGTCAACATATCATTGAAATAAGTGTGCATCTTTTAAGCCTGTCAAAAGATTATGAAAACATAATAAATTAATATGTACTTTATTAGAATATGCACTTTTTAAATGTGTATTTAAGTGTGTTAAGAAACGTAATCATAAAAGTGGACTCTCTTTAATTACACTTAAGTGGCCTTTTATTTTGTTAATATTATGTAATCTTCAAGTGTAGTTTTTGGTTACACTTTATTTTAAGATGTTACAGTGTAATTATACATTTACGTACTGAGTAATATTAATTAACTACATGTACTTGCTAGATGGTTAAGGTTAGGATTAGGGTTTGGTTTAAGGTTAGTTGCATGTAATTATGCATAAATAATTGTTATTATAATATGCACTTTTTAAATGTGTATTTAAGTGTGTTAAGAAACGTAATCATAAAAGTGGACTCTCTTTAATTACACTTAAGTGGCCTTTTATTTTGTTAATATTATGTAATCTTCAAGTGTAGTTTTTGGTTACACTTTATTTTAAGATGTTACAGTGTAATTATACATTTACGTACTGAGTAATATTAATTAACTACATGTACTTGCTAGATGGTTAAGGTTAGGATTAGGGTTTGGTTTAAGGTTAGTTGCATGTAATTATGCATAAATAATTGTTATTATAATAGTAAGTACATGTAAAGTGTGTAACAAAGACACTTTAAAATAAAGTGTTACTCAGTTTTTTAAAAATATGGTTTTGAGATTTGAAGTACACTGCAAGTACACGTACAATTAAGCACACTTCTCTTTCACAAAATGTCCTGCTACAGAGCGTGCAAAAAGTATTATGTCGAATGAGTAGGACACGGGTCAAAGGGCAGCGCTAACATGGCTGGCGTCCAGGGAAATGTCAGGGTTTCCCTGCAGTTGAATCAGGAATTATGAATCACAGGAGCTGTGCGAGTGCGACAAACGGTGCATGTAAAGTTTAGGATCACGAGGGCTATGAGGGGACGTCCTTCCCCTGCTCACCGCAGGCCGTTCCCTCAGGAGAGCCATCTAAACATAGAAGCGCCGCTACTGACCGTGTGCTTTTGTGTGCTGTATATTTAGGTGAGGTGTTAGTGTGTCTGGCCAGGATTGCGAGCACGTGTGTGAGGGAGAAGAGTGTGAAAGGTTTGTTCATTGCATTGGTATCTCTATATTTATACACACACACATATAACAGCTCAAGTGTCGGCCAGTGCTTTGTTTTTCATCGCTTGCACGGCTGTCCATTTGCTGCCCATATTCTTACTGTAGAAACATTTAAAGGGACAGTTCACCCAAAAATGAAAATTCTGTCCACATGTTCCAAACCTGTTGACGGTAGCCATGGATTTTCAATGGGAATTCAATGGCTACCGTTAACAAAATATCTTCTTTTGTGTTCAACAGCAGAAACTCATATAGGTTTGGAACAACTTGAAGGTGAGTAAATGATGACAGATTTTTTTTTTTTTTTTTTTTTTTTTGGGGGTGTACTGTCCCTTTAATAACATTATTATTATGTTTATTTTAACAAATTTTATTTTAAGGCACCACCTCAAAACAACATAAATTTTAGGTTGATTTAAATAAAAGCTGCTTTTTAAAAGGTTATAAAAGGGCATTTCTTAAAGGAACAGTTCATGCATTAATTAAAAGTCTGTCCTCATTTGCTCACATGGCTCTCAAATGTCATTCACCCTTCTGCATATTAAAAATTGGCATGTTGTGTCTGGTTCATAGACACGTGAGAGCAGATTTGGCACTGACGTCAAATCTGGTGTGCTGCGTCTGAATATGCACATGTGGAAATGATATTCGAGATCTATTGCTGTAGAATGGTATTAATAGCTTAATTTTTCAAATATAATGCATAGAGTTGTATTGACTACTCTTATAATACTTTTTTGGAGCAGAGAAGATTTTGTTTGACAGAAATTAATACTTTTATTCAGCAAGAACACATTACATTGGTTAAAGGTGACTGGAATGACATTTATAATGTTGCAAAAGATTTCTGTTTTAAATCAATTCTGCTCATTTGAATTTTCTATTCAACAAAGCCTCTTGAAAAAAATATACCTCAGTTTCCACAAAAATATTAATAAGCACAACTGTTTTTGACATTGATAATGATAATAGTTTCTTGAGCAGCGAATCTGTATATTAGAATTATTTCGGAAGGATCATGTGACACTGAAGACTAAAGTAATGATGCTGAAAATTCAGCTTTGATCACAGAAATAAATTACATTTTACGGTATATTAAAATTGAAAACAGTTATTTAAAACTGTAAAAGTTTTTCACAATATTACTGTTTTTACTGTATTTTTTATCAAATAAATGCAGCCTTGCTGAGCAGCAGAGACCTATTTCAAAAACATCCTACCAACCCCAAACCCCATATTGAATGATAAGCTTGCACTGAATGAAAAAGAGCAGCGTGAACATTTTCAAATTCTTCGTGTTCCACAAACTCCTACAGGTTCAGATTGACGTGAGGTAAGTAAATGATGCCAGAACTTTTCCTTTAACAAGGTATAAAGCGTCTGCAGTCTCTGCTCAGTCTGTGTGTGGTTTCAGTGGGCTGTTAATGAAGTAAAAGTGAGTTTGAAGTCAGTTTGTTATTCCTCTCATTACTGCCCATCCGTTGACCCATCCGCCCTATGATGTGTCTGTAATTTATCAAGGCCTCTGAAGGCTGTAATGATTCAGGCTTTTTAATATCCTTGCACTGCAGTCCTCCAAATTTAGAGATAGAAAGTGAGCGTGTGTGTGTGTGTACTCAGCATGTTTTTTCGCTCGGCTCACAAAGGCGCCCCTAAATTTATCTTGACAGTCTCTGGGGAAATGCCTGGAGAACAGTGCTTATAACCACAGAGGGGCTTGCAGAGCACAAAACTAGAACAAGAGCAGCCGAGACGTTTCTCTAGAACAAAACCTGTCACGGGACGTTAAACCTCCAGCAGATCTGCTCCGTGATTTTGACAGGCCAAAAGTACACAACACTTCCCTAAGAGCACAAGCAGACTACCAGAACTAAGACAAAATATAAAAAGCCAGTTTGATGCTCACATTTTCTGAAAATAATTGTTGCTTGCCTGTGCAAAACTCACTGCTGTGGTTGATAGGGTGTAGTGAGTCATTGCCAGGGAGTTGTTACGCTGTTGCTAAGGTGCTCTGAGTAATTTGAAGTGTGTTATGTTATGCTGTTGCTAAGGTCCTCTGAATAATTTTAAGTGTTTTTTGGTTGGCAAGTAGTTGTTATGGTGTTGCTAAGGTTTTCTGAGTAATTTTAAGTGTGTTACGTGGTTACTAGGGTGTTCTGAGTTGTTGCCAGGAAGTTGTTATGTTGCTGCTAAGGTTTTCTGAATAATTTTAAGTGTGTTTTGGTTGACAGGGAATTGTTGTGCTGTTGCTAAGGTTTTCTGAATAATTTTAAGTGTGTTTTGGTTGACAGGGAATTGTTGTGCTATTGCTAAGGTTTTCTGAATAATTTTAAGTGTGTTTTGGTTGCCAAGTAGTAGTTATGCTGTTGCTAAGGTCCTCTGAGTAATCTTAAGTGTGTTATGTCATTACTAGTGTGTTTTGAGTTGTTGCCATGGAGTTGTTACGCTGTTGCTAAGGTCCTCTGAGTAATTTTAAGTGTTTTATGGTTGGCAAGTAGTTGTTATGGTGTTGCTAAGGTTTTCTGAGTAATTTTAAGTGTGTTACGTGGTTACTAGGGTGTTCTGAGTTGTTGCCAGGAAGTTGTTATGTTGCTGCTAAGGTTTTCTGAATAATTTTAAGTGTGTTTTGGTTGACAGGGAATTGTTGTGCTGTTGCTAAGGTTTTCTGAATAATTTTAAGTGTGTTTTGGTTGCCAAGTAGTAGTTATGCTGTTGCTAAGGTCCTCTGAGTAATTTTAAGTGTGTTATGTCATTACTAGTGTGTTTTGAGTTGTTGCCATGGAGTTGTTATGCTGTTGCTAAGGTCCTCTGAGTAATTTTAAGTGTTTTTTGGTTGGCAAGTAGTTGTTATGGTGTTGCTAAGGTTTTCTGAGTAATTTTAAGTGCGTTACGTGGTTACTAGGGTGTTCTGAGTTGTTGCCAGGAAGTTGTTATGTTGTTGCTAAGGTTTTCTGAATAATTTTAAGTGTGTTTTGGTTGACAGGGAATTGTTGTGCTGTTGCTAAGGTTTTCTGAATAATTTTAAGTGTGTTTTGGTTTCCAAGTAGTAGTTACGCTGTTGCTAAGGTCCTCTGAGTAATTTTAAGTGTGTTATGTCATTACTAGTGTGTTTTGAGTTGTTGCCATGGAGTTGTTATGCTGTTGCTAAGGTCCTCTGAGTAATTTTAAGTGCTTTATGTCATTACTAAGGTGTTCTGTGTTGTTGCCATGGAGTTGTTATGCTGTTCCTAAGGTTTTCTGAATAATTTTAAGTGTGTTTTGGTTGCCAGGTAGTTGTTATGTTCTTGCTATGGTCCTCTGAGTAATTTTAAGTGTGTTATTTCGTTACTAGGGTGTTGTGAGTTGTTGCCAGGGAGTTGCTAGGTGGTTGCTGAGCCTTTTAAAGATGTTTTTGGTGCATTGCTATGTGATTGCAAAAGAGTTGCTCTGTGATTGCTAGGGTGTTCTGAGTGGTTTTAGTGCATTGCTATGTGGTTCTAGGTTGGTTGCTAGGTGGATTCTTACTGGCCTAACTCTATATGATGCTCTGGTGTTTTATAATAACACTATTTTATAACAATATGGTTTGTTAAAGGTGCAGTATGTAATATTGATAGCTAGTGGTTGAAATGGGTAGTGCAGTCCAAATTCAAAATATTGTTTCTCCAGTCCCCTCCTCCTCAGACTCAACGCTCACAAGGGTTGCCAGATTGAGGACATGCAATAGGAACGAGCACAACTGACAATGGAAGATGACAAGCCTTACACTGTAAGCTGATGAGTCATTAGTTGGATGCCAAGGCTTTTTAGGTCGGGTAGAATCTGCAACCTCTGACCTACTTCGATTGCTTGCTTCCATGGCTACAGGATGATCTGTTTCTGCTACCTGGCAACCCAGGCTGTCATAATACTATTACTAAACAGACATTCCAACACAGAACACACATTTCAAAAGTAGAATAACTGGCTGTAGCATTGTTTTCAGAGAAACAAGTATGTGAACTTAAATATTTGCTAATATATTATGGTGTTTTTATGCTTTAGTACAAGTTCATACTTCACCTTTAACAATTGCATGTTTTTATGTCCACTAGGATTAAAAAAAAAAGAAAAGTTGATCATGTAGAGAAGTAGTAGCACAACAGGCATAAATTGTGGTGTCTTTCATGTCTGTAGCATGAACAATGCAGGATGAGTTAATCAGCAAAGTTTAACCCATAGGGTAAAGGGTTTGTTGAAATCCCTAACCGTAACTATGAGCAAAAGTAATAGTGGTGGTTGCCTTAGAAGTCACCATTAAGGTACAGAATGTGCTCATTAGAGTGAAGCATGTGTCAGAACATGCATTTGACTCCAGTCACATGTTTCCTGACATCCTCAACAAACCTCCTGCATTCTACCCTGGAGGAGAATGAAATGTAAAAGGTCTCGACCCCTCAAGAAAGCATCTGAGTAACAACAGCACTCTCTGTACACTTTTGTCCCACACTGGGATGTGTTTTAGAACTATTCTGAGTACAAGAGATTCCATCAGCGAGGTTAAGCAATGCTTGTAGACGCACCGCACAGGTGAAAGAGTTGAATCAGTGCTGACGTTAGCACCACATCTGTGATGGAGCAGTCAGGACTGGAACAGTCTGTGACCTTACTGTATTATAAAACAGATGTTTTTGGTTGACAGTATAAGAACAGGGGTTATTTCTAAACTAAATAAATAATTTATTAATGCGAGAAACTGCAATACTCAATACGGCAGCTGAAGGGAAGTCCCACCTGTGAGTTAAATAAGCAAGTCACCTTTTTGATAGAGGAATCTTTTTTTTTTTTTTCTACACCTGTGTATGTGATTTGAGGGACAGATGCAAAATGTTTGATATAATTTTTATGAGATTTTATTAGTGATTTGACAAACACTACTTTTCAAAAGTTTGAGGTCTGTAAGATTTTATGCTTCACCTATCAAAAATGCAGTAAAGTAAAAACCATGATACTTTTTTTTCAGGATTCTCTGATGAATAGAAAGTGCAAAATAACAACATTTATTTGAAGTAGAAATCTTCTGTAACATTATTACTGTGACTTTTGATCAATTTAATGCATTAATTTCTTTGTTTCCTTCAAAAAAAAAAAAAAAAAACCCAATCAGTCAATCAATCTTATGCATAGTGAATGCTGTAAGCCTACATTTTTGTAGATTTCAGTCTTTCCTCTAGTATGACTACAGCAGCTGCCCGGGGGCGGAACAAATATGGCCACCAAATGAGCCGCTAAGGCATTCAGAACCTATTTTACTTTAATAATGTAATGTACTTTCAAATGAAACAGGTATTCAAAAAGAATAAAATCGGGCATGACTTAATTTTATGTATTAGAATTAAATTATTAATATAATTGCACATCTTAGAACGTTTGTCAACCAGTTAGATTCAAGCATTCACAGCCCCTTAGAATAAGCTTCTATATTGCACAGATACACAAGAAATACAGGACATGAAAACAAGAAAGTAAACAGCCTACATTGATTTCATGTTGACTTTCAGCGAGCTTTGGTTTTTGGGAATGAGGGACAGGTGCATCAGGAAACTCTGTGTTTAATTTATCACTGTAACTCAGCACCTGTGCTCTCTGTATTCTGTTTCATGGATCAGTGTGTTGGCTTTCACAGCATCTCTCTCTCTTTCTCTTTCCTATTCCCATTTGTCTCCTCCTCCTCATTCCATCAGCACCATCCTGCTCGCTCTCTCTCGCTCTGATGTGCGTCACAGGCTGGGTAAACACATTTGCTGTGGGGCCTTCTGCTCACCTGCTTTGAATTTTACATAGTGAGTGGGCTAGAAGCTGAGAGAGACCGTGTGTGTGTGTGTGTGTGTTAGATGAGCTCCTCTGATCTCAGAGGCATGAAAACACATGCTTCATTAACCATGTGTCTAAGACGGTCCTTCAGAGATCACTGACCACTGCAGCTCGACACTATTAGCATCTGTTTGCACATTTCAGGATTCATTTCATATGGTAGATCACAAGTTTATCTGTGTCTTAGTCCTGGATACTGTTGCAGAGCCCTGTTATAGGAATGATTTAGCTGGAAAATTTGGTCATTACTTGCTCACCCTCGTGTCACTTCAAACCTGCATTATATTTATGTGGAAAACAGAGAATTTTCTGAAGAATTTTTTATTTTTGATAATTTTCAAAAGACACAATATTTAAAACAAAGGGGAAGATATTTTGTAAATTACTTACATTTTGATGTGTCCCCCACATAAAGCTATTGTATGTCTTAAGATAACTTGAAATATGGTGCTGTTTTGAGTCATATGGATTATTTTTTTGGTCATTTATTTATGTTTTTTTAAGTCCCAAAGAAAAAATTACAACACGTGGGTTTAGAAGAATACAAGGACATGTTAAAATAAATAAATAAATAAATAATAATAATAATAATAATAATAACACTGAAGACTGGAGAAATTATGCTGAAAATTCAGCTTTGATCACAGGAATAAATTTCATTTAAAAATTAAAATAGAATTATTATTTTTACTTATAATAATATTTCACAATATTGCTGTTTTTACTGTCTGTTTGATAAAAAAATGCAGCCTTGCTGAGCATAAGATACTTTTTTCAAAAACATTAAAAACTCTTACAAACTCTAAATGGTAGTGTATTTTATTTTAATTTTAATTTTAATATTCACTTGTATTTTTAATTTATCACAATTTTAATATTATACATTTTCGAGCATATAAACATTTTAAACATTTTTGTCTTATCGCAAAATAGATAAAAAATCTGAATGCCTATTTGCCTTAATTATTATTTATCATAAGCCATAAGTGAGCCTACATTTAACCCCAAACTTGATATCTTATTAGTTTGCATCTGTGTTGGAAATAAGCACAGCACAGGTTCTTATTTTCCACCTGAGTTAATGTCATGTGTTATGTGCTTTCTCTGTCTACGTCAGCATTGTTCTGGCTTTCACCGTTCGTGTTTTCAGCACCTTGGACAGCAGCCAAACAGAAGCACGTTGCTGAGTAAGTGCGAGAGATTCTCCCGTCGGTGTGCTCTGATTGGTCTGATTTTGAGAGGTTCTATGACTCATAATGGTGCCAGAAGGCAGCGACAGAGTGATTAGCTCAACCATGACTGAACTGGGCCTCTCGACAGACAGACTGTGCAGCACCTGCGCCTGTTAGTCCACACCGCCACTGTCCCAACACAATAAAACCAAACACCACTGACCTTTTGCAAAAGGAATGTTCTGTGTTCAATACAAGTTGAAAAGATAGTTTTAAAAATGACAAATTGTCATAATTTGCATATACTGCCACACTACCATTCAAATGTTTGGGGGTTTTTATTTGAATGTTTTTTGAATGTTTTTGAGAAAAATCTCTTAGGTTGCATTTATTTGATCAAATAAATAGAGTAATAACAGTAATAATTTTAATAATATAATAATAATATTTCAATAATAATATATTTTTTTTAAAGTTTATTTATTTTTTTAGTTTATTCCTGTGATGCAAAGCTGAATTTTCAGTCTGAATTTTCATTACTCCAGTCTTCAATGTCACATGATCCTTCAGAAATCATTCTAATATGATGATTTGCTGTTCAAGAAACATTTATTATTATCAATGTTGACAACAGGATATTTTTTCAGGATTCTTTGATGAAAGTTCAACACAACAGCATTTATTTGAAATACAAATCTTCTAATTTACATTATAAATATATTTGATTAAACATTATAAATATCTTTACTGACACTTTTGATCAATTTAATGTATCTTTACTGAATAGAAGTATTAATTTCTTAGAAAAAAACTTAATAACCCTAAGCTTTTGAATGGTAGTATATATATTTATTTCTTCCACAAAATACAAAATGAGATGTTAGGAATAATGTCCAAGCCGCACTTTTCCAAACAACAAAAATGCATGTTAATTAACAATGTCAAGCTCCAAAATGCACTATAAAAATGTCATAAAAGTAGTCCGTAGCAACCTGTTCTCATGACAAAAACGTACCTGTGGCAACTTTTTCGCAAGACCTGAAATACTTACCGCCATGTACGTTTCGTGACATATTCGATGTGAGATGTTCACTGAGTGGCGCTAAAAGAGTGTTCAGTCTTTTTCCTCAGAACAGATGAACGTACATATGGTACGTTTTATGTGATGTTGGTTTTGTAGGTGTCACCGCAGTTCTGACTTGAAATGTCTGTTGAGTGGCGCTATAACTCTAATGCTCCGTGACGTTTTAAAATAAAGTACCATCTGCACTACACCTAAACCTACCCGCTAGTATTAACAAAAGTGAATGTGATGTAAAAACACATTCGCAAGCATGCCATTTTTGCTTGTTTTTCAATCTCTCATCTTTCATCTCATTCATCATGAGTCATGTTTTTGACGGGATTTGTACCCAAAGATTCTGCATCCTAAGTCCAATTATGTGCTGGCTGAGATACCGCGCAAACTTGTTACATCCAGAAAGCAAAACATATGGAGCTGTAATCATAACTGTGTACGAAAACGATTAAAAGTGCTCAACGTTTTACCACCTCTAGTGTTCATTTCTGTTGGAAACTACTTATTGGTACGTATTTCACATCTTGCGAAAAAGTTCCCAGAGGTATGTTTTCATCATGAGACCAGGTAGCCCATATTATTTGTGCTCAATATTATAAGTCTTCTGAAGTCGTACAATAACTCTGTGCAAGAATCAGACTGAAAATGCAATCATTATTCGCTAACAATCTGCATGAAGACATGAGATTACAAACAGTTATTTTCTTTGCATTAATGTGCACTGATGAATCGCTCACAATAAGACCAACATGCATTATGAAAGCCAAAAGTATCAATTTTGATTTCATGTCAAATTTAACTTTTTATAACTTTACTGTATTAAAACCGGGATGTTCCTTCACTCAGTAAAAAAAGGTACAAAGCTGTCACTGGGGCAGTATCGTAAAGTACAAAAGCTAAAGGATACATCTTTTTACCTTATTTACCATAAAGGGATAGTTCACCCAAAAAAGAAAATTACCCCATGATTTGCTCACTCTCAAGCCATCCTAGGTGTATATGACTTTCTTCTTTCAGACGATTACAATCAGAGTTACATTAAAACTTGTCCTAGCTCTTCCAAGCTTTATAATAGCAGTGAATGGCTGTTGAGATTATATAATAGAATATACAACCGTATATATAAGAAAGTCATATATACACCTAGGTTGGCTTGAGGGTGAGTAAATCATGGGGTAATTTTCATTTTTGGGTGAACTGTCCCTTTAAAGCTACATAATAGTACTTTAATAGTACATTAGGACCTAAATTGTACCTTTTGAAAGGATACCGGCCCAGTGACAGTTTTGTACCTTTTTTCTGAGTGTTTAAAAAAAGTGGGTCTGATTGGGGCAACATTGAAAATAGTTTGTCCTGATTTCCTTGCAACAATCCTTCCCTTGCTAATTTACACAAAAAGCCTCAGAATGAGCCTCCAAATGATTAATTTCCTAATTACACACATTATTCTGCTTAGCTGTCCCCTGATTAGTTCTTATTAACAGTTCATTTACATTTTCCCTGTCTGGTAATTTGTCACAATGACTGAAATAGAAAATGCAATTGTGTGATGACTCATACTCCAGGCGTACAGAAAACGATTTGTGTTTTACTTCTGCAAGTTTGATTTGACTGCTAACAGATGCGATTCTTTTTTTTGAGGTCGCACATCACAAGGAGGCAAAAAGTGTGACAAAATCAAAACAAAAGCAGTTTTGACACCGCTGTGTGATTGCAAGACATCCGATTAGTCTGCCATCGTCCTTCCTTTGTCTTACCGACAGATCTGAAGTGGCCTTAAATGCCGGTTGCCTTTTCATAATCAGACAACACAATGAAATCCTGCCGTTTGACACGTGGAGGGGAATCAGACCCCATGGGATGCGGAGGGAAGCACGCTTTGAATCGCAGCACAGTTGTGTATGTGTGCCTGTCTGTGTGGGCGTATATGACTGAGGCTCATATTCCAGAAGCTTTGGATTTGTCAGCAGACAGGCTTGACTCTTCCTTGAGGTCGCTCTGAATTAAATATGAGGAGTCTTGTGGAAAAGTTTCTGCTGGACAAGCAGTTGTCAGGAGGTGTCTCGCTGCTAACTTTAAATACACTTTTACCTGCTTGACTTTAATTGATTCTGTTTGTGACAGCTGCAGAAAAGTTGAAAATGTTACACTGAGTGCAAAAGGTGGCAGTTACATCTAGAATGTGTACTAATCGATACATTATTATGTCATGCCATTTTAATTTATGTTTTAAATGAGGTACATTTTGGTTAATCTAGGCTATTCTGTGCATAAAGAAAATGCACACAGTGAACTATATATTGTAGAAATTGAAAGATTAGTATGGTAGTATGCTAATCTGAACATCTCAAATTCCCATACTTTCATAGTGTGCTGATATCTTGGCCATTAATGATATGTACATGTTTAATCTGACATATTGCTTTTTGCATGAAGCAAGGAAGTTTGCATATTCAGACACATAGGCTATATTCGGAACAGAACATTAGCATACTACTAGCTGTACTGTGCTGAAAATACTGTGTCCTACTATTTTAGTATGTGAAACAACAAACATTATGTTAAGATAAACATTTGAAACTGTAGTGTGCTACATTGTTGTTTTAATGGCATATGGCCATTTGGCAGAAATGGTAAGAGTATGCAATATACACTACCGTTCAAAAGTTTAGGGCTGGTAAGATATTTTTTCTGAAAGAAATTAATACTTTTATTCAGCAAGGAGGCATTAAAATGATCAAAAGTGACAGTAACAGACATTTATAATGTTACAAAAGATTTCTATTTTAAAAAAATGCCGTTCTTTATTGAAGGCCACCATGGAATAAAAAATAAATAAAAAAGGTTATCAATCATGATTTTATATCTCACTATTTACATTTATTTATTTATTTATTTATATTTTTCACAATTGTGAGAAAAAAGTCAAAATTACATTTATGTCTTTGTTTCTCAGAACTCTGAGTTTACAGCTTGTAATTTATTGTTTGTTTTGTTTCCACAATAAATAAATAAATAAATAAATAAATGTAATTGCTATCTAACTTCTTATCTCACAATTTAGACATCTTATTCTTGCAATTGCGAGTATCTCACAGTTCGGAATTTTCTTATAAACTCGCAATTACAAGTTATCTCACAATTCTGAGTTTATATCTCACAATTCAAAGAAAAACAATATTTAGCTTCATTGCAATGGAAAAAATCTTCGAAATGTGAGATATAACGTTTCAGTTGTGAGGGAAAAAAGTCTGAATTTTAAGATAAAAATTCATAATTACGTTTTTTTTTTTTTTAAAATTTCTTTATCCCTTGGCAGAAACAAGCTTCCATGACTACGATAAATATAATGGTACTATAGCTAACTTTGTTTTATAGTTTTTATATAGTTAACTTTTTTATAGTTAACTTTAACTATAGTTAAAGTTTTAATAATTGTTCTAACTCTATGACAATGAAGTCCGCACAAATAGCCGAACGATAATGACATAGAGGAACGATTTCGCTGTAATCACTTTCAGAACGATTTTCTCCAGCTGATGAACGATAAAAACATTGACAGCCAATCAGAATCAATCCCACTTTAAAAGAGCTTGAGCATTTAAAGTGGCAGAGTGCGCTTATAATAAACAAAACGTTATCTTGCTTTGGTGTGGCTGCTAATATAGTTATCGTTCTGGATGTGAATGGCCTTTAGTATTGATGTATTTCACTAGTATATAGTATGTGTATATGTAATAGAAAGTCTCAAAAACACAGAAGTGAGAGTGAGTGCTACCTCACAAAGAGTAGTAGAGTAGAATAAACTTTATTATGGTCTGTTGTGTTGAAGAGTTAATGAACTCATTGGGGAATGTACTACTACTCAACTCTGCATGGTGTGCAGGCAAGACTCTCTCCTTCCTTTCCTGCCTTTGTCTGTGCTGAGAGCTGATATCGACTCTCAGGTTCCCTGCAGTGTGCGGCGCTCCTGAGGGTTCAGTCGTTCTGGATCTCCTCATGTTCTCTGGCCTGTGCTCTTGCTCCCTGCTAATGAACTCCCATGACATAGAAATACACAACAAAAATAACAGCTGAGGGAGAAAGAACAGTGTCTCCATCTCAAACAGAGAGCTCTGAGACATCGGCTAGCCGGTTTAGCATTTGGAACACCGCTCAATTTCTTCAGAAATTGTGAAAATATAGCTAATCCTTCACTGGTATTCTTTGTCCTCCACGAACAAAAACAAATACTCATATGCAATTAGCAAGCATTCTAATCTAGCCGGGTTGCAGAGGTTAACTGGCAAACAGGATGAGCTCGGCTGGATTTGTGGACGTGGGTGGGTGGAGCCTAAGGATTTGGAGCTATATAAATAGTAGTTCTAATCAAGGGAAAGCTAAGCACTAAGAACAGGTGAATAAGAGCCACATGAAAAGGAGATTGTCCATTCTGACCCACAGACATGGTATAGTAAGGTATTAGGGTCAGCTTTCCTCTATGACACAACCTAAGTATGGTAATGTGATGCTAGGCGTGTTAATGTGGTCTGTCTATACTATTAGCGAATAATGAGTTTAGCTTAAGCTTTAGTGTTCGTTTATGCTATTTTTGGGGTCTGAGGGATTTGTCTGTGATAATATTATCATGTCCTTGCTGGCGTGCAACCGGAAGCTACGGGAAATGTGAAATTGTGTGCATTGAGATCCTATAGAAGACAACTTTTATATTGATATTTTGAGAGAATAGTGTTTTTGAGAAGCTTTTGAGCGTCACATGTACCAAAGATTTTCTGTAAACGAATAGTTCGGCCAAAAATGAAAACTGACTCCATTGGCCATCCAAGATGTTGATGAGTTTGTTTCTTTATTGGAAAGGATTTGGAGATATTTAGCATTACATCATTTGTTCACCAATGGATCCTTTGCAGTGAATGGGTGCCGTCAGAATGAGAGTCCAAAGAGCTGATAAAAACATCACAATAATCCACAAGTAATCCATAATCCATCAATTAACGTTGTTTTACCTTAAACCACCACTAATAAAATGCTACGTAAATTTCTCCATATCTGTTCTGATAAAGAAACAAACTCATCTACATGTTGGATGGCCTGAAGGTGAGTAAATTATAAAGTATAAATATAGTAAAAAGTCATCAAACCAATGATATAACACAAATGGCAGTATATGGGAATGATGTAGTGACCAAAATAATGTTAAACAAATGACAATTTTGAACTTTTGCCTCGCAGTGTATTTATTCCTGGTCAACCCATGTAACATTGTGCTTGCACTGAGTATTTTTAACCAGTGTTTACAGTGAAAATAGGGAAGTCACCAGGACATACTCTTAACTCATCCAATTATCTAAATAAGCTGACTGAACTACAGGAGCTGGTTTGAATCTAAATATCCTCAAAGCCAAAATAATGACTCCATTCCTAATGTGCAACACTCCAATAGCACAGCGTTGCAATGTATTTTTGTATTGTCAGTATATCTTGACGTATCTTGCAAAATTGGTCAATCGCAGCACTCTGTCATGACAATATTACACTTATTAAATGACCCATAAAATGTAATGTGTGCACTAACAACCAATTACTGTGACTGTGTATCAGCCAATTGACAGAGTCGTTTAAAGAACATTAAGCACATTCTGAGAAAATCAAGTTATGTTTTGAAGATGAAAAAGTGGTGACATGACATACCTCAAATCAAATATATATATATCCTGTAGCAATACAACAATTCAGAAACTTGTGGTTTTATGTTTTTTATGCTAAGATTTCACAGCTTTCATTCATGTGAAGTCAAAACTGAAGACAAATGCCCGTTAGGAGATTTTCAGTTCAGCTTCTTGAGAAGCACTGCACTGCTGAAACGTTTTGGAAGAGGAAAAACTATGTCCTCTAAAAGTGCTGCATCATTTTTTGGAGCGCTACACACTGTCGTTTTAGTTCTCTGATTTTGCTGGCAACTCCAGCCACTGAGCCTCTGACTGCAATATCAACACAACTCCCGCCGGGGAGCCGGTCGCTGCAGTGGGTGTGTATGATTTCATTCTCAGGAGTGTGTCAGGTCTCGTCTCAACTAATTCTGTTTCCCTGTGTCTCATCAGTCTGTGGTGACAGCGCTGGTTACCATGCTGTTGCCTGGGTTTACCTTTTCCTGTGCATGTAAAACTACTAATCAGCTTTCACCTTCATTTATTTAGCCTGCTTCCAACCTTATATTGTATTTCTGACTTACATGAACTGCTCATAGAGGAGTAGAGTATTTTATATGTCAGGACACAAGATAAGCATCTTGTTTACAAGACTGTCCTGTAAAAAAACTGGATATCTGGTCACCTTGATGAAATTCTAATATAATCTGTAAAACGTCTGTTTTTAGGATCGTTTTGGTATGCCAGCACAATCTTGAGAGGAAAAGAGCAGTAACAACAACATGACCAAGCTTAAGGCTAGTCTGCTTTCCATCTGCTTTCATATTTTTACTCCATGTATCGAAAACAGGTCTTTTTTTGTTTACTAATTCATTGCCATATGAATTTATTTGAAGCCAAACTGTATTATTTTTGCGCTATTAAAGCATAGAAAACTTGCTAAAAATTTACTTACCCTCAGGCTATCCAAGATGTAGACAAGTAGATGAGAATATGAAAAGATTTGGAGAAATTTAGCATTACATCACTTGCTAACCAATGGATCCTCTGCAGTGAATGGGTGCCGTCAGAATGAGAGTCCAAACAGCTGATAAAAACATCACAATGATCCACAAGTAATCCACACCACTCCAGTCCATCAATTAATGTCTTGTGAAGCGAAGAGCTGCATGTTTGTAGTGATCCATCCCCTGTTGTCCACGCATATCAAAATCCACTGACATATTTGTTTAGAACTGTTTTGGACTGTTTTTGCTTGCTTGAGCTGTGCATATTTCTCACCTGATTCAGATGAGACAATGTCTTGATGGATTTGTTTATTACAAACACACAGCTTTTCGACATGTTGGTCATGTGGATTATTGTAATGTTTTTATCTGCTGTTTGGACTTTCATTCTGACGGCACCCATTCACCCATCCACTGGTGAGCAAGTGATGTAATGCTAAATTTCTCAAAATCTTAGATGGCCTGAGAATGTGTAAATATTCAGCAAATTTTAATTTTGTATGAACTATTCCTTCAACCTCACAGAATGGAATTGTAAAATTAATATTTTGAGCCAGGCTTGCTGAACACACCCCTCTATTTCATTGGTTAGACAAACAGATAATCCCACCCCAATCTCACACAACTGGTTAAACTAACATTCGGGCTTGAAATTAGAATGCTGAAATAGAGCTTTTGTTTTGACGCCACCATCTTTACTGAGAAATTAACCTACAAAGGGCCTATATTTGTCTCTGCATATTAGGTTGGCATAGAAGAAAGTATTTTAGCATGGAAAATTGTACACTTCACCTTTAAACAAGGGCAGTAGGAGTGCTGTGCCCATTATGTGTCACTAGGGGGCTAAAAGTGGCTGTTTCTAAAGCAGTCAAGCAAGACCAAAGATAGATCGACACTCAAAGTAATTACCTTGTTCTTTCTGGCCAATTCCACAGAGTTGTGCTATTCACTGAAAGCCCTGATACCTGCTACAGGCTCTTTAAAAACAAGCTGATTAAGGTGCAAGTGAGATAAGCAGACCAGATTTCTGAAATGTAAACCAGGAACATTTCCTAGTTCAGTTGACAAAATATAGCTTAAATCTCATTTGTTATTATCTGAATTAAAAAATGGGGATAGTACATTTTTGTATTTGTTTTTAATCATAGTGAGTTCCATATTATAACTAATAAATATTGTGATGCTTGCATGTGAAAAATAATAAATAGTAACTATTGCACATCAAAACAGTATTATATTATAACAAAATTATGACTTATCTGGTCTTAAACTGAGCCAATATTGCATGGATTGCATATATGCTGAGACGGTTTACTTTGCTTTCTGGTTTTAAAAACTAATTATGTATTATAGCTCAAATATTTAAAGTCATGGAGCTGTTTGCATAGTCAGTTTGCTTAATGTCATTTCTGCAAACAGCCCTGATATAACTATCACAAATGAAATGCATAAGCTTTCACCATATGCAGTGTGGAAAATAATGTTTCTCAGGCTCAAATGACTATTTATATGATACCAAATACCTAAATTCTAAATACAATGCAACATGTCAATAGGGTACTTAGAAATAAGATTTTCAACTGGATTTTTGGACTATTTCCTCACTTGTAAACTCGGATATCTTGACTCGGAAGAGAAGTTAATTAGTCCTTTTCTCCTGGTGGGTAGCAGAAAAAAGCTAGTGCCTGTAAATGCTAAAAATACCTCACATCCCCACATACACCAGTTGCCCTCTGAGCAGGCCTGTAGACATGTGTTATGCATGTTGATTCATGACCGAAATCTCCATATCTAACCAGACTTCTTCAATGGTAGACATCTGTTAACTGGGACATGATTGCAGTTTGCTAGCTTGCATGTTTGGTAGCATGTGTGTTGATTCAACTTGAGAGGCTTCTGGACTGTTGAGGAGGAGAGTTAAACATATGGCTTGTTAGTGCTGATCTGTTACCACATTAAAGTAAGCACAAGGAGACACAATTCTGCATTCATTATACCTTGTATTTATATCTGATGCTAAATTTAGCTTTTGCTATTAAGTATGTGTGTGTATATATGTGTAATTTGTATGTAATATGTATTTATTAGTTTATCAGTAATTTATGATTTATGGTTAATAATCTATCTATCTATCTATCTATCTATCTATCTATCTATCTATCTATCTATAATATGACATTATAACTATAATAAGCTCTGGTCTCTTCGAAATACTTTTTTCTTTTCATGCTTTGCCCTTTAAACCTGGCCACAAATTATTCTCCGCTCATTTCCCTTTTGTTTCATGTACTAGCTGCTTACGGTTCTGTTCAAATACATTGTGACTATCAAGTGTTTATGCAGAAGCCATCTTTTACATGACACACAGCTGACATGCTAATTGCACTCCAAATGCCCTGTAGTACTTTTTGGCTACAGCCTAGTAAATGATTGCTAGTGACCTGAATCCTGAGGGGTCAGAAGCACACCATGCTCCGGCTGTTTGCATTGCAAATATCTGATAGGCCTTATCCAACTCCTGTTGATTTTTCCTCCTGTACATCTCCATAATTATCCTCACACCGCCTGTGAGTAGCAACAGATGGATGGACCGGAGTGAAGGGGTGGGGGAAGGATTTGAACTGAAAATTGAAGAAAGTGTGCGCATGGTTCACACCATGTGCTGTGAATGACCCTCTGTTGAACAGCTTTGTGTTTTGCTGGCTGTGATAAGATAGATAAGATTAAGTGGAAACCTTTTCTGATTTATTCATTGCAGATACTTTGACCTTTAGCTGATTAGAGAATGACTTTCGCTTCCTTGTGCGCTATTTAATGACCATTTCTCACCTTTCTGACACTGAATAATGTTAAATGTGACATTCAAGGAAGAGTTCACCAAAAATGGAACGTTCTGTCATCATTTTCTCAACCTTATGTTATTCCAATCCCATTTGACTTTCTTTTTCCACTTTTTTTTGTCGTTCTAATGCTTTATTAGACTTTTACTTTAATTATATTAGAAATATAGATCAGGATATTTGTTGTGCTCCACAGAAGAAATAAAGTCAAATGGGTTTGGAACAACATGATGGTGAGTAAATAAAGTGAGCTTCTTCTTATATAATGTCTAACGTCAGCTTTAATTTACTAGCAGACGTGAGTTTGTTCAGCAGTGTTCAGTTCACAGTTCATGTTTGCTGTTTGTTTGTCGTGTACTGATGATCTGGAAGCCAAGGGTGGGAGTACACCTGTGTTTTAACAAGTCCTCCAATAGAAAGTCTTAGATATAGTTGTGCTACAGTATGGACTTTTACCTCAGAAGATATTTTTGGGCTATCTCCTAATGTCCCAGCCAACATTTCCATGTGGGCCCCATGTGGGTTTTTGATGGGCTGTCACTTGGGCCCTGCATGGGCAACCCAAGTGGGGCCCAGACAAATTTGTCCATCGGCTCCACTTTGGCCCCAAGTGTGTTAGCCCATAGGGGCACATGATGGGTCCATAGTGGGCCCACATGGGTCCCAAACGGGTTCTAATAATTGGGGCCAAGGTGGGCCACATACAGAACTCTTATGGGCCCCAAATGGGTGACCACACTGTAGCCCATGTATACAAATAGCACAAATAACCCATATATGGGGTTTTTATGGGACCACAGTGGGTCAGAACTGGGCCCCATTTATATTTCTTTATTAATTCTTCTGGATAAAGTTAATGTGCTAAAACTCTAAATTACAATGTTTTTTGACCTAATATCAATTGATTTTATGTGGTGCTCAATACATTTTAAATGATGTTAAAATATTTCAACTGTTGAGAAAATGACTTCAACTCAGAATCTCTAAATCACATTTTTTATTGGGTAAAACAAAACAGGATAAAAACTGGATAAAAATACTTGAACAGAACAGGATGAAATGGTATTATTCTTGGGCCTGTGCAGACTTCTCAGCTTCATACCTAAAAAAAAAACAGTATAGAAAGAAAAAGAGAAAAAGCAATTATTTTAAAATACTACTAAAACATTCACAAGCATTAAAAAGCATACGTGGTTCAAATTAAGCCATGCCAGTACTTCATATTTCTGTCTAAGTGACAAAACTGTCACTTAAAGGGATAGTTATACTACTAAAGCTAATATGAACAAGTTAAAAGTGACACTATTCAGTTTAGAAATGTAATTATGTGCTAGGAGCTATTTTTGTTGCGAGATAGCCTACACAACAATGCAACACAGTTTGATTTCAAAAGAGTGTATAACCGTAAAATGTTTATTGTCAAATTAACAGTAACTTACTGGCAACAATTATCCAGTAGTTACTGTATTTCATACCACAGTAAAATTACTGTGAAACTAAGTACAGTAGTTTTAAGTGTACTCATTTTTTATTTTATTTTGTTATATATTCAGTAACACAAGTTATTGCTTCACACCAACAGCTTTATTCATGATTCATCTTTTATATTTCACAGCTGAACTCACAGGACCACAATGCGACATAATACAGACTTTCAACAGTGAAGTAAAACAGTGTAAACCTATACACAACTAACCTACTGATAGATTTTGACTATAAATATACTATATATAAATGTTACCTATACATAAACTAAAAAAAATACAAACTATACAAACTATACGAATGCTTCATATAAATACTGTACATGTGCAAAAAGAAACATTGTAAGTCAAGCAGCTGGCTGGGGAGCAGTGCAGGATGATTTGTAGTGCATGAGCATGTAAACATACATATATTACTGAGTCTTTTGTGGGATTGTGTACACACAACAGTGTGTGTGAAAAGTGTCTAGTGCGCATTGAGGAGGAGAGTGTGTTACTATAGGTGGTTTGTACAGGCCCACTCACCTGTGTATAGTACACTTCGAACTGCACAAAGAAGTTTTCATACGGTTTTTACTTTGTAAGGTTGGGGGGTGTTTAGAAGGGGGTGGGGGTGAGGTAGGGGGTTTGTATGGGGTTTCAGAGAGTGGCGGGGTGATTTGAGTTCAGGGCTCTCACAGCCTGGGGGAAAAAGCTGTTGAGCAGTCTGGCAGAGCAGGCTCTGGTGCTCCGTGATCCTCTGTGATGTGCACCCTCAGGAATTTAGTGCTGCTGACTCTCTCCACAGTCGTGCTGTCGATGGTCAGTGGGGGGTGGTCAACGGAGTGTCTCCTGAAGTCCATCACAACCTCCTTTGTCTTACCCACATTGAGGGACAGGTTGTTAGCACCACACCATTCAGCCAGCTGTGCCACTTCCTCTCTGTAATGCGTTTCATCGTTGTTGCTGATGAGACCTACCACAGTTGTGTCATCAGCAAACTTGATGATGTGGTTGGAGCTGGACTTGGCAGTGCAGTCGTGGGTCAGCAGCGTGAAGAGCAGCGGGCTGAGCACACAGCCTTGTGGGGCACCTGTGCTCAGTGTGGTAGTGCTGGAGGTGTTGTGGCCGACACGGACTGACCGAGGTCTTGCAGTTAAAAAGTCCAGGATCCAATTACAGAGGGAGGTGTTAAGGCCAAGCAGGTTTAGTTTATTAATGAGCTGTTGTGGGATTATTGTGTTGAATTCTGAGCTGAAGTCAATGAACAGCAATAATATGAAAATTACAATAATACGTACATGATAATGAAGAAAACTGTATATATGTATTTTAACATATACCTACCAATTTAGGACTTCACGACGAGTCTCCCCCGGTCTGACAGCCGCGCTGTGGGAGGAAAAGGCCAGTTAGCACAGCTTGACTCAGAAACTGAGCGTTCGTTCATATATTCTTATAAATATTAATGTAGCTTTATATCTTGCAAACATCATCAGAATAAAAAGAGATAAAAAAGTTGAAAATTAAAGTTAATTTACCACACTCTTGTGGGCTTTCATCTTCACAATTACTCCGCCATGGTGCCATGCCATCGCATGGGGAGGTGTTTGGTAACACCTAAAACCCAAAAACACCTAAAATGCAACTCATTACACTCTCTGTACTGTCTGTTTTGGGGGGATGGACATTAATAAATCAGACATTATTTTTTTTTATCACAATTTGTTGATGCTTTACTACATGTTAGGTGTGGATAAATTTATGTATTATTCATGCAACAATACTTATTACTGTAATAGCTTTCATTAATAAATATTGCTATATGTATGATGATAAGAACTTTGTCTGTTGCTCTTATGAATGTTTTTAGCATGATTTTTGTAAAAGGTTAACTAGCAAACTGAATGATGCAAATTGAATGCATAGCATTCTTCATGACCAGTGTTTGCATATTTCATTCTGTAACCTATTAGTTTTATGCTCCCCACAAAGACCCTTATAATAGCTGGATCTGGCAACACGGCGAAGGCTGCGCCCGCGCTCTCACTAGCGACTCTCTCTCAAGCCCTGTTCAGTGACCAAATAGCTGTCTGACTTACGCATCTGACACGTTTGCCCACAAAGATAGCATTTTTAAAATATTATGAAGCAGACATGATGCCTGTATGCGCTCAAATTAAAAGCTTTTTATCGAAGTGGAAACATTATATGGGAAATTGCGTCACACGCAGAAACATTCCAGCATTGAAACTTGTTTTCAGCTTCTGCCTCGTGATTATATAAATAAATCATCCTACTGAAAGTTTGCTGGTCAACGCCAACATTTAAATTTTTTATATAACTGTTTAGCTACCATAGTTCAATCGAGACAGGCTTCGTTAAGCTTCATTAGTGTCGACTCTGCCATTATTGAATATTCAAATATTTAAAAAAATATCCAATTATATAAAAGCAGCAGTAATTCGGCTAATATAAATGAAATATAAATATCTTACCTTGATAGATTAGAGAGTTTATCCATTGACACAGTGTTGAAGTGGCCAGTAGCAACATTTTTTTTTATTTTATTTTTTTAGTATTTGACCGCTTAGACACACACTCTAAATTGGTAGAATGGGGCACAATAATCGTTTTATCTCGATTATTATATTTTCATAATCATTGGAAGCTGAAATCGAAATTGAAATTTTTTTTTTTTTGTAAAGTCAGCATCGTCAGCAACACTATTTTATTAATAAATAATTAAAATATCTCCTTGCTATTTCCCCAACACATTCATAGATTTTTACTTTTTGCTGGTGCTTAGCAGAAAGCTTAATGGCTTAAATGAATGACTTCTAGTTATTACTAGAAAAATCTTTAGTTGGGGACAGCCCTAGTAAAAAATCACCCAGAACACCTTTGCAATTGGATAACAACACCTCGGCAACCACCCACAATACCGTCTGGTATTGACTGTGAAAAAAAATTGCTCCATTTCAGCTAGTGTTGGCCTTAAATTCATTCTCTGCATGTTTCTGAAACCCTGCTATGCTAAAAGCGCAGTTTACTGCCAAATAATCACTTTACATACTGACCTCTGCAAGCAGAGATGCCAAAATGGCCTCAATAATTCATCTCTGACTGTGCATTCAGCTGTTTACCCATCCAGAGCGTCAGCTCTCACGGCTTCACTATCCTCCATTTGTAATGTCTGTTGAGCTGTGCAAAGTAAACATGGTGCATTTCTTGGACCTGGGGAACGCTTGGAGATCTCACAGCATTATCAGCCTGACTTGCCTCTCAAAATAAAACATTTTTGATGCATTTATTCCAAAAGTTTACTGAATTGTAGTCACTTGTTTAAAGTTCACTAGTAAACCATCTGTGTTACATTATTTTATATTAATTATGTATTTTGTTATTGGGTAAAGGTCTTAAATTGTTTAAGAATGTAACCACTTTTTTTTTTTTTTTTACTGATTTTTGATAGTATTGTTGTGCACGTAAACTATTGATTATGTTGTGCATGTAAACACGCTCACTGTTTGCATTCAAAGCAATGGGACTTGCTTTAAAACTCCATTATATGACTTGAAGTTCAATTAATATTATTTCACGACGCCTACATAATACAATTACTATAATCATTCAGAGCATATGTTAATGCGCCACAGATTTCTTCAGGCATTATGTCTGACTACTTAACAGCATGTTTCCCACTGATAAATCCAGCGCTGCACACGTAGCTTCTTATGTAATCAACTTTTTTCAAGCATTATGGGATGTGACTGCTCACACTGTGCTGGCAATAAATTCTCTAATAGCTTTGCCAACTAATTCTTTACTTAACTAAGAACTATTGCAACAACCCTAAAGATAATCAGCACTGGCCTAACAGCTTTCTTCCACTCTTACTTATGAGGAAATGGCAAAATCCAACAGTAATTGTGACAAATCATTGAGCCTTCCTCTTTATCGGGAATCATGAAAATTTTAAATTATGCACAAATATCACTGCACTGAAAAACTGTCACACATTCACATCTATCTAGGAGGCATATGACACTTTTTTTCTTTGATAATTAATAAAAGCTGCATGATTATTGTAGATAAAAAGAAGTCTTTGTCTAAAATGCTGTGGTAGAACTATGGCATTAACCTTTCTAGATTTGGTCACTCCAATGTCTATGGCAAGTTATAAGCTATATTTATTTTTTATTGAATTTATATGCTTTTATTATTATTACATTTTGTTTTTTATTATTATTTACATTAATCTAAAAAAAACATATCACAGGTTTTCACAAAAACATTAACCAGCACAACTGTTTTTAAAAAAAGAATAATAATAATAAGAAAATATTGTATTTAGCTATATATTTTGTTTTATATACAAACTGTATGTACAGTATACAGCTTGTGTGTGTATGCTTGTATGTATGTATATATATAGCTGTATATACATGTTTTTATTGTTTTTATTAAAATGTGCATTTATTTACTATTATATTTATTATTTACTATGTTTTATATTGTTAAGTAAAATAAATAAATTAAATGAGAGAAATTAAAAATTTAAGAAATTAAATAAAAAAGTATATTTATAAATAATTTTAGTTTTGGGTTTTGCATTCATTTTATTTAGTCTAAGGCACCAATAGAATCTTGACTTTAGTGCATTCATTTAATTAATTATCCCCCCCCCCCCATACATAAGCTATATATTTTTATTTATTATTAGATTTTGTTATTTATTATTGTATAAAAACAATTAAAAAATATATATTACTGTTTTCACAAACCATTAAGTAGCACAACTGTTTTAAAAAATGGTAATAATAAAGAAATATATTAATTTATTATTATATTTTGCTATATATACAAGCTATATTTTATAAAATGTACATTTATTTTATTATGTTTTATTTATTATATTTACATTATAAAATAAAAATTAAAAAAATATGTTTATATATAGGCTAATAAATCTTAAGAATTTAGAATATAGAATTTTTATTTTTTTATTTTTTGTTGTTTATTATAATTGACACTGTTTACATTATTAAAGAATCTCAAATCTTAAGCAGCACAGCTGTTTTAAACATTGATAATAATAAGAATATATACATTCATTTATTATTATGTTTTGATAACCACCTACATTTTTACATAAAATTTATATTTATTTATTTTTTTATGTATTATCATTTACATTATTAAACTAAATTAAAAAAATATATATTCCCTTGCATTTATTTCATTTGGTCATGTCTTATTTTGTCTAGGGTACCAATACTGAAACCGCTGAAAGCTACAAAGAATTGGTTGGGGACCATCTTTGCGTTTAGCAGCTGGCATGAAACTCTGATGATTTCAGCAATGCAGTGAAGCACAAGAGGGACAAAGTGAGTTGCATTCAACTTGCAAACTTTACACCTTAACCACATACGGCTGTGTGGGCTTTACGTCTCTCAGCAGCTGTTGAATTGCCACAGGATGCAACAGTCTCTCTCTGACAGTATGAGGATACACTAATGACTATAGCAAATAACGCAGACTGACGAGTTCCTTTGTCACATCATCAGTGTGTCTCCTCGTGTCTCGATTCAACAGCTTTGAGAGGGGCGGGGCTTCCAGTGACAGCCAAATAGTGACAGCCAATCAGATGGAGGGGTGGAGATTCCTTACCCAGCAACAGCTAAGTGTCATTACCCATTGCTCCACAACTCTCAGGTGGCCGTGTCCATCCCCCAGGGTACAGTCGTGTTTTCTTGTCCTCTAGATCGCAATGCATGACTTACAATTGTTTTTTATGAGCTGAGCGGCGGAAATGACGAGGCCTGAAGGTGAAAGACCTCTGTTGCAAACACAGGGTTGTTGGTTTGGTCTCTGGTAGCGGCAAATCAAGAATTTTGAAGCGCTTCCCTCCAGGACTGATTCTAATGAGTGTACTGAAAGTCAGTTTGGTTGAAGGTAGTAAGGTGAATTGATGGTCTCTCCAATGTGGAAGCCCATTTTCACCACAAAATGAAAAACTAGAAAAAAGGTTATTGTGGCTTTTTCTCACAACTGGGAGAAAAAGACAGATTTGCAAGATATAAACTCAAAATTCTGGCTTTTTTCCTCACAATTTTAAGTTTATATCTTGCAGTTCTGACATTACATTTCGCAGATCTATTTTTTTGTGTTTCCACCATGGAATTGAAATTTGCTTATATCTCGCAATATCTTTATGTCTTGCAATTCTGACTTTTTTTTCTTAGAATTCTGGTTTATATCTCACAGTTCTGACTTTTTTCCCAAAATTCTAAGTTCACATCTCACAATTCTATTTGTTGTTGTTGTTTTTTGTTTCAACAAAGAAATAATAATAATAAAAAAAATCACAATTCTGAGTTTACATTTTGCAATTCTGCTTTTTTTGTTTCCACCACAGAATAAAAAATATAACTGCAATTTCATATCTCACAATTCTGAGTGCATATCTTGCAATTCTGACTTTTTCTGTGAATTCTGAGTATATATCTCACCAAGGAATATATATGTTCCTTAGTCGTCCACTGCAGAATAAAAAGTAAAATAAATATAAATAGTTTATATCACACAATTTTGATTAGAATTCTGAGTTTATATCTCATAATTCTGAACTTTTTCCAAAAATTCTAAGTTTACATCTCACAATTCAATTTTTTTTTTGACCAATTCAATTTTTTTTTTTAATAATAATAAAAATAGTGACTTTAAATCTCACAGTTCTGAGTTTTGCAATTCTGCTTTTTTGTTTCCACCACAGAATAAAAAGTAAAAAATAAAACTGCAACTTCATATGTCGCAATTCTGTCCAACCTTGGCGGAAACAAAAAATAATTGTTAATTATATGTATATATGTATTTTAATTGTGACTTTTTATCTCTCACAATTCTGAGTTTACATTTTGCAATTCTGCTTTTTTGTTTCCACCACAGAATAAAAAAAAAAAAAAAAAATATATATATATATATATATATAACTGCGACTATAATATTTTATAACTGCGCAATTCTGAGTTTGTATTGCGCAATATTTTATAGAAGTCAGACTTTATATAAAAATTCAGAATTGTAAAAAATAAACTTAGAATTGGGAAAAAACTCGTAGCTACAAGCTTCCATATTCTAAAGATCTTACCAGTTTAAACATCTCTAACTAACGTTATTAGTTATTTTTGTTTAGTTGATGCAGAAAAACATTTTAGAAGCTGTATATAATTGAAATCTGTTTTGTAACCTTCTTTAATGGTCTACTAAACACTGAATCTTGCATGATGTTTTCTGTTACCACAGCTCTGGTTGTACTTACTATACTGTAGATGGTCCCTTGATATACACTTTTTTTAGTCAATCTGATGTGTACACAGTAGACAAACTGGAGTTGAGCATATACAACATTCAGCACAAAATGTTCAACCCTTATGAACATTATTATATATATATATCACTTGATTCTCCATGTTCGTTTATTTATTTATTTATTTTACAAATCGCCATGTAATAAGTGTTATAATCTACACTCATTCTTGCAAAACACACCCTTTTGGCTCAATACAAGAGCCTTTTGCTTTGCATCATGACTGAAAATGATCCCTTACATAACATGCATCCAGCTACCAGAGGCCTGAAATATAAGGCCTCTTCTTTTATTGGTGCTCATGTTAAGAGTGTACACAGCGAGTGACTGAGCTCTTAAGCAGACCGAGTCCGGCCCGGAGGAATGAATAGATGCTAAACAGCCTCTATTAGCTGTGGGTGTGTTAGCTGGGCACCTCTCCCTCTAGTCCAAACAAAAACGTTGTGCTCCAGCCCTGTGCTCCGGTTATTAATAGGCACGCTAAACATTTCTCTCAACAGGAAGTGGCTGCTGGTGCTTCCTATAAATGCTTGGCTGAAGTCAAACAGACACTGCTTATTTCTGAGCGCCGTGTTTACGTAAAGGGTGCAGGTGCTGGATCAAATGCACACAGATGGCCTGTTTTTGTTTGTTGTGTCTTGACAGACACAGAGCATCAGGTTGGTGCGCTGCTCAAGTGTGTGTTAGTTAGGGATGTGGTATGTCTGCGTGGCATGCAATTGTGTAATTTTTAGGTTAGTAAGAATTGAATTTCACAAGACAGATGTGAAACAGGAAGTGTAAGGTCCTCATGTAGTGACCAGGGGTAAATGAGAGGTGACAGTGACCCTCTCTGGAGGGTAAACGTGAGGTTTTGATATCCTGAGGTGGTCTGGTAATCTGTTCCTCTCAGTCCACTGAAACTCACGCAGCAGAAATGATGTTCAAAGAGGTGGCAGTGCTTTTAATGGGATAGTTCTGCCAGAAATTAAAGTTCTGTTATCATTTACTCACTCTCATGTTGTTCCAAATCTTTCTTGTTTCTCTAGAACAACATCAGAAGCTGTTTAGCAGGATGCCCGTGCTGTTTTCTTTCATACAGTATAATGAGTAAATGGGCTATCATGCTAAAAACAGAACATAAAAAGATTAAAAAAGACAACTTATGTACTATATTCCAAGTATATTCATCTGAAGTTATGTGATAGCTCTAAGTATGTCAGATTTAATTTTTGGTCATTATGCACTGAAATCTTGACTTAAAAATCTTGTTTACCTTTCAAACGTTTGGAGTTAGTAAGATTTTTTTTTTTCAAAGAAATTAATACTTTTATTCAGTCAGGATGAATTAAATTAATCAAAAGTGACTTTGTTGCAAACATTGTTACAAAAAATTCTGTTTCAAATAAATTTCGATTTTGTCAATGTTTTTTTCTGAAGAAAGATAAACATGTATAACGATGAAAGCCAAAATATGAAATGTCATGGATGAATATTTATTGAGTAATTCACTATTTTGTAGAAGGGGGTCAAAATGAGAATTTTCGCCTGAGATTTGGAGCCAAATTACAAGGGGGGAAAAATGACTTCAGAAAGATGGCAGCACCATGTTATTTTTACACAGAGATTGGTAGGTCTGTTAGTAAAATCTGTTGATTTTAGCAGTCTTTGTTGCATTACATGCCAATGGTGACAGTTCAAAAATGAGAAAAAGCACTTTTCAATTTTTTTCTTCAAAGTTTGCATGTCTGTAACTCAATAAGTATTAAAGATATCTTAATGTCCTTTTAGATATTGGGTTTTAACAAACTTTTCTTTTGGTATCTTAATTTTTAAGGCCCTGTATGGTTCAGTTCCAGAGATATTATGATCAAAACATGGCTCCAGGAGTACATTATTAAATTGTACACATTTTCAGTGGTCAAAAACCAAATGTGGTCACTTTGATATCTATCTATCTATCTATCTGTCTGTCTGTCTTTCTGATCTTTCTACATAAACAGTGAGTTTCCATGAAATCCAATTATTTATTAATGTACTGATTGCATCTGCTTTTTGTATCTTGGTAACACTTGTGGTTATTCCGGCCCATCGTCCTCCTTTTATCTCTCATCCTCTCTTCTGCTTTCCTCTCCTCACATTCAGTGCTTTAAAAATAAACAGTCGCTCTTGTTTTTTAGAAATAGCATGACATCTTGGCAGACCATGCGGACAGCTCTTAGTTATTCCTGTGTTTGTGTTTGTGCAGCTGCATTGGACACGTGTGACGTCACTTGGCTGAGCAAGAGAGGCACAGGGCTGCTCCGAGAGCAAACGCTGATGAATGTGAACAGTGGATTAATAAACTACACCAATGGAAAAACAATCCAGACGAGGTGGTGAAACACCCTTCATTGTGTCTGTAGCGGCCCTTTGGCATCAACAAGCAAGACACAGAGAGTTTCTGACAGGTGCTTTTACTTTTATTTACCCCACAATCTTCATGTGCTAAACTTGAATGCACTGTGCATCATTTTTCACATTTTAGTACAGTAAAACTATACAGACAACAAAAAAATAATAAAACAGATAAAAATATAGCATATATGAGTATATGTTATATAAATGGAAGCAAAACATTACAGCAAGTAATATGAATGAATAAAATGAAATTATACAAATTAAATATAAATTAAAGACAAGCAAGCACAGCATTATTAACATGTAGCTTATTCATATGTTTCAGCAACATTAAAGGAATAGTTAATCCGAAAATGAACATTTGCTGAAAATGTACTCATCTCAGGCCATCTAAGATGTTGATGAGTTTGTTTCTTCATCAGAACAGATTTGGAGAAATTTATCATTACATCACTTGCTCAGCAATGGATCCTCTGCAGTGAATGGGTGCCGTCAGAATGAATGAAATGAAACAGCTGATAAAAACATCACAATAATCCACAAGTAACCCACACCACTCCAGTCCATAAATTAATGTGAAGTGAAAAACTGTGCTTGTAAGAAACAAATCAAACAAAAAAACAGAAGCAACGGTCTGAAGTTAAATATGCCTTAACAATATGTATTTGTTTCTTACAAACACAGCTTTTCACTTCATAAGAAGTTATTGATGGACTGAAGTGGTGTGGATTAATTGTGGATTATTGTGATGTTTTTATCAGCTGTGTGTTTTATCAGCTTTTATCAGCTCTCATTCTGACGGCACCCATTCACTGCAGAGGATCCATTGGTGAGCAAGTGATGTAATGCTACATTTCACCAAATATGTTACGATGAAGAAACAAACTCATCAACATCTAAGATGGCCTGAGGATGAGTTTCTTTATTTATTTTGGAGTATTTTTGAACTATTCCTTTAAATAAAAAATATGTTTAACTTACTCACTGTATTTAAAACTTTAACCATTTCTTTAGGATTTTAACCTTAAGATCAAGTTTGGTGCACATTAACCTGTGGACGTCAATACGTTTGCAACCTCATTGAAGGTGTAGTTATACAAAGATAAACCAGTGACTGCTAGGGGTGATTATTTACAATAACCCTAGTTATCAAAAGACAAACTGTAAAACTTCTACAATGCTATGTGAAAGTGTATGCATATATGCTTTTCTGTTGGATAATTAGGTCAAATTATGTAGAAGTGTCACCCCCTTCATTGTCTTGTGGCACATGCAGAGCATTGTGGGTTGGAAACAGCATTATGCGCCAAAGAGATTCATTGTAAAACATAAACCAGACCAGTCTCTTCTTCCTCTGTCATCTTCTTCATCTGACACTCTGAGTGCACCCCATCTGTGTAAATTCCATTCAGAATTCTTGCCCTGCAGGTGACGGCTGTGCACGTCTAATTCTCTCCTTTTTGTCCTGATTGCTATTTTGGAAAAACAACTGAGAATGTCAGCATTGTCTACTATCTCTGCTCTATTATCTTCCATCAGCTGTAATGGGAGGAATTTCTTATGCACAAAGACTCATTTCCAGGGCCGTGGCTCTTAACAAGGCGCACATTTTAACCAGTTTCCCATTCAATCAGCCATGATCAAAGACAAAAGCAGCCCAACACGCTGCCCTCACATGGTAATTACAGTACGGACCCAAATGAGTCCAATACTTCTAATGATGGATGGATTTATTGGTGAGAGTTTATGTGAGGATCTCATATATGTGACCCTGGACCACAAAACCAGTCGTAAGTAGCACGGGTATATTTGTAGCAATAGCCAAAAATACATTGTATGAGTCAAAATGATCAATTTCATTAGGATATTAAGTAGAGATCATGTTCCATGAAGATATTTTGTAAATTTCCTACCGTAAATATATCAAAACTTAATTTTTGATTAGTAATATGCATTGCTAAGGACTTCATTTGGACAACTTTAAAGGCGATTTTCTCAATATTTAGATTTTTTTCTGCACCCTCAGATTCCAGATTATCAAATAGTTGTATCTCAGCCAAATATTGTTCTAACAAACCATACATCAATAGAAAGATTATTTATTCAGCTTTCAGATGATGTATAAATCTCAATTTCAAAAAATTGACCCTTATGACTGGTTTTGTGGTCCAGGGTCACATATTGAGTTTTCAGGGAAGTCCTGACACCAACACTCTCAGAAAAAAAGGTACAAAAGCTGGGATGGTATCCTTTCAAAAAGTACACTTTCATTCCTTATTTACCCCTAAAGAGTGCATATAAGTACCTTAAAAGTACACATTAGTACTATTAGAAAACGCCCTGCTCCAGTGACAGCTTTTGTATCTTTTTAAAAAATTATTTTTTTGTCCCATACACTGATTATTATTTGCGAAGTGTGTCATTTTAACATTTTTTTTTTTTTAACAGAGTTAGGCAAGTTTTGCGCTTTTGTCATTTTTATTAGTTTGTGTTTTTATATGTCTATTTAGCTTTATTTTTATTTCAGTTAGCTGCAAAGGTAACATTTCTAATTTATATTTCAGTTTTTACATTTTTTTAAAATCTGATATTTATATTCTATTTTATTTAAGCCTGATTTCACTTAATGGAAACAATTTTAATAACAATAACAACACTGAATTGTAGAGGAGGAAAAGTATATTTTTAGGAAATATGTTATGATGTTCATATACACTCCATTAAGCTCAATATAAATGCTTTATTGAGATCATTAAATGCTTTAATGTGTCATAAGATACCTTTTTTTAATCAAGACTTTTATAGATCGAGCTCCAGCTTTAGCAAGAGCCATTAAAGTTCTCTTAAATGGACCCTAGACTGACATTTCTAGTTCCGCTTTTCTCTCGCCTAATCCCTTGCCCTCCCTCTTTTCATCTCTGGTTCCTCCTCTACCAGTAATCTTACTTTCTCAGAAGCTTCTTTTTTTCACAAACATAAGAGAGGGAAAAATCAATTTAGGCATGAGGCAGCTTCCGGACTCCATTAATAAATGACGGAAGAGCAGTGCCTATAAAAGCCTGGATTTTAGTTTGACCTCTAAATCGGATGCATTATGTATCGTACTGTCGAAATGTTCCCACTCTCTTGGATTCGATGATAACATCAGTTTACAAACAAGATTTGCATTTGCTAAAGTAAATATCAGGCCAACAATAGAGTAGTGTTCAATTTTATATGTACTTCATCATTTTATTTGTTGACTGTGTATGAGAATCAACACAATGTGACTGTCTTGTGTGTAATTTCTGTTTTCATGTTTCCTAAATGATCCCCTCATCTGCCATTGGTCAGTCAAACTGATAGTCCTTTCCTAAACTCATGCCACTGGTTAAGGAAATGTCTCTGTGTCACTCTGTAAAAAGTACAGACATCACCTTCAAAGTACCAATCACAGTTAAGAATTCAAATTTTACAGTGACATCATTGCAGTTGGTTACATTTTGAATGCTGAACATTCTAAGAATGTAATTCAGTGCAAGGTGTTCAAATTTGAATCTGAAAGCTTAACAAGGTTGCATTTATTTTTTCAAAAATACAGTGAAAAATGGAATATTGTCAGATATAATTGCAATGTTTTCTATTTGAATATATTTTTTTCAAATGTAATTTATTGTTGTGATGCAAAGCTGCATTTCCAGAATCATTACTCCAGACTCCACGATCCTTCAGAAATCCTTCTAATATGCTAATTTGATGCTCAACAAACATTTCTTATTATCAGTGTTATAAACAGTGCTGGTTCATATTTAGGTGGAAACCATTTTTCATCATTCTTTGATGAATAGAAAGTTCAAAAGAACAGCATTTATTTGAAATAATTTCAGAACCATAATAGTTAAGAACAAACCCCAACCAGAATGTTTGAGTAATATTATTTCACTGCTGCCTAGCAAGCACACTGTAATTAGATCTCAGCAATCACAGGTCAACCTGAGTACCGCTCACAGCGGCAACCCTGTATTGCATTTGTATCTGTTGTTTAACGTTACAAGCAAACCATATTTGGGCAGGAGGTTTGTAAAGAACAGATGTGGACCTCAGAGACAGTGTTTACTGATCTGAGGATTAAAAAAGAGATTTGATGACATGCTTTATTGGATTATCATTCTCTCACGACTCAAGCATTTAATGATCCCAGAGCACCGGCAGCATCATCGTCATCCATTATCCAGAGATGCGCAGGTGTTGTTAATTCGTCATGGAGTCTATGCTCTATAAATAGCCATTGTATTGCGTAATGCGTGTGTTGGTGGCGAATCAATAGAGGATCTCCCGACAATCAACTGGGGTTGCGTGTGTTGCATGTGAAAAGCTTTAAAGGCTGACGCTGGCCGCAGTGTTTTGGATGATATAATGTAAAAAAACAGAATGTGGCATGCAAATGCCTTTGAGCTGTTTGTGGGATTCAGATATGCTGGTGTAAAATAAATTCAACTGCTTTTGCCTGTTGTTTTATTCAACTGATAAACACAGTAGTGAAAGAATGTACTAGAGGAACCCAATAAACCGAGAGTTGGAAAAACTCCCCCACAAATGCTCTCTTCTAAAACCTTGTGAGCTGCCCACAGAGGCAACATTTTAATGCATCGTAGGCGAGCAACAGATGCTAATGGCTATTCCTGAAGATAAACTATCTCGGTCCAAGTGAGATACCTTGTTTTAGTGAAATTATAAAGCAGGATCACATGTATTCTACCCTAAATGCACAGCAAGAAATGTTGACTATAAATAGAGCTGTTCAATCATGACGTCAGTTTGTAGGCCAACTTGGATGGCTAATTAGGTTTTCATACTGTATGCAGTTTACATACAGTCATATCTGTTGCTAACAAGTTAGTATTTAAAGATTGTTGCAGTTGAACGATTTGCCAAGCATGTAAACTCACATCCTTGTGGTAGCTGTAATCCTTATTTAGCACCTTGCTAGCAAATTTGAATGTTTTTAAAAAGTGCAATTTCAAGTCTATTTAAATAATGTTTACCACAGATCTTATTTTACTCATTCATCCAAAAGCGCTATTATTGTCATGAATCCGGTCTGTGGCCTTCCGCCCGATAGCCACCAGAGGTCGCCCTTCCATCATATTGACATTTCCCAGCAGCCATTTCATTAATCACATGCTCACACCTGAGACCCATCACACAATCACACACCCTATATAAGCCTTGGACTTCCTCGTTCTAATTGGCGAGTATTGTCTAGCGTATTTCACAGTATTTGCTGATAGCTACTTTACGGAGCCAGTCCTAGTTTTCTAGTCTAGTCTAGTCTAGTCCAGTCTTGCGTTGCCTGTTTTCCCGTGTTCTGATTCTTGCTTGTGTATTTTGAATTGCCCGGTCGTCTTGCCTTTTGGACTCTGTTTGCCCCTGCCTGGACTATTGCTGTTTACCTGGATTATCTCTTTGCCTTGCCCTGCTGGATATTGTTCGCCGATCGTAGACCCATGCTTGCCCTAGGATTACTCTTTGTCTTGCCTGTGTTGTACCTGTTTGCCATTGCATGAACCTTGCTTGTTTCATGACCACGCCTTTGTAAATAAAAGCCTTGCAAATGGATCCGCACGTCTCATGTTTCGTCGGCTCCGTAACAGAATACTCGGCCACATGAGGATCCAGCGGCTTTTCTAAAGGACTTTGGCCAGGTATGGACACAGCAATAATGCTATTAGCTCTCAAGCAGGGCACACGGTCGCTTGAGAGCTATATTCAAGAGTATTTGGAGGTCGCTAATTATTCTGTTTTGCCTGACTGTGTGTCATAGATTTTTTTTTGTGAGGGCATTAACCAGCTGCTCAAATCGCAACTAATTCGTGAGGGTCCCCGTTCATCTTTTGGTGATTTTCTTGAAGTGACACGTCTCAGCTGTTCGTCCAGAGTCAAGTCACATCTCAGCTGATCGTCCAGAGTCTCATCACGTCGCAGCTGATCTTCCAGAGTCTCGTCACATCACAGCTGATCTCCCAGAGCCACGTCCTGTTATGGTTTTCGTACCGCAACCCTCCACTGTCCTATCAAGGGAACCTGTCATCAAGCGTCAGAGGTTGGCATCCAGCGTGGAGGATCCACCGCTGGTGTCAGCACACACAGCGGGTATCCCCAAACCAAATCACTCTAGTCCTCCTGCTCATGAACTCATTCCCCTGTCTGCAGCACTTCCCGTATGGGGGGTTGCTTTATGGTGTATCTGGGCCGCGTACACCACTGCCGATTTGCTAGAGGCAGTGGCGCCAGCTACAATATCTCCAGAGGTGGCGGCTTACGCTGCGGAACCTCCCGAGGTAGCAGTGTCCGTTGCTATGCTCCCAGAGGCCATGGTGTCCGCTGTAGTCTCATCAGAAGTGGCGGCGCAGGCTGCAGAACCTCCCGAGACAGTGGCACTTGCCTCAGTTCCTTGCGCGGTGGTGGCGCCCAGTGATGGTCTCCGTGAACTGTCTGTTCCGGCCGAGGAGGCCATTAATGAACTTTCGTCTGCTCATGTCACGGCCTTTGAACTATTGTCCTGTCCTGCACTGGTCAAGGAGACTTTTTCTGAATCCCCAGTCATGCCTGTTGTGGTTATTGAACTCTTGTCCTGTCCTGAACCGGCCACGGAGGCCATCTATGAACTCTTTTCCTGTCCTGAACTGGCCACGAAGGCCGTCTGCGAATCCTCGTTCTGTCCTGTCACGGCTATGGAGGCCGTTTGTGAACTATTGCCCTGTTTCAACCCAGCTGAAGAAGCTGTTTCTGAACTCTTAGTCTTGTCTGTCACAACCGAGAATGCTATCTGTGAACTTCCTGACTGTTCTGCTGTGGCTACAAGGGCCATTCAGGGACTCTTATCTTTGCCTGTCACTGCCATGGAAACCTTAAATGAACTTCCTGTATACCCTGATAATCCTGTCATTGACAAAGAGACCACTAGTGAACAGTCTGTCTGTCCAGGTTCAGTCAATGAGTTTGATTCTGAGATATCTGATTGTTCAGTTTCTACCTATGAACCTGAGTTTGAATTATCAGTCTGTCCAGTTGCCATTAACTCTCTTGATTTTGAACTTTCTGTCAGTCCAGATTCAGTCAAGTCTTATGTTGAACCATGTATCTGTCCCATTTCCATTAATGAGCCTGAGTGTGACATGTTAGTCTGTCCAGTTCTAATCACTGCCCTTGACTTCGATCTATCTGTTTGCACAAATCTGAGTAATATGTCTGAAATTTTTGTCAGTCCTGTTTTAGTTACTGATTTTGGTTATGAAATGTCTACCAGTCCAGTTCCAGTGACTGAGTCAAATTTTGGACTGTCTGTCCAGTTTCTGTTAATAATTCAGAATTTGAACTGTCTTCCTGTCCAGTTCCGGTTAATGAGTCAGATTTTGAACTGTCTTTCTATCCAGTTCCAGTCAATGAGTCAAATTTTGAACTGTCTACCTACTCAGTTGTCACCAGGGAAAATATTGATGGACTTCTTGTGTTCCCTGCCTCGGTCTTTGAGACCGTATATGCTCTCTCTGTCTCTTGTGTTTCAGTTTTTCCTAGGCTCCAATCTCTGCAGTGGGTTCTTGATCAGCCTGTTCCGTTGTGGTGCTCTCCTGTTCCGTCGTGGTGCTCTTCTGCTCAGCCATGGTGGTCTTCTGTTCTGCCGTGGGGGTCTTCTGTTCCGTCTGCTCCACCATGGTGGTCTGCTGTCTGGCTCTGGTGGTCCTTTGCTCCGCCGTGGTGGTCCTCAGCTCCACCAGTTCTATCGGTTCCGTCTTGGATCTCTGCTCCGTCCTGGTGGGCTCCTGTTCTGTCTGCTCCGCCCTGGTGGGCTTCTGCTCTGTCGGCTCCATCATGGTCTCCGGCTCCACCCTGATTTCCTGCTCCGTCAGCTCTGCCCTGGTTCCCTGCTCCGCCTTGATGCTCTGCTCTGCCTCAGTTCCCGGTCTCTCCACTTCCATGTGGACCTGGCCCTATAGCCACCAGAGGTCGCCCTTCCATCATATTGACTCTCACATTGCACAGCCTATTTCACATTACCCCGGACTACATTTCCCAGCAGCCATTTCACTAATCACACGCTCACACCTGAGACCCATCATACAATCACACACCCTATATAAGCCTTGGACTTCCTCGTTCTAATCGCAGAGTATTGTCTAGTGTATATCACAGTATTTGCTGATAGCTACTTTACAGAGCCAGTTCTAGTTTTCTAGTCTAGTCTAGTCCAGTCTTGCATTGCCTGTTTTCCCGTGTTCTGATTCTTGCTTGTTTATTTTGGATTGCCCTGTCGTCTTGCCTTTTGGACTCTGTTTGCCCCTGCCTGGACTATTGCTGTTTACCTGGATTATCTCTCTGCCTTGCCCTGTTGGATATTGTTCGCCGATCGTAGACCCACGCTTGCCCTAGGATTACTCTTTGTCTTGCCTGTGTTGTACCTGTTTGCCATTGCATGAACCTTGCTTGTTTCCTGACCACGCATTTGTAAATAAAAGCCTTGCAAATGGATCCGCACGTCTCACGTCTCGTCGGCTCCATAACAATTATGAATATCAATAACAAATTTCTAAAGGAGACATAGCTTGAAAATGCAAATTTTATTCCTGAACAGCTCAATGAAATTTTACACAATGCTGATAAAATCTGATATTATTGATAAAAACACATCTGTGTAGTCAAAATCTGACTAGTTTGTTACTTATTTGAATTTTTTTATTATTTATTTATTTTGGAGTACTGCAGCAATAGTGTAACTAATGGAATAGCTAATGGAAAATTCTATCAAATCTCCCGCTATTGGAGTGACGCCTGAAGTTGTTGCCTATTTTAGTGCATTTTGTAAACTGGCCACTTGCAATATTTTCTGACAGTTGCAGCCAAGGCTCACTGAAAACAAAAAAGTACCTGTGGCAACATTTCTGCAAAATGATATTTTCTTTCTTGCATGATTTGTGACATTTTTGTGACAAGTAAACCCTGTTGAAAAAAGCAGAATATGTTGGTTAGGTATGTTTTGAAGCATGGCTGCTGGTTTGAGCTGGTTTAAGCTGATCTTTAGCTGGTCAAGTCCTGGTCCTAAGTTGATCCTAAGCAACTAGATCCTGCTCAGGACCAGCTTAGGACCAGCACATGACCAGCTTAAACCAGTTCAAACCAGCAGCCATGCTTCAAAGCATACCTAACCAGTTTTTTTCAACAGGGAAATGTCCAGTGAATGGCACTAAAAGTACATTCCATTTCCGAAACAGATGTATGTAAATCTGTTTTATTGCGTTGGTTGTGTATTGAGGCTTTTGTGGAAATGAAATGTCTGATGAGTGGCACTAAAAGTTTAATGTTCTGTTGTGTTTGAAAATTACATACTGCCTACACTAAATCGTAAACCTAACCGATAGTTTTAACCAAGCAAACGTAAGATAAAAATGTATTTGCTGAAACAATAATGCTATTTCATCTTGCTTCTTTTTGAGCTATGTTATTGAATGTACCAGGTGGGCTTCCGAGCAAGTTTGCATCAGAAAAGCCATACACATAGAGCTGGTTATGAGATGTAAAGGTCAAAATGTATTAGTTTACAAATCATACACTATGGTAAAAGTGTTTTGAGGTTGTAAAATAGTATTGTGCAAGGAACCACAGAAAAATTAGTCTTATTAATCAATAATCTGCCCCTGCAATCAATGTCAGCTGCATTATAAATGCTGATGTCGTACTGCAACTAGTCTTCATTTTAGCTGTAAATTGCAGTGAATAGTACATATAGGCAGGTTTTTTAGTTTTCACTAAGCCTATGTTGCACAGTTAGCTGCCTTTATAAGTTGAAGAAAGCTAGGCAGCCCACTAGGTTTCGGAAGAGAGCTTAAGGGTATAAGTCAGATGTTGTTTTGACAAAGCGTATCTGGCATCTGGCTGTGCGAATAGGTAATATCACATCTACATTTCTACTTTCTCTCTGCCTCATCTAAACATATTTTTTTCTGCTGATTTTAGATCATTTTAAAGTCAGATAGAATTAGAAAATACTGCCGTATGAAACGGGTGGCTGATGTCTGGTAAGGAAAGAAAGGCCGCCTGCACTATCATTGTCTTGCTGAAAGTCTTTGAATTTTTATGTATTGCTCACACTCTTTGAACCATCATCTATTACCATGGCAATCACACTCATCCGTTCCCATCATGTTTCATTTGTCAGATGCTGTTCATTGTATTTCCATTAATCAGCTGTACAGCTGGAAACTAAGAGCTTGTTTAAAGGAATAGTTCAGTCAAAAATGAACATTCAGTCTTCAATTTCTCACCCTCAAGTTGTTCCAAACCTGTATGACCATCTTTCATCCTTAGAGTTTATCAGAATGTCCATGCTACGCTACTTTTCATGGACAACAATATTTTAACAAGATTAAGACAATACTCTGATTAAGAATCAACCATGTAAACAGACATTTTTGATGACCTTAATCCGGCTAAAGTCATACTCAAAATAAACACAAATCGAATTAAGACATATGGAGTATTCCTATTTTAGTCGCATTATTGAAGTGCAGTATAGACACCTTAATCACACTATTACCTTCATGTAGGACTTTTTGCCACATTTTGCGACAGGATACACACACAGCAGTCAACTGTTTGACGGCAAACAAAAGAGCATGGTTTCAACAACGCCGTCGTCTGTTTTGCATGTATAGCAAAATGACAAATAATTAACTGCACTTGAAGCTTTTGTAAAATTAAAAATGAAACACCCAAAACTGTTTTTGCCACCATAACAAAGACGAACTGTATGTTGATATATGAAATTCTGGAGGATGGCGTCACGTGGGGACGTAATGACGTGCCATTAATCGATCTATGTATTATAAGATGTAAAATGAGAACATGAAAGGAATATTCTAAAAGCAACTCATGCAAACACCTTAATCATAATATTGTCTTATTCAGAATAAGGTAAATAATTAGATTACTGATGTCCATGTAAACGTAGTCACTGTTCAATCGAGTGAAGTGGAAAAAACACTCAAGTCTATGGACAAAAGCAATATTCCCAGCTAACAAAAACATGTTTTAGGAACCTTGTGTTAACGTTAAGTTACAAATATTGTTATTTCTGAACATCCAAAACATCCAGTATTTCAAATATTAAAAAAAAAGTTTTTTTTTCTTGAGCATTACCGAAAACAATAAGGGAACATCCCATTTTATCATTTTGCAAACAATATGGAAATGTTCTTTGATTGATCTCTAAATGTTCTGAAACAACTAGTAAATAGTAACATTAAAAAAAAAAAAAAAAAAAAAAGTTAGATGAACATCCAACTAAATCATTTCAGAAATATAACCTTCCATAAATGATGTATAAATAACATTTTTGTGCTAACATTTTGAGAACGCTATAAAAGACCAGATTACTTTGAGCTTTGTTCAACATTAATGTTACTGTTTGTTCAGCCAAAGTTCGGAGAACGCTCCCTAATAGCTGTGTGGATTCTTGTCAAAACATCTTCTTTTCTGTTTAATGAAAGAAAGACAGAAAGTTATACAGGTTTGAAATTGATGTGAGGGTGAGTAAACAATGACAGAATTTTCATTTTTGCTGAACTGTTCTTTTAATTCCTCACTGCTCTTCTAGTGATGTTGAATTAAAAGGAATTACACAACAACTGTTCCGAAATGCAAAGAATGGCATTTGAATGGTATAAATGACTGAGCGACAAAGCGAACGTTCACAGAGCCGGTTCCACAATGCCATCAACACAACCCCCCACGCCACTCAAAGCCCACAAACACACCTCCTGACCTTGCTCTCTTCTTGCATTCGGTGCGCTGCAAAAGGTCAGGTTATTCCCCTTCTGTGTCCTTGGCATCGGCACATTGATGCCCAGAGCATTGTGACAAAAAGATATTGCACTTGAATGTCACATGGACAAAGGCAGAAAGGGAGAGTGAATGAAGAGACATAATTTGTAAGAGCAGTTGCCATGGTGACTTTGACATCATTGCTTCCAAACAGGATTGGAGTTTTCTGGCCGGAATTTGTGTTTGTGCTGATGATAGAGTCTGCACTTTAGACAAACAGGAAATAGCCATGTAGAATGACTGACACGGACAGGACATCTCCTGTGACGCTGGTAGACTTCAAAATCAAACATTAACAAACAATCTCATCATTGAGAGAGCATGACCTCAATGTCTTTAAACTTTAACCTGTTCATAGCCAAACTATGTAAAAAAACAAAAAAAAAAAACAAAAAAAAAACAAACACCTAGGAACAATAAAAATCATGACCATGTATTAATTGTACTCTAAATGCATGCATAAATGATTATTAGTAATAGAAATGCTCACCAAGGCTGCATTTATTTGATGAAAAATACAAAAATATATTTCAAAATGTATTCCTGTGATGCGAAGCTGAATTTTCAGCAGCCATTACTCCAGTCTTCAGTGTCACATGATCCTTCAGAATGTTTTTGTGACAGTCTTTACTGTCAATTTTGATCAATTTACAGTATTGTATATATACTGTGCTATGCATTTGATACGTAAAGTTATTCAAAAAATACACATTTGTGCAATCAAATCAGATCAGTTAACCAAATTATCACTTCCTCATAAGAAGGAGCATCTTTTGTCACTTCCCTGCAGCAGAGACTGATCTGTGCTGTTTTGAATCAACTGATGCAAATAAGAACCAGGCAAAGGAAGCTTGTATGCTTCAGTTGGCATGAGCTTTGTGTTCTGTTATGGTGGGATGATTTCATTTACACACAAGAGCAGTTTTCTAGAAATGGGAACCTCCCTGTTTAGTAGAAACACTGCTTGTTTAACATGGTTTTGGTGTGACTTTGTAGCCGTGGCAGTTATTTGGTTGTTGGGAGGGATGCTTGAGCAATAGTCTTCAAACATGATTGACAGGAGAATTGAAAAAGGGATATTGACTTGTCTTTGGGGTCAAGGTGACCGGTCATCCCCCAGCTGCTAATGTCACCCGCGGGTTGAGCACTTACAGGCTGCAAAATACATAACCAGCATTCACTACAACAGCCCTGTGTGACCCTGTAGCACCTCTCAGAGAATCTCAAGGCTGTTTTGTATCGTGAATATAAAAGTGGCTAAAGGTGTTTCATGCACACCACTGCACATTGTGCCTTTAGTTCTGATTATATAAACATTACAGCACTGCCTCTGATACATTATTGCTGAGCTGCATCAGACATGCATCATCTATGTGGAGTTCAGACTTTTAGCTACAGTGTTGTTATAACTGTATCGATAATATGGATTGAGTTACTGGATTACTCAGTGTACCATGATGAGTTGAGATCGAGTTCTTCAATATTTTGCTTTATAAATGTCTGTAAGGATTTCACATTGAATAACCGTCTGTCTGTAATGCCCAAAGTCTTAAGAAATATCCACAGTTTCACAATAGGAGACATAATGTATGCTACAGAAATGAAGGAACATGCAGAGCCACATGTTCATTCTCACACTGGTCGATCTGTAAACACCTTCAGGTAAACACCTTTGCAGGACAAGTCCTTGACAACTGATATTCTTAATAACTGATAACTGATAGTGAGCCATTGAGAAACTAATTTAGGTTCTAACAGCAGAGAAAAGCAGCAAAGGTCACTGTTTTGAAGGAGACAGAGGTGTTTGTGCTTTAAGAGCTGGAATAATGAGAAGGGGCCGGGGAGACTTGTGACATTTTTCATGTTAATCTGACCTCGGAACAGTGGGAAAATTTGTCAGAATGCCATTTAGGCTTGTTACGAGGTGTAAATGTCTTGCGACCTGTGTGCTCCAACACAATAAATGTCAGGGCAAAGTATGTGTCCTCTTTGGCTACATCAAAGCGTGCATCTGAAAACAGTCTTTCTTTCACAACTCCTAAGGAAAATTGAAATATCAGCTGATTGGTTACAGTGATTGCATGCACATTTAAACTAATGATATGCTCTATTTTGACATCTACACACATAAAAAATTGGGTTAGATATATGCCCCAATCGCAAAGCCTTAAGATGCACCAATCACAAAAAGAGGCTAAAACCCCTGAATCTAAAAGACAAGAAGTAGCTGTTTAGATATTCCACACACATTATATACCGTAAAATTTGGTGAGACTCTCTTCCAGTAAGCATCGAATGCAGTTTAGCATGCTATCACACCACCAATTCATCTCAATTCAAGATCACCATGTATACTGGCGGATTTTGTAGCAGGAAATGAAAACTGCAGTTTTAAAAGAGGTGAATACATGAAAGTTTAGGAGCATCTGGTTTTCATGGATTGTCCTTCTGTTGTGAATACTGAGAAACTCTCATTTTAGAGCTGAGGCAAACTAAAGATGCTCCTTCCTTCTCTGCTCTCTTTCTGTGCCTGTTTTCATCTCTCGAGGACTGTTGTCTTCAATTCCAGCTTTGATCTTTCTGATCTTTTTCTTTCCAGTAAGGTCAATCTGACTTTTCTTAACTGCTTCCATGAGTTACTTTGAAATGTTTTCCAATATTAACTTTTTTTCTTCTCAAATGGTGCAGGTGATGGAGTTGGTGCTCGGCCGAACCCCTCTCATAATTGGCCTGAATACTACTACACTTTTTCACAGCGATGTCATAGAAGAACCTTTCAGTGAACAGTTCTTAAAAGAACCATTTTCTCCTTTTTATTAAGAACATTGTAACATTCAGAAGAACCTCTTTCCACGAAGAGGATCATGTTCTTTGTTCATAAGTCTTATGAGTTCTTATTTTGAATGATGTAGTTCAGCAACTTTTTTTTGCATTACAAACTAGCTTTGACATAATGGTCTGAAGCCATTTAAATTCATAGCAATCAGCTCACGCATGATATTTGTGAATAAAATCATTTCATTTCTGATAGACAGGTAAAATAAAAGTGGCTGGAGCACAACAAACATTAGCAGAGTGTCTGTCAAACGAATGCACATCGCAGTCTGCTGCTTCAGGTATTTTGACAGAAAAAAAGACGCACTTCACTTTTAAACCAACTTTTCAAGCCCAGAATACCCTTCTTTTTTGGTAGAAAATGCGTGTAATGGGGCCAGATTGGACACAAGAGCTCAGTCGGTGGATATGGGGTATAAGTTTTACTTTTTCACAAGCCATTTATGCTCCTCCACCAGTTTACCTTCATCTTCTAAGTTCAGAAAGTACAAAACTGGCAAATATATTAGCTGGCTTAAACTTTGAGCTGGTGTCCAGTGTGCTGACTGAGACGTGTGGATGGAATGCAGAAGATGATGATGTGCTTTCCTCTCCAAGCACAGCAGGTCCAGAAAACCTCGAGCCATATGACAGGGCTGGCCTCCTTTGCATTTGATTCAAGTCAACCGTCTCTTTTTTACCTCACACCCTTCCTTTTCTCCCTTCTCTGCCCCCTTCACACTCTAACTTCCAATTCCATCCACAAAAAAAATTTTTTTGACTGGACTGGTGTCTCAGCATGTCATTTCTTCCTCTTTCCTTGTAACACAGGGGAAAGGGATAGTTGTTTGATCTTCAGAGGCCATTTCCACATCTTACAGCTCTTTCTCAACTTCAAATGACAGTGCCTCGGGGCAAGCAACTGCAACTGCAGTAAAGACAAAGCCACATGCCAGACTGAAGTCATAGACGTGCCAACAAGAACACGTTTCTGTTGCATCTCCTCTTCTTCAGGAAGCCCTTGGAAATAAATCGAGATGTTCTTCCAGGACAGAAAACACTGTAAGAATTCCAGATTGTTCCTGAAACTATAACTTAGTTTAATAAATAAATAAATAAATAAATAAATAAATAAATTCACCTGTCACCTGTAAAACAGTACAGAAGGACTGTCAATTTGTTCCTGATTATTAAAGAATTGTATCCAAATATGATAATGTTCCAAGTCCTGTTTGACTTTTTTCCTCCATGGAAAACTAAAAGATGAATGCAGTGAATAAATACAGTGACCACAAGCAGTAAATTTTCAAAAAAGGATGAAAAACACCATAGAAGTATTGCAAAAAAATAATCTTACGATGCCATTTGTGTTGAACATAACGAAACTTGAAGTCTTTGTCTGTCAACTTTCACTTTGTACAGAAAGCAGCAGCGCAAACATTCTAAACAGAAAAAAAAAAAATCATATAGATTGGAGCAACATGAGTAAATGATTTTTCATTTATGGGCGAACTGTTTAGTTACTGATGGGAAACTCCTCTTTCTTATTGTCATGATGCCATACGGTACTTCAGCCTAGACAATGGTAATGCCGACATGTCTTGACACGTCACACCCTCGGTGTTATAGTATGCATGTGTGAGTGTTTTATGGCATCTTATGATAGTTCCTTCAACACAAAGGCAGCTGACTAGTTAAAGCTAAAATGTCGGTCAGTGAATGGAGGTCTGACTAAACTATGACTGATATTGCAAATGAAATTGTTGGGACATTTGTTAATATTGGAAATGGGCCTGAACTACAGAGACATTACACTGCGTGCACCTTTTATCCAAACAAATCGATACCGTTATGATCTTAGGCTAAACTGAAAGGCATGATAATACATTTTACATAAAAGGTCTAGGATAGCATCTCAAAGACTCAGAGAGGGGTAGAGGTGGCCGATAAGGTACATTTCTGAATGAAAATTGTGGAAATTTATTTGAAATATATTAATGTTAATACAACTTCTTATTGATTCATTTTAAAATAGTATTTAGAATGTATAATACGCTCAGCAGATAAACACGTATCTGTGATTCAAACTGAAAAAAATATAGATATTATATAGACAGTAGATATATTTGTTGTAATATGATAGCAGTTTTTGCTTTTAATAAACACCAGTACTCTTTTACACCATCAATACCATCTACTAGGCTGACTGCAGTGGAAATAAATTGTGACATGTTATGTAAACGTAGTTGTTTTGGAAAATACTACTGGTTTTGTAGGCATGTGGGTCTATAACTTATACACAGTGCTGACACACACAGTAACCTAAATGAGCTGTTCATGGAGTACATGTCCTGAGCTGTATTTTGCACTTGTGATGTGGGTGGTTTAATGAATAACTAAATCACATAGCTGGAGTGGAGAAACTAGAGAAACTATTATTTAGTTTATGCAATAGATCTATCCAGCGTAATTGGCCAAGTGTTTGTGAAATGTCATAATACAAATTGTCTGAAGTGACAGCAAATAGCACGGTCATTTTCTTGCTGTTAGGCTCTTTTACATAATTTATTACGCGCCCAACCAGAGCTGTACGTTGGTTTGGTTGACAGCCTGTGTAATTTAGCTTCACTGGATCAGTGAGCCAGCGTTGTAACTGTGATTCAAAGCCTATTTAAAGAGAAGATAAGGTCAGTGTAACAGGTCACTGTCAGCTTTGTAATCCTGAAAGAAATGCCAAGCCAATACACAGTTCAAAACAATTTGAATCAACTCTTAGTGATATAACAAATCAAGTCAATTTTACATTGTATAATGGGCAAGGTTATGGTGAATACAAACCAGTGTTTGTGCTAAGAGATACAATAGATTTCTTTCTGAGCGCTGCATGGTGATTAGAGTTCTGACACCTTCCTCCTACTTCTTTTTAGCGTTCCCATTTTTCGCCTCCCCCTCACTGCAGCTGACATCAAAGAACATCTGTTTGTTGTGCAAACCCGCCTCTGAACTCCACGTTAAGTCGTAGCACTCGGCAATGTCAAAAGTTCTTCATCCGAGACCGGTTTCTAAGAGAGGGAGAGAGTTAGGGCTGCATGGGCATACTGTGTATTTTCTGTATATGCATGCGAGTATGTTTATGCGTGACTCTCATATGAAAAACCAGTGGTGCGTCCAATCAGGCAACAGAATCCGGCTTTGCTTTTCCCAGGAAATTAGGCTGCTTTTCTCCTAGCAGCAGTGGGGCAGAAAAATCACAGGCCATTAGGCACAGAAACACATGAGCACTGCTCTTATAATGCTACAGTGTACAGTTCCACGTCAGAGAGATGCCCTCTCATAATCATAAAACCAGATTTATTGCATATAAAGGTGCAGGTGGAAGATTAAAAGCATAACTTTCCCTGATCTAGAATAAGACGTACAAAACAGGTATAGCAGTCTGGGGTTTTTAACAGGATATGTTGGTCTAAACAGGAAGACAGTCTTACCTCTCTGTAAAGATAGATAGATAGATAGATAGATAGATAGATAGATAGATGCAATTCCTTTTAGAAATATAAATCACTTTTTGCAGCCTTTGCTGTATCTTCAAATTTAATCTCATTAATATATATAGAAAGGTTGAAGAATATAACTGTATGAACAGGAGCTCTAAAACTGAGCGTACAAAGAGTGAAGACAAAGGTTTTTTTCACTGAGGCAGTTGTGAACTAATTTACATATCATTTCAAGTCTGGAGCCATTTGCTGTGGAAGGTAGTTTCTAACACCAAAGTACAATAAAACAGTGACAGGCACATGTGAATCTTTATCTGCTTGGCCTTTCATGCTACAATCCTCTGGCCAGACAAACACATGACTGGCTTTTGGTAGGTTGTTTGCTGTATAAATAACAGGGAGTGCACTGTCAGAGTGATGTCTAACTGAGTCATACCCCAGGTCCACTCTTGTCCCATCATATCCCCATCATTAAGACTGGTTGCCTGGGCAGATAATAATGTGATGTGTGATCCTTATTTGAATTGCACCCATGAGCTAACAGTGACGCCAACAAAATTAGTTACACTGCATTACAGATACAATAGCATCGAAATGACAAAAATTAATTAGAACCAATTTCTAATTAATAATAGAAACTATAACTATTTATTATTAGTAGGAGCTACATTTAGCGCATTGGTTCTCAAACAGAGATAACCAAAAATTAGTTAAAATAAGTTATATTAAGCCTTATGTTGTGTTCTGGTTATTTTGACCTAGAGAAGATTTTCTTTTTCCTGAAAATGCTAGATAATGTTATTGCATTGGACTAAAATTTACTGACTTTGCTCAAACAGGATATAACAATTTCTCAATTTCTCAATCGTTACACTTGCAGTGTTCCCGAAAAATGACCGTACGCAGCGTTTCTAAGTTTGATCACACAAAACAGTGATAAACAGATTAGCTAAGGTTGTATCAAAGCTAAGCTCTTCTGCCATGTCAGCTCACTACTTAGCCTTTACATTTATTCAGTCATCTGATCTACTTAGGGGCATAAATGTCGCTTTAACAGTCATGTTTGCGAAATATGAACATGGAAATGATATACGATACCTCCATGAATAGCTTGTCTTTTTTGTGGTACTAGGTAACGCGTGACGTCAAGAGCCTTTATGACAGGCTCAACTTAAGTGTATTAAATCCTACCCCCTCTTTGCGTGATGGTAACACGAGCCAATGGGCTTAAAGAACGTCAGGAGTAGGACCCGCCTCTCGCTCAAGCCTGACCAATCATATTCCGTGGATTCGATGTTCGTTTTGTTGTGACCTTTGGAAGCGCATCACCGCCCACCGCGTGCCCGTGGCGGAGGAAAACTATAAATAGAGGCGGATGACAGCAGTAGGGGACGAAATTGTAAAACACCCAGATAGAGGGGGTGGAGAGGAGCTCATTGGGAAGGTGAAACAGCAAATACCTTACAGAAAACTGGGAGCAAGATAAGAAGAAAAAAATAAAAATAAAAAATAAAACATTTCAAGTCTACCAACTGGAATACCTTTATGTTAATGTGAAGAAAGTATTTATATCTGAATTTTTCTATTTGCACTAGTTAAGGCTACTGAAACTACTGAAAATCGTCATTTTGTAAACTCAAGTAAGTATTTCATTTCTTTGTATGGCATTGCTATTTTTTTGTGCTCTGTTCCATTATTACTTATTGTAGTGGTCATTGCAAAGCGTTGTCTGTAATAGTTTAGTGAAACCTTAAGAGAATTTAAATGAAGGCTGCTGCGTCAGTCGTGGGCTGTAGACTTAAGGAGCAAGAAGGGATTGCCAACTATGGCAAAACACCTTCTTACACCAGAAGCCTTACATAGAAATGCAAATGATCAAATACCATAGAATATAATATAGGCTGGATTTCATTTGTCAGCACATCCAAGTCGAATTGCACAGAATAGCCTTCAGCACATACTGCTCTCTTGTCTTAAATGTGTACTTTTACATGATGCATTTCATGCATACATTAGTAATATATCATATATGTGTCTTTTTTAAACTGTACATTATGTCCTCGCGTTCGCTTTAATCTTCCCTGTGAACTGGGTGGGAGCGACGATACGATCTCTGACGTCTTATACTCGCTTTAAATGTACAAACGAAACACAGTTTGCTTTTATATTTGCTAACCAAACCATTTATCTGTTTGGTTTAACACTCAAGCGCATTTTTATGTCTATTCGCTTCATCGACGACCGTACGCTGATGTGTGCGCGTGCTGACTAGTTTTCATTTCTCCTCGTGACTCGTTCAGGTTTAATTATTAAAGGCTGGTATATTATTCTTGTGTCTGATTTCCTCACGACACCCTCTGTTTTACAGACATACATGAGGAGCTCGAGATTAAGTTCGATTATGGCGACAGCAGTAGATTGGTTACAGTTGTGCAGGGTCTAGTCAGGGCAAGTTAGTTATTACGTAACTCTATCAGCTCCGCGAGTCCCAGTGCATCCTTCCTATAATGGTAAACTTCAATTATAGGACTAGCTTAGTGCGAATATATGCTGAACACAAGGTGTTGTCTTGAATTTAACTAGAGTGGAAAATTCAGCCAGTGCATTGAAGTTTAGGATTGCTTGTGTGCCTGTGTAAAATCTAATCTGCTGGTTTTATCAAAACATGAATTGTCTTTTAAGAAAAATGACAGACGGTATACTGTGTTCCAGTTTATTATTTCCAGCTGAGAATAATGAGCTGGAGTTATTCACCCTATTTGTTTTTGCTTCTCTCTAGGATCCGGAACAGCCGTTTGTGGACTGAGACGTTCCCTCTGCAACCAGCACTTTGTTTTGAACCGTTTTCCCCCAAGTTTCTGTTTATTTGCCTGGCTCCAGCCGAGCCTTGCCCTCTGGTGGCTTACAACACAATACGCGAATTCAAACAGCCAACGGTGATACTCCAGGGCAGTGCAGCAGCTATGCAGCTTGAAATCCAAGTAGCACTCAACTTTATCATTTCGTACTTGTACAATAAGCTGCCCAGGCGACGTGTCAACATTTTTGGTGAGGAGTTGGAGCGACAGCTGAAACAGAAATACGAGGGACATTGGTACCCAGACAAGCCATACAAAGGGTCTGGATTCAGGTGTATACATGTCGGGGAGAAAGTGGACCCAGTTGTAGAGCAAGCAGCCAAAGAAAGTGGGTTGGACATTGAGGATGTCCGCAACAACCTGCCTCAGGACCTCAGTGTCTGGATTGATCCTTTCGAGGTGTCTTATCAGATTGGGGAGAAGGGACCTGTCAAGGTGCTCTATGTGGATGACAGTAATGAGAATGGGCTGGAGTTGGACAAGGAGATCAAGAACAGCTTTAACCCCGAGGCCCAGGTCTTCATGCCCATTAGCGAGCCCCTTGGCATGTCCCCCACTTCCAGTTCCCCGTCCCCACCGTTCGGCCAGTCAGCGGCGGTCAGCCCCACCTTCATGCGCCGTTCCACGCAACCTTTAACCTTTACCACTGCCAGCTTCGCCGCCACCAAATTTGGCTCCACGAAAATGAAAAGCAACGGGCGGAATGCCAACAAGGTGACCCGAAGCTCCCCCACCAACCTGGGCCTGAATGTAAACAACCTCCTGAAGCAGAAAGCCATGTCCACATCCATGCATTCTCTCTACGGCGTCGGCTTGGGCGCTCAGCCGCAGAAGCCCTCTGCCCTGTCTCCCAACGCCAAGGAGTTCGTGTTCCCCAATCTCCAGGGGCCGGGCAGCCCGAGTGCAATGTTCCCCGGGGAAACGTCCCTCAATCTCAGCCCTCTCCCGTACAATAATGCCTTTGACGTGTTTGCAGCCTATGGGGGCCTTAATGAGAAGTCCCTCATGGACAGTCTGAATTTCAGCTTGAGCAACATGCAGTATTCTAACCAGCAATTCCAGCCAGTGATGGCCAACTAGAAAGCGAGAATACTACTAACGACCAGAGATACGTGATGGGACGGCAGAAAGTTCACGTTTGGAAAATCCCCCAAAAAATGGAAAAAACAAAAAGAAAATCGCAAGCAACACTTCAACTGTAAAGTCCCGGTGAATAAGTCAAATGTTGAGCCCGAGGGTGAACCATGTTGTTCCCTTGAGTATTTTTGTCATTCTTTTTACGATTAAGCTTGTTGTACAATCAAGCTTAGTTATCTAAACTCATATTGTTTTTTTTTTTAAGTTGTTTTCTTTTGCCAACCAAGCACAAAATTATTTTTACTGACTGTTTTAAGATATCTTTATGAAGAAGAAAACTACAAATCAAGGCCTCTAATAGTATTCAAGGTATAGCTACACAGCCAATTTTCCAAGGATTGGCCTGAATGCTGAATGAGGGATTTCTTGGTCTTTTTTCTAACTGTATAATTAATTTAGTAGAAAGTTTGTAAAATATCAGAGTATATATTGTTTCTACGACATATTGCATTTATATCTTTTTACTACTCCAGTGATCTGTGATGGCTGCAGCAGCTTTTGTTATATTTTTTTTTATTGAAATTGTAAAATGAAATCCATCTTTAAAAACATCAACGATTCTAAAGATTGTGTACAGAATATTCCATTGTGTTGGGATTTAAAAATATTTGCTTTTTGGGGGAAAAAAAAAGAGAAAAATAAGAGTTGTATTTTCTGTTAAGAGTTCAAAGATTTTTGCTATACTATGGACAAAATGTAATCGTATATTAATTTTGTACCAACATTGTGCAATACTTGACAAAAACAAATAGTATAACAAAGTATTTGGAGTCAGTGTCTTACATGTAAAGAGGGACTGATAGTTTATTAAGTTTGTATTAAAATGCTTGAAATTATACTCTTGGTCTTAAGCTTTTTATTCAAATCTTCATTTTATGTCTCTACTCTTTCACTGCTCTCATTACAAACTGAAAACAGACTACTAGATTACTGTTTTACTATTCTCGTTTTCAGTCTGCTTAAGAAAATGTTTTCCCCTGGTCTTCTCCAGATGCAAGAGTACATTTCCATAAATGGGTTTCCATAATGTAAGCAGCCATGACTCATAGTGTAGTGGTCAGATCAGCATTTATTCTTATAGTCATGAATTGTAAGTTACGCTCCTCATTTGCATTTATCCATTTGCCAGATGCTTTTATCCAAAGCATTTAAGATGCATTTTATCAGTATATGTGTTCTCTGGGAATTGAACTGTGACCTTGTTGCTATAGCACCATGCTCTTTCAGGAGAATAGAGGAGCTTTGTTTAATGGGATTATTAGAGGTTTATATTTAAATAATTCCAGGTTGTGTTTTTATACTAGTTGCCCCCTAAACCACAAACATTCACTAAACCTTCATAAAGAGAAAGACGTTTGTTATGCAAAAACAAGTACATATATTTGTATCTTGTGAAGATGAACATTTTAATCTGTTTTGCATTCTGTCATGATGCTATAGCTGAATTATGAGAAAGTTGAGATATGTTTTGCAGTATCGTTGTTACTGTGCCTCCCATGTTTTTCACAGACGTATAAACAGGTGCTGCTGGATTCAAAATGAACGGCTGTTCGATTAATGTAAGCTAGCTGGTCTAAGCATTTAACAGCTCTTCTGATTCCAGTAAGCAACATGGATCTATATTTAGAGCTCTAATTAAGTAAGTTGATTGAGCAATGTGAATTGAGGAGGGAATTCACAGATGAGTTAACCCACAACCTCACTGTCTCTGGTAGATTTTGTCACCCCCCCAAGCGAGCTTTCTGAGTCTTACAGCTAAATGAACTAATACACTGAGGCTCTTAGTGAAAGAGATGGAAATGAGGACAAAACACAGCAGCACTTTTATTAATTTGTTCACAAATGCTGTTTTCACAAGATAAGAATATACACTTAAAATAAAAGTTCTTTGTTGATATCTGTAGTTCTATGAAGAACCTTTAACATCCATGGAACCTTTCCATTCCACAAAAGGTTCTTTATAGTGGGGAAAGGATTTTAAGATTATTAGTTTAGCCAGAAATGAAAATTTTCTGGATATTTACTGACCCTGAGGCCATCCAGGATGTAATTGAGTTTGGATTAGCATTACTTGCTCACCAATGGATCCTCTGCAGTGAATGGGTGCCGTCAGAATGAGAGTCCAAACAGCTGATAAAAACATCACAATAATCCACAAATAATTCACATGACTTCTGTCCATCAATTAATGTCTTGTGAAGTGAAAATATGCATGTTTCTAAGAAACAAATCCATCTTTAAGACATGGTAAACTTTAAATGAGTCCTCTATCCATAATATTTCTTTCTTCATGGACAAAGTTGTCTCTTCTGAATCAGGAGAGAAATATGCATAGATCATGCACTGCTTTCAAGCTAAAACGCTTTAAGCAAATATGCTGGTGGGTTTTGATGTGAGAGGACAACAGAGGATGGACATTTTCACTGGAGAAAACATTATTATGGATAATGGACAGGTATTTTAGCCAGATGTGACGATTTAAAGTTAAAACACCTTAATGATCAATTTGTTTCTTACAAACACGCAGCTTTTCACATCACAAGATATTAATTGATGGACTGGAGTCATGCGCATTTCTTGTGGATTATTGTGATGTTTTTATCAGCTGTTTGGACTCTCACTCTAACGGCACCCATTCACTGCAGAGGATCCATTGATGAGCAAGTGATGTAGTGCTGAATTTCTCTGAATCTGTTCTGATGAAGAAACAAACTCATTACATTTTGGATAGGCTGACGGTGAGTGAATTTTCAACAAATTTTCATTTTTTTTTGTGATCTATTCCTTTAAATGTTCTTCACTGCAAGGTTATTTTAAGAACCCAAAAACGGATCTTCTATTGCATTCCTTTAAAAACCCCCTTTATTTTTGAGATTGTATAAGGCATAACAAATTCTTCCTCCATATATGGTAATTATAAGTAATTAGATTACGAAACATTTTAGACCTCATTTGCAAATCTGCACTCTTGCTCTCATCTGTCAAAGCTACCACCTTCTACCAGAACATCAACCCCTTCCGATAGCCTCAAAATGCAGAAAAAAGGCGGCCGCTTGCCAGGCTTAATTGTCTAAGGGGAGGTCAGGAAAATAAAGCCCTCGGAGGGCGTCTTCATGTGCCTCTATGGCAGCACGGTCATGTGTAGGTGTTAAGCTTGGCAGCTCCATTTCAGTGCAGCTCTGAACTTTGTCAACTCAGTGAGTCAGAGAGATGAGTTGTGCCACGTTGAGACAGGTGCAGGCTTCTGGGTGGCAGCAGAAGATACGGTTACACTTGCTGTTTATCACCGAACGCTAGGGGAAGAGGATAGGGACAGATTGGGAATACCTCAGCCTCTGTCCTTGGAGGAGGCGGAGGGCTGACAGGTTGTGGGTGATGAAACAGTGGGGGATGATGGGAAATGTGAGTGCTTAGTCACTCAAGGGATTCACATATATACACTATATTGCCAAAAGTATTGGGTCACCCCCTTCTAATGAACAGGTTTGACTACTTTAGTAATTTCCATGAGTACAAATCTTAATGTTTAAGCATATAATGATATTCTAGGGAATTGTGTGCTTCTAATTTTAAAGCAACAGTTTGGATAGGACCCTTTTCTATTCTAACATGACAATGCCTCTGTGTATAAGGCAAGGTTCAAAAAGAAATGATTGATTCAGTCAGTGTGGAAGAACTTGACTGGTCTGCAGAAAGCCAAGTCCTAATCCAAGCTGAACACCTCTGGTGTGACTTTAAATGCAGACCTTGAGCCAAAAACTCTTTACCAAACACCAATGACTTGTACATACACTATATGGGCAAACATATTGGGACACCCCCTTCTTTAGAACAGAAAAAGACACTTCCAAAACTGTGGCAATAAAGATAGAAACATAATGCATGTATTTAAAAATTGTATTTACATCTCTGTTGCAACAGTTTTGCAAGTGTCTAAAATGACTGTAGTCATATGTACAAATCATTGGTTCAGCTTGGATTAGGACTTGGCTTTCTGCAGACCAGTCAAGTTCTTCCACACTGACTAAATCAATCATTTCTTTTTGAACCTTGCCTTATACACAGAGGCATTGTCATGTTAGAATAGAAAAGGGTCCTGTCCAAACTGTTACTATAAAATTAGAAGCACACAATTCCCTAGAATATCATTATATGCTTAAACATTAAGATTTGTACTCGTGGAAATTACTAAAGTAGTCAAACCTGTTCATTAGAAGGGGGTGACCCAATACTTTTGGCAATATAGTGTATATATAAACATTGAAAGTTTAAAACAAAAGTTTAAGAGGGGCATTTATAACCATTGTATTTAGAATATACAGAGATATACAATTGAATAGACAATAGAATATACATAGAATATACATCTTTTTTTATGCTCTTTTTTTCTGTTATTTATTTAATAAAAAAAATGCAGTAAAATATGTGACCCTGGACCACAAAACCAGTCATAAGCGCCAGTTTTTTGAAATTGAGATTTATACATAATCTGAAAGCTGAATAAATAGCTTTCCATTAATGTATGGTTTGTTATGATAGGACAATATTTGGCCGAGATACAACTATTTGAAAATCTCGAATCTGAGGGTGCAAAAAAATCAAAATGTTGAGAGAATCGCCTTTAAAGTTGTCCAAATGAAGTCCTTAGTAATGCATATTACAAATCAAAAATTAAGTTTTGATATATTTACTGTAGGAAATTTACAAAATATCTTAATGGAACATGATCTTTACTTAATATTCTATTGATTTTTGGCATAAAAGAAAAATCTATAATTATGACCCATACAATGTATTTTTGGCTATTGCTACAAATATACCCCAGTGACTTAAGACTGGTTTTGTGGTCCAGGGTCACATATTAAAATATTATGAAATATTATTACAATTGAAAATAACATGTTTCTATTTGAATATATTTGAAAATATAATTAATTCCTGTGATGCAAATCTGAATTTTCAGCATCATTTCTCCAGTCTTCAGTGTAACATGATCCTTCAGAAATCATTCTAATATGCTGATTTGCTCAGAAACATTTATAATTATTGAATGAATGTTGAAAACAGCTGTGCTGCTTAATTTTTTTGTGAAAACTGTCATACTTTGTTTCAGAATTCTTTGATGAAAGTGCAACATTTATCTGAAATCTTATAAATGTCTTAGTCACTTTTGATCAATTTAACAGGTCCTTGCAGAATAGAAGTATTAAATTTATTAAATCAAAAAACACTGTTTTAACAGGTAATGTATTTATTACAGTACATATGAAAATTATGAATAATAATATTCTATTTACAGTTTAATGTATGATATGTGCCGTAGTCTTGTATAGACTAACAGCATAAGTCTATTCCACATATTCCTTTTTTTCGAGAATCGCACACATAGAGAGGAAGAAACTGTGACCAACATGTAAAGCGACCAACCACAGTTTGTTTTGTTTTTACATGCCATAGCTATTTCTATAACAATTTGAATCTAAAGCCATTTTTAGATTTTCAGGGTCATTGAGTGACACTTGGGAATCACTCTCAAACCATGAATTTCCCATTTTGTGACAACAGAAATGATCCATGCATCATAGACACAGAGCCTGATGTGTGATGTTAGTGTGCGAATCCTTCCACAAGCTTTCTCCTTTAATAATTTACTTTGAAATGCCTTTGCTGAATCAAACTGGCCTAGTTTAAACAACTTTCAGTAATTCAGAGGCTGAGATAGCAGCAGTATTCCTTGCCTTTTGTGACAGTGGGACTGTGACAGTGGCTGGTGTTGTGTGAAGACTTCCACTTATGTGGTGCAGATGGGAGACGTTCCCAATGCCACAGGAATGAAACTCAGCACTGCTGCAACTAGCTTGCTGACTTTCTGTTTTAATTTTTTCCAAAGAAGGAAGGGCTTTGACGTCAGGCTTCTCACAGGTTTACTTGCAAAGATTTCACACCGTTCGCTGCTGTGTTTAATTAATGAACCTCATTAGAGTGACCAGATGTCCATTTCGTGTGTTCTGACTTTTTCCCCCTACATTTTACTTGTATTTCAAAGGTTTCAAAGAAGTCACAAAAATGTCTCATCACCCTACACTTCATCATCCAGGTTTCTTTAAAGCCATTTGTGAAGTTTCCGACCTGTCTTGCTACAGGATACACAAAAAAGTGAGGAAAAATGATAAAATGATCTGTTAAAATGATAAATGTGCATTTAACTTTAAACTAAACCCTCATGCATAATCATTTTAATTATTAATATTTATAATAAAAAATAATATATATATATATATATATATATATATATATATATATATATATATATAATTTAAATTATATATAGATACATTATAATTTACACATATAATTAATTTATACATTATAAGTAATAAAAAGATTTTCTTAATCAAACTAATGTGTAACAGTTTGGTAATGCATTAAACTGCATCAAAAACACAGATCTAATCATTTTCATTCAAAATGCTGTATTTGGAAAGATTTACACATCTATTCTGCAATAAGCCGATAGTCGATATTTCAGAGGTATAGGTTATAGCTATACCACTGCTTTCATCAGCCAATTTTTCAATTTATGTTGTCATAAATATAAAATACAATGACATATAAAGAGGATAGTCATATAGAATTATGAGTAAGAGTTAAAGATCAACCACCCATGGTTGTTTGGATATAACAACACACACTGAATGGTTAAAAATAGCTTTTAAAGATCATGCATCAAAGGGTTAATATTATGCAAGTCAGTATATAATTATAATATTCTATGTTGATCAACAAAACAAAACATATTTTATTCATGCACAATTTGTTTTTGGCTGCTAAATATACCATGATATCTAGCAGAATAAATAAAGTTTATCTATTAACCCAGATGACTTCAACTCATGACATCTTCTGCCAGCTTAAACATTAAACTAGAAGATAAAACTATACAAGAACTATATAATCAGTAGTCATATCTAATTAATTATTGTTTGTTTCATTTAATCTTTAACCAGGGTTTGCAGTGACTGTCATTTCGGTAATGTGTAACCTGTTTTTACAAGCATTGTTTTACAGTGCATGAGATGATATGTTAAACAAACGGTAAATGTCATAACACTTGTAATATTTTATTTAGCTGTGCCGATGGGAGCCCATGGCCATGCTGGAGCTCGCTGAATGAACGTAGGAGGTTCTGCTCAGCCTGTCGTGGGAGGTGTTGCATAACTGCGTGGATGCCGCTGTCTTCAACAACACGTTAGTAGGGAAAGGATGACACGCTTCAAATACCATGACAGGTTCCCCCGAATTCACTGTGTGCTTGTTTGTTCCTCAGATATATCTGTTTTCGCAATTACGTCAATTCCCTTAGGTGTCGATGGAGTTGAGCAGTTAAAACAGACATTGCTTTCTGTTGTTTTCTCTGCTCAAGGACTCAGTATGATTCTGTTTCATAAGAGGCATGAATACAAACAGAAAGTCTGAGTTTGCCTTTAAAAGAAACTCAGAGCCTTGAAGAATCAGAAGTGGGTGGATGAGATGACCTGTGCTCAGCTGCAATCTGCCGCTCCAAGAGCTTCATCTCTTCTTGGTTTGAGCTGATCTAGGGGCAGTTATGCGTCATTATTTAGACTGATCTGAGCTTATTATTATGGGTCATGGTCTAGGTTGATTTATAGTCAATGCTTGTGCTTATTTGGTCATCTTTTTGGGCTGATCCGGGATCAGATCTAGAGTCACTATTGGGGTTAATACTGCATCATTATTTAGGCTGATCTGAGGTCATCATTATGGGCCCGTGGTCTAGGCTGATACTGGTTTAGTTGTAATCATTGTTTGGGCTTATTTGCTCACTTCTGGCTTTTTGGGGCTGATATGGGAATAGTTATAGGTCATTATTAGTCATGATCTAGGGTTAGTTTGCACCATTATTAGGGCTGATCTGAGGTCATTATTATAGGCTGAGGTCTAGGTTGATATTGGGTCAGTTATAATTAATGTTTGGGCTTATTTGGTCACTTTTGGCTTATTTTTTTGGGCTGATCTGGAATCAATTATGGGTCATTATTAGTGATTGTCTAGGGTTAGTTTGCACCATGATTAGGGCTGATCTGAGGTCATTATTACAAGTTGAGGTCTATGTTGATATTAGGTCAGTTTTAATTAATGTTTGGGCTTATTTGTTCACTTTTTACTTATTTTTTTGGGCTGATCTACAATTATGGATCAAGTCAAGTCGAGCTTTATTGTCATTCTGCTACATGTGTGGACATATAGTGGAACGAAATGTCGTGTTTTGAGGGCCATTATTAGGGCTGATTTAGGGTTAGTTTGCACCATTATTAGGGCTGATCTGAGGTCATTATTATAGGTTGAGGTCAAGGTTGATATTGGGTCAGTTATAATTAATGTTTGGGTTTATTTTGTCACTTTTGGCTTGTTTTTTGGCTGATCTGAGACCAGTTATGGGACATTATTAGTGATTATCTAGAGTTAGTTTGCACCAGTATTAGGGCTGATCTGAAGTCATTATTATGGGTCGTGGTCTAGGCTGATGCTGAATTAGTTGTAATCATCGTTTGGGCTCATTTGGTCACTTTTGGCTTTTTTTATGGGTAAATATCAGGGCTGACCTAGGGTTATTTTTCACCATTATTAGGGCTGATCTGAGGTCATTATTATAGGTTGAGGTCTAGCTTGACATTGGGTTAGTTATAATTAACATTTTGGCTTATTTGGTCACTTTTTGCTTATTCTTTGGGCTGATCTGGGAACAGTTATGGGTCATTATTAGTGAAGATCTAGGGTTAGTTTGCACCAGTATTAGGGCTGATCTGAGGTCATTAATATGGGTCATGGTCTAGGCCAGTGGTTCTCAATTCCAGTCCTCGTGTACTCCCGCTCTGCATATTTTGCATGTCTCTCTTTGTTAACACACCTGATTCAGATCATCAGCTCATTAGAAGTGAGCTCTGTGCATGAACTGTGTTCCGATTGACATGGTCCCTACACAGAGTCCATTGCTCCCTACTCCCTGAGCAGGAGAACTCCGTTGAAGTTTACTTCACTTCGGAACATTCATTCACGGATTTGCGCTGCGCCACAGCCTGCAGCGTCTTTACACAAAGACGAAACTTACTAGAGAAGCGTGAAATGTGGCATAATATACCTCTGTAAATAAATGCAATTTAAATTCGCATCTCGCACACTTCAATGCCCCTTGAATGGAACATATACGTTCGCTTCGAACTGGAATCATGGCGGAATATCCGTTGATGTCCACTTCGCAGGGCACTTACAGTCGAATAGAGCAACATCTGAAGCGCTGGTCTAGGCTGATACTCGCTCAGTTGTAATAGGCCTAAATGTTTGGACTTAAGTTTTCACTTTTGGCTTATTTTTTTGGGCTGATCTGGAATCAGTTATGGGTAAATATTAGGGCTGATCTAGAATTAGTTTGTACTATGATTAGGGTGGATCTGAAGTCATTATTATAGGTTGAGTTCTAGGTTGATATTGGGTCAGTTATATTTAACGTTTGGGCTTATTTGGTCACTTTTGGCTTATTTTTGGGGCTTATCAGGAATAAGTTATGAGTGAATATTAGGGCTGATCTAGGATTAGTTTGCACCAGTAATAGGGCTGATCTGAAGTCATTATTATGAGTCGTGGTCTAGGCTGATACTGGGTTAGTTGTAATTGTCCTTTGGGCTTATTTGGTCACTTTTGTCTTTTTTTCAGTCTGATCTGGAATCAGTTATGGGTAAATATTAGGGCTGATCTAAGGGTAGTTTGCACCATTTTTAGAGCTGATGTGAGGTCATTATTATAGGTCGAGATCTAGGTTGATATCGGGTTAGTTAAAATAAATGTTTGGGCTTATTTGATTGCTTTTGGCTTCATTTTGGGCTGATCTGACATCAGTTATGGGTCATTATTAGGGCTGATCTAGGGTTAGTTATGCTTAATAATTAGGGCTTACCTGAAGTCATTATTATGGGTCGTGGTCTAAGCTGATACTTGCTCAGTTATAATCAATGTTTGGGCTTATTTGGTCACTTTTGGCTTATTTTTTAAGCTGATCTGAGATCAGTTTTGGGTCATTTTTGAGGCTGATCTAGGGTCAGCTATGCATCATTTTTAGGCTGATCTGAAGTCATTATTATGGGTCATGGTTTTAAAATCAACATATGGGTTTATCTGAGGCAACTTATGGGTCGATATTCACTCTCGCCTGATTTGGGATTAGTTCATGGTTTAAGCTGATATGGCACCAGTTAATTATGATGGTTTTGGGATGACTTCTCATGGACCTCACATTCTAATAGTGACGTTAGTATCTTTCTTTAATTTTCAAAAATTTAAATTCATTTAAAAAATTTAATAAAAAATGCAGTTTCTTTTTTGTGCCGCCAATGAAACTTATTAACTTAACTTAACTGAAATTTGTAAGCTAACAAGAATTGTATTTTTTAAATGAACTTTCTTGCTTAGCTCTTTAAGAGAAACTGTTTTCACAAATACTGACTCCAAAAAGTAAAAGGTACTGCAGTCAGCTCACTAGAGTTGTGAGTTCACAAACCCCAAATCATGCGGTTTTCCTCTCTCAAATTCTGCTAATGATGACCTAGTGAGAAAAAGAGTGCAAGAGAGTGAGAAAAGAGAGAGAGAGAGAGAGAGAGAGAGAGAGAGGATATGAGGCTGGGTGTTACTTTGTCTAATTACCACATGTGACAGAATGTGTATGACAGGATGTGTAAGTGTCAATGTATGTTCTGTGTTTCTATGTGTGTGGTCGTGAAAAATGTGCACATTTGTCAAATGCCTATGAAATTGCTTATGCATGCAAGTAAGTGTGAGATACATCTGGTCTATCTTCAAATGCACATATAATTGTTCGACTGCATTTAACTATGGCTAAATTTGTAATGGTTTGTGAGGTTTTGGTGCTGATACTATTAGCCTGTCTGTTTGGAGGCATTTTTTATTAGGCAATTTTTATTAGTAGCTGGTGTGATTTACTGGCTGCGGTCCACAGCCTGGCTTCTGCCGACGTCAGCACACAGGATTGCCAGTTTTAGCAGGGGAGGGTGTAAACACAGGCTGCTCTCAGCGAGATGAACAGAGGAACGGCCAAACCACAACACTGAACCAACATTCACAACTAGAGCACTCTGTAGGCCTCCAGGGAGCTGCTGTAGGTTTAATTAGAACCTGTTTACTGCACAGGTGGGAGAAACGATATTTAAAGCCGTTAGGTTGTGCAATGTAAAATTCGAGAATAATTAGTGAGAAAAGCTCTGGCTCATGCTGAAGCAGGGTTTGTGGGCCACAGATAATAATTAACCAAGATAAAAAAGTTTTTCCAAGATGCTTTTTTTTTTTTTTTTTTAAAAACTGTGGTACAAAAAGATGGGTGTTTTGTGGATACTAGCGGGTCCTAAGTTGTCATTTAAAGCCATTAGTTGGTCTAAACTGGTCCAACAGCTGATGATTGATTGTCTGGACTACTGGATGGTGGACCAGGTTTTGACCTGGTAGACCATCTTGGTGAAGCTGGATCAAGTTGGTAGACCCCACCTTAGACTAGTGCTCAGAGGTTACTCTTTCATAGCTCCTGAGTAATAACTTTCAAGTATCTTAGTGTCAATGATAAAAATATCTATCTGAATTTGTATATCAAAATGAATTTGTCTAGCATAGATCAGATCATTTGATCTTAAAATAATTTAATGATAAGTATTTGAGCTCATATTGCAGACTTAAAAAAGTTTTTGTTTTTTAGCGTTTTATTTGTGTTTAGTTTTAATAATAGTTTCCCTTTTATATTTATCTGGGGTGTATTTTACATATTTATATTTCCTATATAAAGTGCCCTTACTTAATTTACTTGTAAAGGGAACAAAAAGGTAAATAATAATAATAACAATAATAGTAACAACAACAACAACAACAATAATAATAATAATAATAATTCTTATTATTATTAATATTGACGTGTCTCTTCTAGTGTTTCAGATATTATTTATTTATTTATTTGAATCTGAAACACAGAGGCGCATTAATATTATTATTATTATTATTATTATTATTATTGATGTGTCTCTTCTAGTGTTTCAGATATTGTTTGTTTATTCATTTATTTATTTGGATCTGAAATACAGAGACACATTATTGTTGTTGTTGTTGTTGTTATGTCTCTGTGTTTCAGATTCAAACAAACAAATAAATATGAAATAAATAAATAAATAATATTTGTAGTCTTAAACAGAAGACACACATCAATAATAATAATAATAATAATAGTAATAATAATACAGTGGTATGGGGAAACATCTCCCTTTGCTTGTCTTCTTGTATAGGACAAAGTTTGAGATTTTAGTTTTTCTCCTTTCTTATGGGCAGCTGATACTCCAAACATAATTCATCCAGAAAGCAAAGCTTCAGGGAGTGTTGAAACGGTAATTCACATGTTCATGTGATTCATGAGTTTGCAAGATTTATATTAGCCATGTGGAAAACAACGGAGAGAAAAAGGGAAGTTTGTACATCTCTGTTGATGTGATTGGGTGGATTATATGAACAAGCTCCTCTTGAATATGTGTTGGGAACTCATTCTCATTTCGGAAGGGTGCAGTTGATTCATTCCCGGCACTCGATACTCTACCATTGAGTGCTATTTTGCCCAGAGCTTCAAACGACCCTTCTCTTAATAAGGTCAGATATAACTTCTATTGCCCACGTCCAACTCAGGCCTTGACCCAACTAGACAGTCCATTCCCTAAGATAGAAACACACAAATCATACCTCTGTCAGCCGTCAAATACAGCCTGTGAGTATAAATAGCTATGGATTGGACTCTCATCTCTTATCTCTGCTATAGCCAAAGACACGTCAGTGAACCGCAAATCACAGCCGTGTCCTCCTACAAACCCTGCTCTCCCGGCCGTGTGTGTGTGTGTGTGTATACAGCCTCATATATTCTCACAGTTTATTCCTGTGTTGGACATTTGGCTTTATTCAGTGACTTTGAGAGATTTGAAGTGAAGTACAGCATTTGTTTCAAGCAATGCATGCATGTTTTGCTCTTGAGATGAAACTGGAATTGATGGAACAGTTAATTAAATCAATGTTATTGTTGCTTTGGGATGGTTACCATCTGTTACATACAGGGATGAATTGAACAGAATGATCTGGAATGGATCCCACTATTTGAAAACAAAAGAACGTCAGTTTGTTTTTCACTCCATTCCATTTTGTTTAGAATTTACTCCAGTTTTTGTTGATTCTAGCACTTTCTAGTTCCATTTACTATTTGGCATCCAGGAATTTAAAAGAAAAAGCACTCAAGTTAGTTACATCAAAGGAACAGTTCAGCCCAAAATAAATAAATAAATAAATAAATAAAATTCTGTCATAATTTATTCAACAAAATACAATGAGGCTGAGGCTGTCAAAGTTCAAAGTGACAAGGAAGCATAGATGTAATTCATACGACTTGTGCTCTATATTCAAAGCCTTCTAAACTCATCATAGTTTTAAAATATCATAGCTTTGTATGAGATACAGACAGAGTTTAAGATTTTATTCAGTGAAAATCTTGCTCTCACTGTCCTCATTCATATCTATTCAATTATGGCACCTGCAGATACAAAATGTCACTGTAATCTTATTAATTCAGGCCAAATTTCATATTCATACATTTCACTTGTGAAAAACTTTATACTATTGTTAAGTGAAGCAGGCTCTGCATTAACAGATTCTCTAAATCTCTCTAAAAAAAAAAATAAAAAAAAATAAAAAAACCCTAAGGGCCAGATTTACTAAACAGGGCAAATTAGCATTACAGCCTAATTCCATAAAAGTGCCAATGGGAGGGAAAATTCTGCATGTGATTTACTAACAGTGCGCACATTAAAGAACACAGACACAGTCAGATCATTTCCATAATGAGCAGTGCAATCTACCAAGAGCAGCGCAAATTGCCGCCTGCTTTAAGACATGCTTTTTGGGTGTTAAATAATGGCGCAAATACCAGTAATTTGATGAGCGCAAACGTTAGTAAATCACGCTGCGTGATTTATTTTAATACTCTCCTCCCATAAATTTTGCATCTAAAAGGGAAACTCGTACAAATATGTGGATACAGTGCAAAAATAACTGTGTCCACGCTATTTCAGCGCTAATTTGTCACTGCGCGACTTTAGTAAATCCTGACAGTACTATTTCAGTGCCAAAAGAAGGTTTGCACTGCTGCAAGCTGTTAGGAAATCTGGCCCTAAGACTTCAAATATTTGTGAGCTATATAAAGTATTTATTTGAGTATTATTTATATGCTATTATAGTTTATTAATATTATAAATTAGTTTTTTATATTTATATGTCTTCAGTTTTCATTTTAATTTGAGGTTACATTTTAAAATTTTTGTTATGTGCTTTTGTCATTTTATTAGTTTTTAATAATTAATTTTTATTTCACTTTTAGTTTGAATCAGTTTAGTACTTAAAGTTATTTTAGTTAGTTGCCAGTGCAACATTTTTGTTAAATATTAGTTTTTCATCTAATATTTATATTTTATTTTGGCTTTATTTCAATTACTGAAAAACATTTTTAATAATTTTAGTTATATTTAACAATAATTATACATGTACTTTGTATTTTGTTTGACATATTATTAATTCTTTATTTTTCATTTCCTTTCTGGATATTTTCTTTTTGTTTTTGTATTGGGGGAAAGATTGTAAGTGAATTATGACTTTCGGTCTGTTTCTCACACAAAGCTGTGTGTGTTTTTATTATTCTCGTTGTGGTGTTTCATAGACCACAATTCATTTTTTGTATGAAAGAGTTCAGTTTCTCATTTAGATTTAAACAGAAGAAAGAACAGGACATGAGAATGGGTAAATAATGAATTTAATTTGCAGCAAACTGTCCTTTTAAATACAATCATCTACATTATCTTATAAACAAATCTGAAAATTATTTTGAGCAGAACAGTTTGTTGAAATTTACCCCTTGTTTACAGCTGGTAGTTTTTTAGTTTTAAGACAAAAAAAAGAAAACAATCCTGCCAATGATGATACATGAACTCCCAGCATTGTGTCCTTGAGTAACCTTAACCTTAGGCTGCTGTAATTAGTGCACCACAAGTCTCCTTGGATAAACACGTCCGCTAAATGACAATGCTAAATGCATGTGCTCATCGGGCACCCGAAAACAGTTTGGGAACATTAGAGCTGTGAGGACTTTTTTAGCATTAGCCATACAGAGCAGGTCACAAGCAATGTCAAAGGTCAGCCAGGGCTGCATGTTTCAGTCAAAGACAACATGTCAGCCATCTCTTCAGTCATTCCTTCAGGCTTCTAATAATGATCTTGGTTCAGATCTCCTCACATTACCACTAGTTTGCTAAATAGACAGCCTCAAATGTAGCTCCCCGTCACCGCACGTGTTTGTTGCGTAGTTGAAAGTAGCTATGCGGGCATTTGTTTCCTTTCTCCTCTCTCTCTCACACACAACAGAGAAGGACTTTAGTATAATGTGATGGTGCCCTTGCTGATACAGGCCTCCCTTTATGTTGCGTGTAATCTGAGCTTTTAGTGCCAGGACTGACCCTCTCTCCCCCTGAATGGAGCGCTGTGGGCCAGGCCGCTGTTTCCTGTGCTTTCACTCTGCTTAGCTCGGCACTACGATTATAGTAAAGCCAGGGGTGGGACGAACACATTTGTGCTGAGGAGACAGGCTCTCTCTCTCTCTCTCTCTCTCACACACACAAAGAGAGAGAGACATGGTGAAGGTGAATGATGGCAGCAGACTCACTAACAGAGTTTGAGAAGTCTCAAGGGCTTTGGATGTCGTGAGTAAGTCACGTTTAGCATGCTGTAATAGCGTCAGTGCACAATTTTAGTTCTCTCGGTCCTAAGGCTAAAATTTACACAGTCTAAACTGCATCACAAATCACAAGGTCCCTATGCAGTGCTCCCTACACACTGAGCAGGGATTATCTACACAACACACCGCAATGTTATATTATATGTACAGGTGCATCTCAATAAATTAGAATGTCATGGAAAAGTTCATTTATTTCAGTAATTCAACACAAATTGTGAAACTCGTGTATTAAATAAATTCAATGCACACAGACTGAAGTAGTTTAAGTCTTTGGTTCTTTTAATTGTGATGATTTTGGCTCACATTTAACAAAAACCCACCAATTCACTATCTCAACAAATTAGAATACTTCATAAGACCAATAAAAAAAACATTTTTAGTGAATTGTTGGCCTTCTGGAAAGTATGTTCATTTACTGTATATGTACTCAATACTTGGTAGGGGCTCCTTTTGCTTTAATTACTGCCTCAATTCGGCGTGGCATGGAGGTGATCAGTTTGTGGCACTGCTGAGGTGGTATGGAAGCCCAGGTTTCTTTGACAGTGGCCTTCAGCTCATCTGCATTTTTTGGTCTCTTGTTTCTCATTTTCCACTTGACAATACCCCATAGATTCTCTATGGGGTTCAGGTCTGGTGAGTTTGCTGGCCAGTCAAGCACACCAACAGCATGGTCATTTAACCAACTTTTGGTGCTTTTGGCAGTGTGGGCAGGTGCCAAATCCTGCTGGAAACTGTAATCAGCATCTTTAAAAAGCTGGTCAGCAGAAGGAAGCATGAAGTGCTCCAAAATTTCTTGGTAAACGGGTGCAGTGACTTTGGTTTTCAAAAAAACCCAATGGACCAACACCAGCAGATGACATTGCACCCCAAATCATCACAGACTGTGGAAACTTAACACTGGACTTCAAGCAACTTGGGCTATGAGCTTCTCCACCCTTCCTCCAGACTCTAGGACCTTGGTTTCCAAATGAAATACAAAACTTGCTCTCATCTGAAAAGAGGACTTTGGACCACTGGGCATCAGTCCAGTTCTTCTTCTCCTTAGCCCAGGTAAGACACCTCTGACGTTGTCTGTGGTTCAGGAGTGGCTTAACAAGAGGAATACGACAACTGTAGCCAAATTCCTTGACACGTTTGTGTGTGGTGGCTCTTGATGCCTTGACCCCAGCCTCAGTCCATTCCTTGTGAAGTTCACCCAAATTCTTGAATCAATTTTGCTTTACAATCCTCATAAGGCTGCGGTTCTCTCGGTTGGTTGTGCATCTTTTTCTTCCACACTTTTTCCTTCCACTCAACTTTCTGTTAACATGCTTGGATACAGCACTCTGTGAACAGCCAGCTTCTTTGGCAATGAATGTTTGTGGCTTACCCTCCTTGTGAAGGGTGTCAATGATTGCCTTCTGGACAACTGTCAGATCAGCAGTCTTCCCCATGATTGTGCAGCCTAGTGAACCAAACTGAGAGACCATTTTGAAGGCTCAGGAAACCTTTGCAGGTGTTTTGAGTTGATTAGCTGATTGGCATGTCACCATATTCTAATTTGTTGAGATAGTGAATTGGTGGGTTTTTGTTAAATATGAGCCAAAATCATCACAATTAAAAGAACCAAAGACTTAAACTACTTCAGTCTGTGTGCACTGAATTTATTTAATACACGAGTTTCACAATTTGAGTTGAATTACTGAAATAAATTAACTTTTCCACGACATTCTAATTTATTGAGGTGCACCTGTATATATCAGGGTTGTTGTAGTTGTCTAAAACTAAAACATTTTTATTACTTGAAATAAAATGTATTTTTAATTTGATTTAATTTATTTTTATTTTTCTTGAAATAAAACATTAACTGAAAGTAAAATATAAAAAAACCTTAAACTTATTTTATTTTAGTAACCTGGCAATGCAGCATTTCTCATTTTAATGCAGTTTAACTTAAAGTACTATAAAAATAAAATACTAAAATAAAAGACTAAATGTATAAAAATAACTAAAACTAAATAAATTAAATCTAATAAATAATTAGTAAATAGTAATGATAAATAAAACTATATAGACATAAAACTATAAACACAAAAAATGTATAATTAAACATTTAAAAATATTTTAAAATACAAAACACACAACAAAATTACTAAAACTTGAAATAAAATTAAAGTGAAAACAGAAAAATTATTAAAATAAAATCTATAAAGCAATACACACACATATTTAAAGGTATATATATAATGTATAGAATATATATATTTGTATTTATTACATATATATATATATATATATATATACACACACTGTATAACAGAATAATACAAACACACACACACACACACACACACACACACACACGTGTACATATGTGTTTGAGTGTCTTTGTATTTATGTACAGTATTAAGAGTATATATTTTTAAAGTAATATATACAAACACACACAAACACAATACAAACACACACAAACACACATACTTCATAATTTTTTTTTTTTTATCTTAGGCGTTAATGAAACAAGATTTTACACCCACCTGATTTTTCAAGCAAAAAATGTCCCAAATAAAATGTGAAATGAGGACATAGTCTATAGTTTCATTGGCCTCTTTTCTGGTTAATAAACAGGTTTTAATTTGTGGCAAGTAGCTGTCCTCACCTTGTAATAGAAAACAGAACCAGAAAGAATAACGATCTGTAAGGAATACCGTCTATTTTTCTCACTCTCTGGTTTTATTTTTTATTTTTCACACTCTCTGGTTTTATTTTTTTCTCACTGTCTGGTTTTAATGTTTCTCACTTGCTGGTTTTATATTTATAGTTTCACACTCTCTGGTTTGAGTTTTATGGTTTCATTGGGAGATTAATTGAAGCCTGTTTGTAATGATTAAATTATTATGTACATCCAGTTTGCATCAATTATGATCATATTATAAATGTAATTTCTATGATTCTGTTATTTAACAATTTTTCACAAAGACACTGGCTATTAATCGTATTCAAAATCTCAATACAATAAACTGCAATAAAAATGAATAGCGCTTCTCCTTTAGTTTTACAGCATGAGGTTGTTTTATAGACATTGTAGGTATTACTTATAATAATCTTTTTTAGTTTTTGCCAGGTAGACAATAAACTGACTGAAAAGATCTCTACATCTAATGACCAGAACATCATAGAGACTTGCAGATGGTCTTTTCTGACCTGTTCCAGTGTGCAAAAAGTTTTGTGAATGCAAATGTAGTTTTTCAAGTTCATTTAATTAATTTAAACATGACGAAAAGGACAATTGAGGACACATGAGGCACACAATGCTAAATGGGCCATAACGGTTTGTTCTGTACACTCTTACACAAAACCCACAAAAATGAGGTCTGTTCTGGAAATGTGTTGACAAAGGCACCCCTTCCTCTGTGGCAGCCCACTTACATACGGGTCAGTGGCATTGTTGTAATGTGTGTATGTGTGTGTGTGTGTGTGTGTGTGTGTGTGTGTGAGTGTGAGTGTGAAGGGTGAGGTCAGAACCAGAGGTCCTGCAGGCAAACTGCCCAACACTCAAAGCAAACAAGCAGGCATTGTCAAGGCAATGTGTGGTTATCTCTGCATCACATTTCAATGGATCTGAAAGACACGTGACAGAGAGAGAGACCTTTTGATAAGCGTTCACCACACTGATGTGTGCTATTGGCAAAAGCAAAAACATGATCATGGGCATGGCCTTGCGATGTTCAAAAGTCAAAATGAAGTCATCAACAGGGTCATCTGAATGAACCCGCTTTAGTTTCCTAATAAACGTTCTTCTTGTTATTGTGCACAGTATTACAAATATATATTTAAAAAAATTAATAAATAAAAAAATCTTTATTACATAATAACCAATTTTTGGACATGAATCTGAACTATCTGAACACTCCAAAAATATTACAAATATTATTATTCTTGAGATTATGCAAACTTTTTTTTGAACAAACTTACAGTATCTATAGATATATACTTATATTTTTTAAAATAGATTTTTTCTCCCTAATATTTAACCACTGATTATAGCCATTCAACATTACAGTATAAATGAAAGCTATACAGTTTTATCATTTATTAGACTATTAAAAAAAGTAACAACTTTTAATTTAACTAAAACAATCTTCACATAAACCCATTATAATAAATGTCATATTTAGCTACCTGTGCTCTTAGGCAAGTAGGAAATGTAGAGAAATTGTATAAAGTTCAAACACTAAATTCTAAATTAAAGATAGATGAATCTTTAAAGCTACAAAAGTTATTGATTTCCTTTGTTTCTTTTGTTCTTTGATTAACAGACATCACAGCAGCTGGTTATTAGGTTATTTGGCTGCTATTACTTTAAGAGCTGCCGCTTCTCAACATGACTCGGATCTGACACACATCATATTTTCTCACAACCTTTTATATATTATTGTGCTTTAATATGAAATGTTACACAGCGTGCCGGTGCATTTGTGTGTGCAATTGAAGAGCATGTGTTACAAGCACAGTATAACAGCAGACAGGAGAGGAACATTCGTTTTTATTGACATACTGTATGGCCTGACAACATCTCATTTGACTGCAGTTCACTGTTGTTCTACTGAAGCTCCTCGTCAGCTGTACCATTTCTGTGCTCGTTTGACTCGCACCTGGTGCTGAGCTGAAGTTGTAGCACGTGTCTGAAAAGTCTCCTGTTTGATGTGCTCGTAAAGACGTTCCGTGTTTAAATAAATGCAATTCTTGTCAAGAAAAAAGAGACAGAAGCAGGAGTTGAGAGTGGGGTGGCCAACCATAGGGTCCGCCCCTGTGTTAACTGCGTTAAATATTTTTTAACATATATATGTGTGTGTGTGTGTGTGTACTGCATAGAATAGTATAGTAATTTTAAGAAATGTATGTACAGTGGTGTGAAAAATTGTTTGCCCCCTTCCTGATTTTTTATTTTTTTGCATGTTTGTCACACTTTAATGTTTCAGATCATCAAACAAATTTAAATATTAATCAGATATAACACAAGTAAACACAACATGCAGTTTTTAAATAAAGGTTTTTTTTATGAAGGGAAAACAAAATCCAAACCCACATGGCCCTGTGTGAAAAAGTGTCCTGACAACTGCCTGGCAAAGTGAAGTAGACCAAAAGATCCTCAAAAGCTACACATCATGTTGAGATCCAAAGAAATTCTGGAACAAATGAGAAAGAAAGTAATTGAGATCTATCAGTCTGGAAAAGGTTATAAAGCCATTTCTAAAGCTTTGGGACTCCAGCGAACCACAGTGAGAGCCATTATCTACAAACGGCGAAAACATGGAACAGTGGTGAACCTTTCCAGGAGTGGCCAGCCGACCAAAATTACCCCAAGAGCCCAGCGACGACTCATCCAAGAGGTCACAAAAGACCCCAGAACAACATCCAAAGAACTGCAGGCCTCACTTGCCTCAGTTAAGGTCAGTGTTCATGACTCCACCATAAGAAAGAGACTGGGCAAAAATGGCCTGCATGGCAGAGTTCCAAGACGAAAACCACTGCTGAGCAAAAAGAACATAAAGGCTCGTCTCAGTTTTGCCAGAAAACATTTTGATGATCCCAAGACTTTTGGAAAAATACTCTGTGGACTGACGAGACAAAAGTTGAACTTTTTGGAAGGTGTGTGTCCCATTACATCTGGCGTAAAAGTAACACAGCATTTCAGAAAAAGAACATCATACCAACAGTAAAATATGGTGGTGGTAGTGTGATGGTCTGGGGCTGTTTTGCTGCTTCAGGACCTGGAAGACTTGCTGTGATAAATGGAACCATGAATTCTGCTGTCTACCAAAAAATCCTGAAGGACAATGTCCGGCCATTTGTTTGTGACCTCAAGCTGAAGCGAACTTGGGTTCTGCAGCAGGACAATGATCCAAAATACACCAGCAAGTCCACCTCTGAATGGCTGAAGAAAAACAAAATGAAGACTTTGGAGTGGCCTAGTCAAAGTCCTGACCTGAATCCTATTGAGATGCTGTTGCATGACCTTAAAAAGGCGGTTCATGCTCGAAAACCCTCCAATGTGGCTGAATTACAACAATTCTGCAAAGATGAGTGGGACAAAATTCCTCCACAGCGCTGTAACAGACTCATTGCAAGTTATCGCAAACGCCTGATTGCAGTTGTTGCTGCTAAGGGTGGCACAACCAGTTATTAGGTTTAGGGGGCAAGCACTTTTTCACACAGGGCCATGTGGGTTTGGATTTTGTTTTCCTTCATAATAAAAAACTTCATTTAAAAACTGCATGTTGTGTTTACTTGTGTTATCTTTGATTAATATTTAAATTTGTTTGATGATCAGAAACATTAAAGTGTGACAAACATGCAAAAAAATAAAAAATCAGGAAGGGGGCAAACAATTTTTCACACCACTGTATATAGGTCATTTAAAATATATAAAATAAAAACAATTGTATATATATATATATATATATATATATGTATATATATATATATATTAAAAATACGTTTTCACTATACTGTTTCACTCTAAAATATGTCTCCAAAAATACAAAACTTTTTTCTTAGTTTTATTCTTTTAGTAGTAAAAATTAGGTGACATAATAGAAATTTGAAGTGACTTCAGTGCATAAACTTCATTCGTAAAGCAACCTGATTAATCACAGTTTTTTTTCAATTCTTAAATTTTACTTGTTATTCAAGAAAGCAAATTAACTAAATGTAAGTCTCTTCGACACACCAGATGTCAAACTGACATCAATATCCTGAAATTGTCACAGAGATCTGGCCTATTACATTTTAGTTTCATTGACTGTTAAAAATAACGCAGCAGGGTTCACCTAACGGCTGCTCTCTGCCATACCTCTCAACTGTGGTAAAAAATGCAGCTAATGAGCTTTCGCTTAAGATACCGCTTGCTTAGTGCTAACCCGATCCGAGTTTACACTGAATGGAGAAATCAGAAGTAGCCTAATCAAACCAAATGCTGACGCTCGCAAGCGCTGCTCGCTGGTTGTCATGGAGACGCAACTTGGAGGAGGAAAGCTTCAGCTGGGCTGGATTCGTCCTGTGTTCTTGTGTGCTGCTGCTGGTTATGGAAACTTGCCCTGTAATTGGAGTCTGATAGTCTTAATGGCTCTGGCGGAGTCTAAGACGAACACTTCAAATAAATGCGATGCTATTTTTGAGCTGCGTTTCGAGGGCTGCGTGTGTGCTGCTCAAATACTGTGTACCGTACTTTGGCAAATTGATGGTGTAAAGATGTACAGTGTGAATTACAAAGCCACGGTGTGAAACAGGAGAACCCATTTACGCAGCGTGGATAAAAAATATGTTTGTAGTAACAGCTTCAACAAGAACGGCAGAGATACTATTACGGTTTTTATTAACAATTTCAGTTTTAATTTTTATATTCCCGTTTTTATTTTAATTTTAGTTAAAGTTTTAGTAATTCTGTTGTGTTTTTGTCATAGTATGTGTTCAGTTTCAACATTTATTCTATTTCAAGTAACAGTTTTTAATTGTTTTAGTTTTAGTTAACTATAACCCTGCTAAGTACTGATTGACTAACAAAGACATTTCAAGAACCTTCGAAAAATAGTTTCATGAACTAATGATTAAAAATACTTTGAAATAAAGAAAAAAATATAACTGCACACTCACTTAGGCCTAAGCATAATTTACTAGTTACCAATGTTTCAATAAAACAAGTAGCTTTTGTCAAGGTATGATTTCTTACCAAGTGGAGAACAGTATAAATAGAGGTATCACTTTAAAACTTGCACCTTTAAAAGGTGTGCATTTGTTTTATTGCTTTATTGTTTAAAAATACTTCAAAAACATTTATTAATCTTAGTTGATGTTAATTTTAACATTTACAAATACATTATTTAAAATCAAAAGTTGTATCTAATGGACCTGAGCTAACATGAACTAACAATGAACAGTTGAATTTTTATTAAATAATGTTAGCAAAGATTAATAAATACTGTAACAAATATTGGTCATTTTTAGTTAATGTTAGATAATGCATTACTTATTAAAAATTGTAACCAATAAGTTAAATCTAATAAAACTTATAACAACCTAATTTAGAATATTGTTTACAGCTAATAAAAAATCAAATAATAAATAAATAGGGTTATTAACATTTAAAAGGAAGAAGAAAACACTTCCCATATATTTTGGTGTTGAGGTCAAAGGTCATACATTGCATCAAACATAGTGGTATTTTACTGCGAATTCATCTGTTAAAAGCTTAAAAAAACAAAACATGGACAAATACAAGAAAATTTAACAAATAAAAAGAAAAAAATGACCCAGAATACCTTGAAGTATAAACATGGTTTGTGCCAACCATAATGTGTATTGTGTGTGAATTAGTGGCTGCCAAAATCATATTTCAATTTCAAGACACATTCAATAATTTTGCGTATTGTTACAGTACATTTCAATGACTGATTTTAAAAGCAGTTTAGTTCACTTTTTTTTTTTTTAACAATAGACAATTTTGTTTCTGTGTTTACTAAAAGTAAATGTTCTTAATTTACAATCTCTGTTTTTATTATGTTTGTTATTTGACTGTTTTATTTTTTTCTTTTTAATATGGAGAATTTCCGTGTGTGGGACCTGAAATCTGTACATATGGCACTTTTTCACTGTGTGGCGTCTCTAATTCCTGTCCCAGGAACAGCTTGTCCTTTTTGGACCCTCTTTCATTTCCCCTCAGGCAGCTCTGAAATGAAAAACAGAGAATGTTCGTGGTAATGCGCGGGGCTGCTGAGGTGCTCTTCATGACAGATGGCTGATAGGTTGCGTGCCAATGTGTAGCGCGATTCTCCGGGATACTTATCCTTTCAGATTCATCGGAACAGGATATTGCCCTGGGATCCTCTCAAGAGCTCAAACCTCCAGTTCCACTTTAATCGGTTTGTCTTTTAACTATGAGATTAATGCATGGAGCGATCGGCCTGGGAGAAGGTGGCATGTGACGTGGTGTGATGTCAACATGCACATGCACGTGCTCACACACACACACACACACACACACACAGACTGAAGCAGACTGCAGTGGAATGGGAAGTGCACATCTCTCCTCAGGGCTGTTTTTCCTCTGCCAGCAAAGCAAAATCCATTGAATAAAGTATTTCTTGAAACCAGGGAATCAGTAGAAATTTTGTGGTGTTTCTTCATCTTTCAGCACTTTTATATCCTGAGGCTTTAATTTTTATTAAAACTAACATTTGTTATATGAAGGTCACATTAAAATGTCTTGAATTTTAATCTAACTTCATCACTTTTTTTCTACCACTTTTCTACAACTGCCTATTATGTATATATTTTATTGTTATTACCAGAATTTTAGTCTCAAACTATGATAATCCACTGTAAAAATTTGGATTATGGCATTCAATTATATAAAACATGAAACACACAAAAAAAATCAAAGTAAATATCACTTGTGAGCATTTTATTGTGCATCTTGTAGAATCATATGTAATTTTATAAATTATATCTGAAATTTTGAAAAATTATACTACAAGTGTGAAATATTAATTAACTGTGTGTCTAGAATTCATACTGTAAATTTTTAAAATGCTATGAAGTTAAACAGAAAGGAATTTGAAATTTTATTCCAAAAATGTAATTTGTGAAAAGTGTATTTTAAACACCTATTTACACTTTTTAGGTTAAAATGTTTTTGACAAATCTACTCTTCAATAATATGTGCTGTTTTAAACACTATTAAGTGTACACCATGCAGTATACAGTATATACCATCTTGTAAACTGTAAGCTAGTATTCAATTCTGAACATAGGCTGCACCAATTCACTATCTCAACAAATTAGAATACTTTATAAGACCAATAAAAAAATAAAAAAAAAACATTTTTTAGTGAATTGTTGGCCTTCTGGAAAGTATGTTCATTTACTGTATATGTACTCAATACTTGGTAGGGGCTCCTTTAATTACTGTCTCAATTCGGCGTGGCATGGAGGTGATCAGTTTGTGCAGGGTGCGAACTACGGGGGAGCTAGGGGGAGCTCGGCTCCCCTTAATAAGACATGGGCTCCCCTGAAAACATGATTTGTGATATTTTGGGGGGTCTCAAAAAATATTGACAATGTGTTATTTTGACGTGCAATTTCAGGTTTGTCTAATGTGATCATCATGTATAAAATTGCAAAAATATTCATTCATGCATGACGGCGATTTAAACCTAATTCGCTTCAATAAAGATAACTATACTTGCTATTCTTGTCATGAGCATCAAGGTGTGGGGGCGCTGCGGTGCAAATTCCACTTATCTTTAGTACGTTAACTCAAAAGATTCGTAGAAAAAGTATAAACGTTGGACATTGATCTGCGCGCGGAGTCCTTGAAATCCATTCAGGCCTCTGTGGTCGATTCTGTGTTAAGGTAAGGCATGTTATTCGCAATTATGTGTTGTGGCTGGGTTGTTATAGGTCTGCGTGACACTCGATGTCTTAGGCCTAACTGAACGGAGGACTTATGGTATTCTTCTGTAGCCTGACGAGTAACTTTAACAGTTGTTCGTGTGAACTCAAAGACAGCCTGATGCTTTGTTTATAGACTATTTGTGGGTGGCTGTTTGTTGTTTCACCTATCAATTCGTGTCGATAAAGTATAATAGGGTAAATCCTGTATAGTGATCCTGTATAGTGCAAGCAAGTAGTGCATACACTTGTATCTGTTATGTATCCCCCCCCCCAACAAAAACAAGTGGGCTCCCCCAGAGTCTGCGGTATAGTTCGAACACTGAGTTTGTGGCACTGCTGAGGTGGTATGGAAGCCCAGGTTTCTTTGACAGTGGCCTTCAGCTCATCTGCATTTTTTGGTCTCTTGTTTCTCATTTTCCTCTTGACAATACCACATAGATTCTCTATGGGGTTCAGGTCTGGTGAGTTTGCTGGCCAGTCAAGCACACCAACACCATGGTCATTTAACCAACTTTTGGTGCTTTTGGCAGTGTGGGCAGGTGCCAAATCCTGCTGGAAAATGAAATCAGCATCTTTAAAAAGCTGGTCAGCTGAAGGAAGCATGAAGTGCTCCAAAATTTTTGGTAAACGGGTGCAGTGACTTTGGTTTTCAAAAAACACAATGGACCAACACCAGCAGATGACATTGCACCCCAAATCATCACAGACTGTGGAAACTTAACACTGGACTTCAAGCAGCTTGGGCTATGAGCTTCTCCACCCTTCCTCCAGACTCTAGGACCTTGGTTTCCAAATGAAATACAAAACTTACTCTCATCTGAAAAGAGGACTTTGGACCACTGGGCAACAGTCCAGTTCTTCTTCTCCTTAGCCCAGGTAAGACACCTCTGACGTTGTCTGTGGTTCAGGAGTGGCTTAACAAGAGGAATACGACAACTGTAGCCAAATTCCTTGATACGTCTGTGTGTGGTGGCTCTTGATGCCTTGACCCCAGCCTCAGTCCATTCCTTGTGAAGTTCACCCAAATTCTTGAATAAATTTTGCTTGACAATCCTCATAAGGCTGCGGTTCTCTCGGTTGGTTTTTCATCTTTTTCTTCAACACTTTTTCCTTCCACTCAACTTTCTGTTAACATGCTTGGATACAGCACTCTGTGAACAGCCAGCTTCTTTGGCAATGAATGTTTGTGGCTTAGCCTCCTTGTGAAGGGTGTCAATGATTGTCTTCTGGACAACTGTCAGATCAGCAGTCTTCCCCATGATTGTGTAGCCTAGTGAACCAAACTGAGAGACCATTTTGAAGGCTCAGGAAACCTTTGCAGGTGTTATGAGTTGATTAGCTGATTGGCATGTCACCATATTCTAATTTGTTGAGATAGTGAATTGGTGGGTTTTTGTTAAATGTGAGTCAAAATCACCACAATTAAAAGAACCAAAGACATAAATTACTTCAGTCTGTGTGCACTGAATTTATTTAATACACGAGTTTCACAATTTGAGTTGAATTACTGAAATAAATGAACTTTTCCACGACATTCTAATTCATTGAGATGCACCTGTAATAGGCAAAAAACAAATGTGAATACTGAGTGTCTGATTTTACAGTATTCATAAAACAATAGGCAAAAAGTTCCCGGATGACTCACTATTTCCAGTGACATTCTAAAGTGTGCATATATTTACTATCCATGAGGAGAGGATTTATGAATGGCAGTGAAGCGATGCAACTGAAGATGTTAGGTCATGTGACAATGACAACATGATGAATGTAGCATGTCTGGACTACATTCCTACCACACACATTTATACTAGAACACACCTTTTTAACGGCCTCTAAGTAATTACTTATTCAAAAGAAGTAGCTTGTCAGAAAGTATGCGATTTCAGACGCAGCCATGGCTACTTTTAAAGACACACTAAGTATTTTATGCTTGTTCACCAGCTCTTATTTGTCTTCTTGAACATTAGGGAGCATTAACCTCTCTACTGCCTCCATCAGCTCTGGAGCACCATAGTGTTCATGAGATGTTTCAGTTGATGCTGTCTGAAAAATTATGCAGGTTGAGGTAAGTTTGTCTGAAATTTGATGTTTATTAACTCAAATTGCAATGCCAGTATTGTGATTTCAACATGGCGGCCACCATGAGCATGAGCATGTACATTGTCAGAAGTACTAATTGCATTTGGAGTAAAATCTTTTTAGGATAAAAAATATGATTACTACATCTTTCAATGATAAAAGTGCTTCATAAGACTAATTTGATGTTTGAGTGTAGATTGTGCTTCATTTGATAAGTATTGCTTGATGTAATAATCCATATTGTAAGATCTGTGTGCTGGAGTACTAATGAAGTTTAGTTTAGATATTTAGCTTGTGTATTTTTGAGCTGATTTTGAAGCAGAGAAAGATGATTGCATTAAATAATTCATCCAGGTGTTGCACTGGGCTAAAAATGAAATAAAACGGGAATCCTCTAAAATCATTTCTGTTGGAAGTGAGATGAAGTCAAACCACTTCTGGTCTGTCAATGAGCCGCGGTAGTGACTCTGAAAAGTAGGTTATGTTGGCTTAACAATGAAAGATCTGGGTTGATAACCCAAACATTGCAGGTGCAAACCATTTTGCCTTCAAAAATGGGTGTTGGTGACCCAAAACGGGTGACTGACGAGCTGTACAATTTTGATATTTCAACTCCTTTGTTTGCTTTGAGAGGACTGTACCAGTTTTAAAGTTACTGTAAATCACTGAAGATAGAATGAAGACAGCATCTGCTAAATCAAGATTAATGTAATAATGAATAATATTAAGATGAAAGGTGTCTGAACAATAGTTTCTTTAACAAAAACCAATAGAGTGCTGCAGGATGATGTGTTTTTGTAGGCCTAAACCCCGAAAACAAGCATGCATTTTATTTCTTCTGGTAATTATTTTTAGTTAAATGCCTGAAATAAGGTTTCACATTTTATTTTACAGTATAAAATACATCAGTAATACCCTGTTTTAATTTCTAAAGCTTGCAAAAGGCTAACAAGCTACTAAATGGGACTACTGAGGTTGATGGGACATTAAATATGATCATGCCAAACAGGAAATCTCATCTACTTACTAGCAGTGTTGGGGGTAATGCATTACAAGTAACGCAAGTTACGTAATCAGATTACTTTTTTTCCAAGTAACTAGTAAAGTAACACATTAGTTTTAAATTAACAAGAAAATATCTGAGTTACTATCTGAGTTTTCTTGTTTATTCACTGACACCTTTCCTGTGCCGATGTTGAGAGAAATTGGGAGTAAGTGCAGAGGCAGAGGAATTTTCTTCAGCCTGAGGCTTATTAATTTCACTCTTGGTGTGAAAGGGCCTTTACAGTCGCCAAAAATATAACTTTTGGGTTTTCTGTTATTAAAAATAAATAAGCAAACCCAGCCCAGGTGACAAAAAGTAGCGCAAAAGTAACGTAATGCATTACTTTCCATAAAAAGTAACTAAGTAACGCAATTCGTTACTTTTTATGGAGTAACACAATATTGTAATGCTTTATTTTTAAAAGTAACTTTCCCCAACACTTTGCTTTTACAGCCTCATCGTGTTTATAATCGCACTCTTGCAAACTATTTTAACATGTTTTTTAAATAAAGTTTAGTTTTTGACTTCTGGCGACTGTATTTAGGCTTCAAAATTCATAAAAGTTGTGAAGATTATCATGAAGAACCGGTTGTGCAAGAATCATAAACTTTTGTTGGTCACAGAGCTTACTTTCTGCAATAATCAAAAACCCAGTGGAAAAATCTTCTGGGTTGGCCAACAAAAATACTGTATGTCATCACTGCAGCTCTCTACAGTCCCACATGTTTATCCATTTTTGTCTGTGATAAGAGACCAATGGTGTAAAGAACTGTTGGTGAGGTCTTGACAAGTATATACTATTTGCAAAGCTAATAACCTAAACAAATCAATGCAAAACATTTAAAATATGTGTTCGGCAGTTTACATATTATATCATAAACATCCAGCCCCGTGTGTGTCCTCACCTCCGTGGTGGAAGGAGAAACCCAGCACCCCGTCTACCATCGTCAGTCCTGTGGTACCAAACATGGCCAGGGCAGCATCAGATTTACTCAAGGCCTAATAATAGTCCCAGCTGCCTCGGCCCGCACAGCTCAGAATGTGCAGGTGCAGCCAGGGAACACTCTGTACGCACGTTCCATGCATTTCTCTGTGCTGACAACACAGCAAGGACTCCTCCTCACCCATCCTGGCACTGGCACCCAGCCACCGCACGTATAACCGCATACATCAGCACTTGTGGATATTTAAAACACTACGACACCAGTAAGCCCCTTTGCTGTGACTTCAAGTCACCATGAAATCAAAAATGGAAATTTCTTGTTTTTATGGAATATTGCAGTGTTTATTATAAATGATTTATCCATGCACATCATTATTTTTTATTAATTTGTGTGCTCTTGTAATCTTTATTCAATATGACTTCCCCTCCCCCTTGTAATGACATCTCTTCTCTGACGCAGAGGCAGGAGAATAACCTCTCTCCTCCAGCAATGATCCAATCAATTCCCAACGGACAAAATTAAGTCCCGCCCTACATTTTTTTCATCCGTTTCACTCGGATACATGTTAAAATATGGAAGAAAAGATGGTAACACTTTAGTATAGTGACCAATTCTCACTATTAACTAGTTGCTTATTAGCATGCCTATTAATATTAGTACTTATAAAGCACATATTCTGCATGACCATATTCTACATTCCTAATCCTACCCTAAACTTAACAACTACCTTACTAGCGATTAATAAGCAGCAAATTAGGAATTTATTGAGGCAAAAGTCGTAGTTAATGGTTTGTTAATAGCGAGAATTGGACCTTAAAATAAATTGTATAAAATAAAATAATTATTTTTATTATTTATATTTATTTTACAAAATTATTACTATTATTTAATACTAATTATACAAATAAATAATGGTTATTTTTTAAATAACTGAAACATTCCATGGAAATATAATCATTGTGTTTTTCTTCCTCTCTTCCTAAAAAAAATCTGTCTTTCTCTCCTGCTTGCTCTCTTGCTCATACACACTCTTATTTTATCTAATGCTCACTGCTGCCACATATAAACAATGAAACGGCATGAATATTTAGCTGTTGCTTCTTTCCCCCAGTGGGCAGACATGGTTTGAATGAGATAACTGTATTTTCTGTAGATGTCTGAGTGTGTTGTAGTAAATACATGCCTCAGCTTCCTGAACAGGGTAAAAATAAAAATCGGCTGCATGTCACAGCACTATAGTTTGCCTTTAAAAACAAGTTGCTCCTCATTGTGCTAATTACGGCTTCGTTGACAGGACACAATCATAGAAACCAATAAATTCAGAGGAATTTGAGGAATTAAGACGACAAATTTAACTACAAACTTCTTTGTTTAAATTTTTCTTCATATTATACAGCTGGACTGTTGCTTTTACTTGATTCATTCAGTCTGAGCTGGATAAGGACCTCTGTTTGTTTCCTGAACAACATAAGAGGGATGCAAAATCTCTGTAAAGCGCTCAAAGAAAATTTATTGATGTGACATTCCCTTCATCTCTCATCTTTTGCTGGGGTTTTATATGTACTGTAGTGCTCAGGCTGGATGAAAATATTTCGTACATTCAATACACTGTAAAAGATTATTTCCTTAAAGTATTTCTTATTAGTAGAGCTATCTAAATATCCTTAAAACAACATACAGTTACATGAGAAGCAAAGTGCACAAGATATATTTTTTTCTTGTTTCAAGCATAAATCAAACAGAATTTAATGAGGTTTGCATTAATAAGGTTACACAATTGTACATGTCAAGTAAATTCATCTTGTTTTAAGGATGCAATTTTGACACCAATACTGATTTTCCCTGTCTCATCTTGTTTGCAAACTATCTCATCAACATTTAAATTCTGTTGCAGTGAGCTTTTTTCATTTTTGGCAGTCTATAAAGCTTTTCCCACCTTTCCTTGTTTAATTGGATGCTATAAATTCACAAAATTTATGACTTTCTGTTCTCAGCTCGAATACAAAAGGACAGAGGACAAGCGCAGTAATTCACATGGGGGTGTAGAGCTAACACCACTCCACAGAATTGCCTTTTGTTCAGCATCTGGTGGATCAGAACACCCTCAGAATGATCCTTCCTCAAACTCCACGAAGAACTCTTGCTTTGCTGTAGCTAACCATAAGAAAAGACAGTTAACAAGGTTTTTGGTGTAAAATGATATAGAAATCTCTTTTAAATTGAGTTCCTAATGAGAATTCCGAAGAAGCACTTTCAAATAATCTCATCAATTCCAAGTATGTAAACAACCTGGCTATCTTTGTTAAGACCAAACCGCATCAAATGTGAAATTAAAAAAAAAAAAAAAAGAAAGAAAAAAGCTTGACTAACTGAACTGCATTTCCTATAAAATAGGAAACATTTATTTATGAAATTAAACTATGCAGTGTTTCACAAAAGTGCGGTCATTGAATCTGCAAAAAAGCAAAAACACATTTGTTATATAAGTTACTTGCTGCACTTTTCTTCCTTTTTCTAGAAATAGCAGGATTTTTTAATGTTTGCAGAAACGGTTAGGGTCATGGGCTCAAAGATAAAAGAGCATGAGTCAGTCCAGTTAATGTTTACACCAAGGATCATAACAATAACTTTAAAGTTTGATCATTCTTTTTCTATGAGGCAGAAGAAGGACGAATCACTTTAAAAACTTTTTTTTTTTCCAGCTGATGAATGATAAAAACATTGACAGCCAATCAGAATTCATCCTGCTTTCAAACGCTTAAGCACTGAAAGGAGCAGATGACGTAACTGCAGCTCACGCTTATGTTTTCAGAACATTAGCGTGTGTTAGTGCGGACGCTAATATAGTTATCGTTGTTGTGTGAACGAGTCTTAAAGGAGTAGTTCACTTCCAGAATGAAAATTTCCTGATAATTTACTCACCTCCATGTCATCTAAGATGTTCATGTCTATCTTTCTTCAGTTGCAAAGAAATTAAGTTTTCCGAGGAAAACATTCCAGGATTTTTCTCCGTATAGTGGACTTCAATGGGGACCAACGGGTTGAAGGTCCAAATTTGAGTTTCAGTACAGCTTCTGCATGATCCCAGCCGAGAAATAAGGGTCTTATCTAGCAAAACGAATGATCATTTTCTAAACAAAAAAATAAAAATGTATATACTTCTTAACCACAAATGCTCATCTTGTACTATCTATGCACGTCCACGTCTTCATGCATTACATTGGAAAGGTCACGCGCGGTTAGTTCTTCATGTGTGTACTTCAGTTCAAAAAGGTAGGTTAGGGTGAAAAACTCCATCTCATTTTCTCCTCCAACTTCAAAATCGTCCGACATCGTTGTTTTACCTTTTTTTGTAATCGGCGTTTGACTTTCTTTGCATGTTCGCTATGTAAACACTGGGTCGGTACTTTCGCCTACGTCATGCGTGACCTTTCCAACGTGACTACGTAATGCATGAAGTCATGGACAAACATCGCAGAGCTAGTGCAAGACGAGCATTTGTAGTTAAAAAGCATAGAAAATAACCAATCGTTTTGCTAGATAAGACCCTTATTCCTCAGCTGGGATCGTGTAGAGCCCTTTGAAGCTGCATTGAAACTGTTTGATCCCATTGAAGTCCGCTATATGGAGAAAAATCCTGAAATGTTTTCCTCAAAAACCTTAATTTCTTTGCGACTGAAGAAAGACAGACATGAACATCTTGGATGACATGGGGGTGAGTAAATTATCAGGAAATTTTCATTCTGGAAGTGAACTACTCCTTTAAGAATGATATCTGTAAACATAATTACAACCATAACTAAATTAGTGTCCACAACAATGTTCTGTTTTTTATTAGCATGTGCTGCAGTTATACCATATGGTGCTTTATAATGCTCACGCTCTGGTGGATTCTGATTGGCTGTCAATGTTTTATAGTTCATCAGCTGAAAAAAAAAAAACGAAAGTGATTCCAACGATATCATTCCTCTATATCGTTGGTGGTGTGCACTATTCTCATAGAATTATAACAATTTTGTTCTGGGAGCTTTGTAGTTAAGTTATCGTCCTTTTGGAATTAACGGCCCTTAAGAAATAAAGATAAAATCCCCATGAGTCGTGTAATGATTCCACGCCAACACGAAATGGCTCCACTGCAATAAATGTACATGCAAAATGCCTATTAGTCACCCGCTACTAGCAATATTAATCATAAATATGCTTGTGTGGGTGACTGTGGTGTGAAGGTCTCTCTTACAGTATAAGGTGCACCTAAACACCCAGAGAGTGAAAATAGCCATTATGCTGTCATTTCTTTCAGAGAACGTTCTCACAGCTTTTTCGGCTCTATACCCAAAGGGAGACCTTGCTTTTGTTCCCTGGAGATTTACCCTGGAAGGAAAACACACCTATTCACACGCAATAAATAACGTCTCTCCGTGAGACCTGACAGTCAGTTCATTTTGCACAGCCAACCATGACTTTTAGGGGAATGGACTCCATGTCATGCGGTGACAAATGCAAATAATATTGCATGTGTGTGCCGAGAGGCGCGTTATTTATGATAGCGATGGCTGCTGGAGTCGGTGGAAAGTCAGTTATGTGTTAAACGGTAAAGATGGGCTTCACTTCGGCCCAACAATGCCAGGCTGAGCGGCGGACACACATTCTGCCATCCAAATCAATGAGGCAGCTGATTTATGCAGTTGATTATGCGCTAGATTACTCCTTCACTTTGGTTATTACAGTGTACACGTCTATTTCTTCCCACTTGCTACTGGCTAAAAGTGATTATAGAGCAGGGATGCGATGACGGCCTGAGAAGATCATCCATTTACCAAGAGGAGTTTACTGGCCATCTGTGCTATTTGTTTAGCATTACAATGAGAGGAAGAGAGAGATCAGTACCTTATTGAGAACAAGTTGGGTCAGAGAATATTGACTTATACAAAACAAAGACGATGAAGAAGCTAAACAAAATGAAAAAGACTTATTTTTTTTAATGTATGAAAATGATAAAGAAAATGTGTCTGGTTCACCTTTCACACCTAAAAAAGGAAGGAAAAAACATAAGAAAAAAGTTTATTTTAATTAAAAAAAAAAAAAAAGATTTTCAAAGATTTTTTGTTTTCATATTAAAAAATAATGAAACATTTACACATTTACCCCCAAATTCTCATCACTGTAATGCCTGTGGACATTATTATTATTATTATTATTATTATTATTATTACTATTATTATTACTATTATTATTACTTAATAGACTATTTAGAGTATTTTATTTACTGTAGGACAGTTTATATATATATATATATATATATATATATATATATATATATATATATATATATATATATATATATATATATATTAACTGTCCTACAGTAAAAAAAAAAATACTGTACACAGTGTGTATATATATATATATGTATGTATGTATATATATACACACACACATATATACAGCAGAGAGAATACCCTATTTACTGTATTATGCAATCATTTTTCATAATCTAGTGATTTTTATTTAAACAATCATCAGTTAAATGCAGATTCCAACATAAATATCTAAATAAATAATTAGTACTTTTTGCATTACAATATTGAGAATTTTAGATTTATTTGCATTACTAGCATTGGAACTGTGGGAAAATATGCTTAATTGTCATGAAAAGAAAAATGTCACAATGAGAATAATATTAATGGTCCTAAAAATTAGTTTCACCTTCTAACATATCAAGTCAAACATATTTTCTTACTTTTGAATGTGAAATATGATCTTTAAATGTTCTCCGGTGGGCTGATATTCACAGTCATATGACAGTCATGTTTGAAATCGATATTACATTAGACATGTTTAAGGCATGTCGCTATGACTCTGCAAGAGGTTCAATATAATTTCAGGAATCAGATTAGGTGTATCATGTTCTAGATTTCCCACTATCCACTTCAGTCAGCTTTCTAAAAGAAGCTACTGACCCATTAAGCTTGCACATAAATTATTCCTTATTGATGAATTAAGCACTGAAGCAGAGGATTCTTCTGAAAAAAAAAAAAAAAGACTGCAGCATCGTAATTTCAAATTATTCTGCTCACTCACCCACGAGATTGGTTTGAAAACTTGGAAGACATTGATTATGGCAGTGTGAATCATTCATTCATACCTTAATTTGTTCATTCATCAACTTAATCATTCATTTTTAAGACTGCATGTAGTGTCAGCTCAATATGACAATATGCATTGCATAATTTATGTGAAAGCCTATGACAGTGTAACATACAACCATAAGCACAAAGACAGTTAATAAAAATACCCTACTGGATATAATGCTACAGACACATGTCCATTTATATAAATTACACTAGCACTGGTACAATTGCGCCACCTAGTGGAGGATTCAGTGACCCTGAAAACCTGATCTAATCTATTAACTACTGAAAGCTTGATTTGTTATTTGATCTGGCAAGAATCAAGACGTTTTAATACAAAATTAAAAATGCACGACGTTTTCAATCATGAAAACATTGGAAAAAGAATGAAAACAACAACGTTTTCAAAAATGAAAAATTGCTGAAATTATACTCATCCTCAGGCCATCCAAGATGTATATGTTTTTTTCTTCATCAGAACAGATTTGGAGAAATTTATCATTACTTGCTCAAAAATGGATCCTCTGAGTCTGCAATGAATGGGTGCCGTCAGAATGAGAGTCCAAATATCTGATAATAATGAGAGTAAACAAATCTATAATTCAGAAGTTTTTAACTTTAAACCATTGCTATCGGCTAAAATATAAGTGTTGTATCCATAATATTGCTTTCTCTAGTGGAAAGTCGTCTCGTCTGAATTAGAAGAAAAATATGCAAAGATCAAGCACTGTTAACAAGGAAAAACAGTCAAAAACTTTTTTAACAAATACGTCAGTGGATTATTATGTGAGAGGACGACAAGGGATGGACTTTTCATTGGATGAAGCATCATTATGGACTGGTATTTTGACTATTAATAGTTAAAATACCTTAATGATAGATTTGTTTCTTACAAACACACAGCTTTTCGCTTTACAAGATGTTACTTGATAGACTGGAGTGGCGTGAATTATTTGTGGACTATTGTGATGTTTTTATCAGCTGTTTGGACTCTCATTCTGACGGCACCCATTCACTGTAGAGAAAAAAAACAACTTATCTACACCTTGGATGGAGTACATTTTCAGCAAATGTTCATTTTTGGGTGAACTATTGCTTTAAAATGTTTACATACTACATACTGTTTCACATACTTTTTTCTTTAAGTATATACTGACTAATTAACAAAACCATCATTGATTAGACTTATCAAATAAGTCAGTGAATGAATGAATGAATGACGGTAACAAATGAATAAAATATTTCAGATGATAGACAGTAAGTTAATGTACTGTAAGTATCAGATAAATTCAGCTGAAAGCAGCTGGTCTTGATTTCTGATGCTGTACATCAGTTGTCTACTTCTGGGGGCTCCCACCCATATGGGACGTCACTAGACTCCTGATTGCTGTGGGAATCTCATCCCTCTATGAATGGACCATATGCACGCCCACTTCTGCATACAGAATGAAACGTTTCATTTGCATAATTTACTTTGAGAAGAAACGAATGCCCCTGTCAGAGCACACAAATCAGTGGACACCAAAGAAAAGTGCCTGAGAGCGACTTCCGAGGCGACAGGAATAAGAAGGCAGGATAAATCTGGAGCACAAGTACTTGAACATGGTCAAGTGCGTGAGGCCCTCCGAAGCAGGACTGCAGAGGTCAAGATGCTTCACCTAGGCAGAGTTGCAAATCTCATCCTAATGGAAAAAAAGTCTAGTTGCTTTCGATTGAAACTGTACCAGTCCACTAGTCCACTATGATGAAGACCATAACCTGCCATAGACACTAATGGGGACAGTTTATGCTGTTTTAAGGTTAGGAAAACATACACTACCATTCAAAATTAAGACATTTTTCAATCTTTTATACTCACTAAAACTACATTTTATCACAATACATTAAAAACAGTAATATTGTGAAATAATATTACAATTTAAAATGTTTTCTATTTTAACATATTTTAAAATGTAATTTATTCCTGTGATGTAAAGCTGAATTTTCAGCATCATTACTCCAGTCTTCACATTATCCTTCAGAAATCAATCTGATTTGCTTCTCAAGAAACATTTATTAGTATCATCAATGTTGAAAACTGTTGCACTGCTTAATATTTTTGTGGAAATATTTTGTATATTTTTTGATGAATATAAAAGTTCAAAAGAAAAGCATTTATTAGAAACAAATCTTTTGTAGCATTACAAATGTCTCTACTGTACTGTCACTTTAAACTGATCAGTTTAATGCATCCTTGCTGAATAAAAGTATTTCTAACAAAAAAGTCTCACTGACCCCAAACCTTTGGACTATACTGTATTGTCCAAAAATGTAATCACTTCAAGTGCTGACCATTAGATGTCAGTGCTTCTGCCAAACAATTAAAACTTCCATGACAACTATAGTTTGCACCTAAGCATCATAGTTACTGCAGTTACTTTTACTACAATAAAACTGTGGTAACTTACTATTACTAATTATTAGATACAAGATTAAAAAAACAAAACAATCATCATCATCTTAACCGTTGAAAGGAGATCATATTAGCACTTAGCCTATGGTCGTGCAATAGCAACAATACCTGTAGTAGCTAAAGTATTTTTTCTGAAACTCTGGTTGCTGTGGTAAATGTCAGTAAGTGATTTCATTAATAAGTTGCTAGGAGTCTTTTAATACTGACAAAACATGTGGCTTTTATCCAAAGCAACTTACAGAGCATTCAAGATATACATGTGTTGTCTGGGAATCGAATCCATGATCTTGCTTGCACTTTGCTCTTGCTTTTGAGTTACAGGAACACATTTCGTGTCGATTACCACTGCAGAATGTATATAAAACAAACATGAGAGCATGTATGCCATCATCTCTTGTACTGTTGTTGGCCTTAGTTTGGTTTTGTGATATAAAATTGTGATCCTAAACTTAGCTTGCTTTTCAAAAGAGTTGTAACTACCACATTTGACTTTAGGGGAACACGTTCCCCCTCCCCCCAGATATTTAGTTTAGCAGGTGACCGATATGGTCTTTTCAATACCCATCATTTTGTTCCCCCAAATCTCGAGCATGCACTTACAGTGTCACTCAATGAGCATCCAGTCTCACTAGCATTCATAACTAGCGGTTAGCAAACTGGAAAACAACGAGCTCTCTTTTTTGCCTGCTGAACTTGAGCCCGAGTGCTTCACTTGACACTCGTCAACAGTTTTAATGAAACTTCCCCACTCCGCATTCCCAGCATCCACCCCCCAGCCAATCCCATCTCTGATTCTCTCCCTCGCTCTTTTCATTCTTTTCATTAGCCTCTTACGGGGTCATGGATGAGGCCCTGTCCGCCAGCCTGAGGTAGCAGCCATCGGAGGCCCACCCTAGGGAAAAAGCATGTGTTATCCCTCTCCCTCCCATCCAGCTCCAGTCAAAAGTTCAAAGCCGTGCCTTTAAAACAGAGAGTGGTGTGTGTGCTGGCTCCCCTCCCATGCAGGGTCACAGCTTGGCTGGAGTTGGAGCTAGGGAGATGAGAGGGCCGGGCGGCTGGGGGGAGGCGGAGGTTCTCACATGAAAGGTCTGCAGCGGAGGAGAGAGTCCCAGACCCAGACACAACACAAGGGATCAGACTGGCCCCCCATCCCCCTTAGCTGCAACACTTCCCACCAAAGAACAGCTGGAATGTGACCTGTTCCAGAACCGAGGCCAGGACTGACTGACAATAGAATCCATTGGGATGGGGGGGTGGGATCGCAGCTCTATCATAAAGTATGTCCCCCCTTATCAAAGCTCATTCAAAAACGCCTCATGAAGCCCCACAACCACAGCTATGCAAGCACGATCGCAACTTGTGGAACGTTTCGCAACAAGAACTGTCCAGGATTCTATTGGAAATGTCTTTAATCGCCCTTCTGGTGTAGTTCCATAAACCTTTAATACATTTTCAAATAATAGTTATAATCTCATTATACATTTGCCATTGTATGGTTTGACAGAAAACACGTAACATACTTTGTAAAGCACGTACATAGGACTACCTTTGTTTCAATTTATGGTAGTAATGTAAAAGCATAAATAGACGGAACAAAGTATAATGATTACAGCACAAAAAACTATGAATTAAAATAAGGTGCAAGAGTATTTAACATGTCATATTTTGTACATTTAGGAATGACATGGCTTCATAATTAAAGCTGAAGTGTGTCAGTTCTGCGCCACCAGATGAACACTCCCCCATTGGTTGGACAAAGAGGTATTGGTTAAACCAATGTTAAAGGGTTAGTTCACCGAAAAATGAAAATTCTTTCATTAATTACTCACCCTCATGTCGTTCCAAACCCATAAGACCTTCGTTCCTCTTCGGAACACAAATTAAGATATTTTTGATGAAATCTGAGAGCTCTCTGATCCTCCCTAGACAGCAACGCAACTGACACGTTCAAGGCCCATAAACGTAGTAAGGACATTTTTAAAATAGTCCAATGTTATGAAGCTACAAGAGTACTTTTGGTGCGCAAAGAAAACAAAAATAAGACTGCTCAAACTAGCAACTTTTCCGGGGAATCAATTTAAAAACAGCTTAGAACTTGGAATTTAGAGAATTGCCTCTCCATGCTAAGATGGGGCTTATTCCAACTTCAAAAAAGAACAAAAAAATGACACACTTCAGCTTTAATAAAATCTTCATGAAGTATAAATAAAGTTTTAGGTTAGTAACGTTTAACCACCTGTTTCCACAGAAGGTTCAAGTTCAGTGACTGCCTGCAAGGCATTTGTTCTGAGACAGGTAGAAAGAGTCTGGTTTAATAAAACATCTGTGGCTTTTTAGTCAAACTAAAATAACTGGACTCACACTACAACACGTAGATGTAAATAAGGTAATACTTTTGCATGAAATCATCTGGTATATATGTACGCCTATGTGTCATTCACACAGTGTAATCCACATATTTTATCTCTCCACGGATAAGCAGCTCCATGCTGCGGCAGAAGCATGATGTATGATTGTAGATTCTACAAGTCAAGTTTGTAAGTCTGCTTCATGAAGAAAAGCAGGTGAGAGGCAGGCACGTTGGTTTAGGATAAGGGTGTCCAGTCCTGCTCCTGGAAGGCCACCTCTTGGCAGGTGTCGAAGCTAAACTTTGTAGAAAAAGAGGCACTTCAGGAATAGGATTTGACACCCCTGCTTTAAGGATGTCCAGAGATTCAGAATACATAAGCGCCCTAGTACTTCGTGCTGCTGAACTCCTTCAAAACATCGCAAGTCTTTTTGTTGACAACCTCACGGAGTTTGCGAACACGCCTCACACTGGAAGTGGCCACGAAGCTGTTAGGCTGCAGTACAGCCATGCCATTGTGAACGTCCCCCATGATGATCATCTGCCCCTCGGCTCTCGTTATGTTTGGACAGGGACAGTTCCAGTCCATGTTGAGCAGCGTCACCTCCAGAGGTTCCTGCCCGAAGAACCGTAGCCCCATCTTCTCGTCCTTCAAGATCTCCTCCACAGTGATGAGCGCGTGGCCAGAGTCGTGGTCCTCGGTCAACTCCGAAATGCGTCCCAAAACCACAAAGTCGCTCTTGCAGAAGCTCGGGACCATCTTCTGCCGGGGTTTGCACAGCTTGCAGTTGTGAGTCTTGGGGAAGGGGCACATCTCCTCACAGGCTTCCTTGCTCTCGAAGTTGTTCTCGTTGCCTCCGCAACCTCCATAAACAAACGACTGGCATTTCTTGAGCGCGTGGCTGTAAGCCCAGCGAGGTTTGTAAGCCTTGCAGGGACCTTGTACGCTAGGCAGGGAACAAGGTGCCGCAAGCTCTGCTCCACAGGACAGCATGCATAACTCATAGGTATCGAAATGGTTTCGGTTTTTATTGCACTGACTGTAGGTGAAGGTAAAGCAATTGTTGCGCTTGGCTTCATAGTACCACTTCATGCTCTCCTCTCCGCAGTCGCCCATATCGGGTGTTTTTAGACACTCCTCAGCAGGTAGGCGCGTGGAATTCATTTCCGGCTCCAGTTTACTCTGCTCCCTGGGGACCACAGAGAGCGGGAAATGGGCTTGCACAGATCCCCCTTGGTTCTTTGCAGTGCAGGTGTAGATGCCAGCATCCTGGACCTGGGCGTTGTATATGACCAGCTGGGCGATGTTGGTAACTACTATGTTTCCTTGCACATGGTTGGGTTGCATCACAGTGTTCTCTTTACCTTCGATCTGCTTTTCCCATGTAATCGCCGGCTTCGGTTTTCCGGTCACCTCGCAGAGGAAGCTGGCCGTTTCACCCACAAACACAAAGTGGTGCGCTGGATTGCTGATCATGATGGGACGGTGCACATCCATGGGTGTGGTCTCAAGATGGGCAGTGGTGGGCCGCGCGGTGGTCTCCGCTGGAAGAGGGCTGGTGTTGGACAAGCTGAAGTGGTACCTGCAGGTGACTTCGGTGAGGGTGACGCCCCTGGTACAGGCCTCGGCGTCCATGTAGCACTTGTTGTAGTAGGTCATGCCATCCGAGGCGCATGTGAAATGGGGTTCCCGTCCACAACGGTCCCTGCACTTGCACACCGGCTGTCCGTCCCAGATTTCACACTCTGAACCCTGTTGGGTGCACATGAATTTGTCACAGGTGACCCCTTTGGGCATCCCCACTGGACCTTTCCTGCCCTTAATGTCCATGTAGCGGGCAGCCACACAGCTCTTGTGTCCGCAAACATTTGGACAGCATTTCTCAAATGGCTCACAGTCCTGGAAGAAAAAAAAGGCTCATTAGGAGTGTGCCCAAAGTTTGTCTGAAACTGTATGTAGTGAGTGTATGAGTGCTTTTTTTTCCCAAAGTTTTTCCACTGAATTCAAACAATGAGATCACAATACATTTATAAAAGATATGAAGATGATTAGGAATTCATGCATTTTTTTGTCAATCATTCATCAATTATTGATGTCTTTTGTCTTAATTACTAAACTAACTGAAATTCAAATGGGCCAGTTTGCTACATTTAATGACATCTTGATTAATAAAGAGACAGATTTTTAGTTTTCAGGAAAAACATGCTATTTTATATTAACATTATATTATTTTAATATGTGAACATGAAAGGTTTTTATTGTACAGTGGATTTAATATATATAATTTGATACATTTTACCAGCTTCTACAAAAACAACTGTTATTAGAATTATTATTAATCATAATAAACTCATGTAAAATATTTTTATATTCTCATAATTATTGTCTTTTTGTTACTTTTCTTCACCACAGTTTTACTATAGGCTGACAAAAATTATAGCAACTATGGTAGGCCTACTTCGGCGTTAAACCATAGTTAACCATAGTAAATTTGTTCAAATGTACAATGCTAACCACAGTTTCTTCCCAAATATTGTCGTTACAAATCGTGTTACAAATTACATATTAATATATTAAAATTAACGATGTTTTAGACATTGGAAAATGCCACGAAACCGTAGTTTCATTATAGTACGAAAACTAGAAACTATATTTTGGTACTAATATTTAAACAGTAGTTATTTTTTTTATTTTTTATTTATAGCCATACGATACAAACAGAGACATGTTGTAATGGAGCAGTTTAACTTCACCTGGTCGGACTCGCACTCTCGGGCGCAGGTGCTCATGGCATCCACCCACAGGTTCGGGTTCATCTCGTTCGGACACATTCCCGCGTGAGAATAAACCACTTTGGACAGGGTCATTGGCATCGCTCTGGCGCGCAAGTCCAAACGCAAGACGCAGAACTGTCCAAACAAAAACCAGATCCATCTGGGAAACAGCATCCACCACATATCCACACGATAAAAAATCCTTTCGAGTAAGAAAACGTTCCGGGGGTCGAAAAGCAACGAAGTCACTTCCCTGTGCGTAAAACAGGGCACAAGTAAGTGGGGACCCCGGCTAAAGTGGAGGACGTGTGATCCGTTCAAGAGGTTTGTGGAGTGGAGGAGAGGTCGATGCGCGCACGACGTTCATCAGTGCCGGGAGATTAGAGGTTGCGGGTTCAACCCTATTACTAAACATTTCATATACTTGTAAACAAAGCCGAACCACTCTTTTTTGCTAATGCTGTGTAGCACAGTGAAGGGTTCTCTAACTTCTCGAATGTCTTTGAAATGTAAGACGCAGAGAGGCACCTGCGTGACGCACTGGAGCACCTTTTAACTCTTCGCTACCCAACAAGAAGTCGTCGGCTATGTTTGGAACGGACAGCTGGTGCACTGCATAGTGCACACTGCGCAGTGTACACTGAAAACTGGCCATTCAGTTTCTTTTGAAGTAGCATGTGAAACTACGCAGTATGCAAAGATAAACATTTTAAATTATATGTTGCCACACTCACCGCATTGCATGTTTTTCACTTTCAAATCATACCAAAACGATCATATATACAAATTGAGTACACATGAATGCAATATAGCCTAAAGTTGAATTATGAGAGGGAAACTTTGTTTAAAGCCTGACAGTCTGAGTTGAATGCTTATCAGTTAAAGAATTATAAACTAATTGTAACTGGTTACAGTCAGTGTTGAGTGTAATGCATTACTAAGTAATTAATTACTGTAACTGAATTTTCCTTCGAAAGTAAAGGGATTACTCTTAATTTTTCTGTAATTTAATTACATTTAATTGCATTAAATACTGTATAGAACAATTCTATATAAAAACAGTAGTGGATTTAACATCAAAATGTAACATCTAATGTTAAAATGTTTTTAATATATCCTACTACCTTTAAATACTCAGTTCAAGAGTATTTTATGCAATTTTATATGATTTTTTTTTTTTTGGAAATAATTAAAAGAGCAGTTTCATGTCTATCCTTATGTTGTTCAACTGGTCAAGGTTGATATGGGATTTAGAAAGCATAATAATTTAGTAAAGCAATACTTTTTGGAGAGAGTAATTAGTACAATAATCTAATTACACCGTTGAAGATGTAAATAGTAGCTAATTAATTACTTTTTTTTTTTAGAGTAACTTAACCAACACTGGTTACAGTATTTTTTATGGCATTTTATGTAAGGTTAATTAATAATACAGATAAAATTTACTAGATATGAAAATATATACTACTTATTTGCACAGTAAAAAAATATTTTCAAATTTGCAAATAAAACTTTCAAATTTCAGTCTTTGTACTTTAAAATGTAACATTTAATTCAATGTAACTTACCTGTTTTTTTTTTCTTTGTAATTGTGAAATTTATTTGCAATTTCTGAGTTAAAATTGTTTCTACAACATTTTTTTTTTCTGTGTAGCTTAACCAAACTATATTTCACATCATTCTAACACCAAAGAATAATAAAATGCTGAAAATATTTGGAAACTTTAATACAGTTCAAAAGAACAGCATTTGTTTGAAATAGAAATCTTTTCAGCCTTCCTAAATAGAAGTAGTATTTCAGTCACACTATATTTTAAGGTCCAATTCTCACTACTAACAAACCATTAACTAATGACTTCCACCTCAATAAACTCCTAATTTGCTGCTTATTAATAGTTAATAAGGTAGTTGTTAAGTTCAGGATTAGGAATGTAGAATATGGTCATGCAGAATATCTGCTTTATAAGTACCAAAAAAACAAAACAAAACAAAACAAAAAAATAAATAAATAAAAAAAACAGCCAATATGTTATTAATAGGCATGCTAATAAACAACTAGTTAATAGTGAGAATTGGTCCCTATACTAAAGTGTTACCAAAAAAATCTTACTGACCCTAATATGTAGACTCAATGGTAGTGTACATAATATATTATAATTTGAATTTACATAATATCACACTGTCACATATTAGTAAACATTATTTATTAGTAAACAAAATTTTAAAAGTCTTCAAGTGATGTTCCGTCTAACAATACCAATAAACACACTGCCGCCAGGAACATATTCACCCAAAAGTTAGTCTGAGTCCCATCTGACTTCAGCAGACATGGGAACGTTACCTCCAGCTGTGTGGGTACAGAGTAGAGGTCATATGGTTCAAACATACAACCAATGCTGTCAGCAATAAACACCAGACAGCATATGAAACTGGCTTACAGTGTTTTTTTTAGTCTCCCTATATAGCGTCATCAAGAGCAGATACTTAGAGAGTCACAACTGTCTAAAAAAATCAAATGATTAAAAATATATAACATAACATCTAAGAAAACGATTATTAGTAGTCTATTAAGCTCTAACTGAAATAATTGCAATGATACAAAAACAATTACTATATAAATCACTAACTATATAAATAACATGCGGCATTGTTTAACAGAACTGATCTCGAATCACTTCAGTTCCATCCTTTATAGATATTTCTGAGAAATCAGGCACAATTTTGACAGTAACTTATGAATTTACATGCAGATGTAAAAAAAAAAAAAAAAAATTAAACTGAATCAAATCCATCTTTTATGACTGTAAATTCACAAGTCCATCCAGAACAGTTTGATATTTTGAGAACACACTATAGTGCAATATGGCAGAAATGTGCAGCTGTCTCCATTTTAACTCACAGAAACATGTACCACCTGCACTAAATCAATGCACTGCAGCAGAGGACTGATTTAACGGCATTTTCACTTAAGATGAATCTTTTGTGTGAACTTATGAGCTTTCTGAAAGGTATTAACGCTGTCTGTATGCCAGGGCTCCCCACCTGCAGGCAAGGTCATAAAAAAACAATTAACATGTTATTACCTCTCATAAGCTCATTATATCGTCTGACTTGCACACAACAAAGTTAATAAGACTCAGCTGAGCTTTGTTTTATAGGTTCTTTCTAGAAATGAGCCGCCTCCACACACGCACAGCAGGGTGACCAGTGAGTCAATGTCACTGTCGATTCTCAAAACAGCAGGCTGTTCTTATGCAAGAGGTGCTGCGCTCCTGAGGTGCAGGATGTGTGTTGCTACATCTGGAGGACACATGCGATCTGTTTTCATTTAAAAAAAAAAAATTGCCACTAGGGAAAAAAAGCCACAATCTTAAATAATACTGACATTTTTTTTTTTTTTTTGTCAGTAGGAAGTCAACTATTTATATATGTTCCATCTCATTAAACTAACTATCTCTCATTTGTTTCTATCTAATTTGTTTCTAACTAATTTGTTTCTATCTATCTATACACACATATGTATATTATATATATATATATATATATATATATATATATATATATATATATATACACACACACACACATACATACATACATACATACATACATACACACACACAGATTTGTATATTATTGTATATAAACAATATTTGTATATTATTAACATTCTATTTCATATATATTTTTATTTAAAAATGCATATGCTTATATATTTATAAACATTTTTAAGTGTTTTAAACAAATGTATGCATACACATACATTTACATATTTAATAATATTGTATAATAATAATGTATATATTTTATAGTTAATATTCTGTATTCACAGAAGGTAACATTTCAAGAACAAATCTATATATACAGATTATAATATATATATACAGATTATAATATATATATATATATATATATATATATATATATATATATATATATATATATATATATATATATATATATATATATTAATTGTTACAATAAAACACTTTACAGTAAGGTTCTGTTTTTTTAACAATATCAATGATATTGTGTTACAAATGAACATGAATTAACAATAAACAATAACATATTTATAAAAAGTAGCAAATTAATAGATGCTATAGAATTTGTTATTTTTATATATATATATATATATATATATATATATATATATATATATATATACACACACACACACACACACACAGGTGCATCTCAATAAATTAGAATGTCATGGAAAAGTTCATTTATTTCAGTAATTCAACTCAAATTGTGAAACTCGTGTATTAAATAAATTCATTGCACACGGACTGAAGTAGTTTAAGTCTTTGGTTCTTTTAATTGTGATGATTTTGGCTCACATTTAACAGAAACCCACCAATTCACTATCTCAACAAATTAGAATATGGTGACATGCCAATCAGCTAATCAACTCAAAACACCTGCAAAGGTTTCCTGAGCCTTCAAAATGGTCTCTCAGTTTGGTTCACTAGGCTGCACAATCATGGGGAAGACTGCTGATCTGACAGTTGTCCAGAAGACAATCATTGACACCCTTCACAAGGAGGGTAAGCCACAAATATTCATTGCCAAAGAAGCTGGCTGTTCACAGAGTGCTGTATCCAAGCATGTTAACAGAAAGTTGAGTGGAAGGAAAAAGTGTTGAAGAAAAAGATGCACAACCAACCGAGAGAACCGCAGCCTTATGAGGATTGTCAAGCAAAATCGATTCAAGAATTTGGGTGAACTTCACAAGGAATGGACTGAGGCTGGGGTCAAGGCATCAAGAGCCACCACATACAGACGTGTCAAGGAATTTGGCTACAGTTGTCGTATTCCTCTTGTTAAGCCACTCCTGAACCACAGACAACATCAGAGGTGTCTTACCTGGGCTAAGGAGAAGAAGAACTGGACTGTTGTCCAGTGGTCCGAAGTCCTCTTTTCAGATGAGAACAAGTTTTGTGTTTCATTTGGAAACCAAGGTCCTAGAGTCTGGAGGAAGGGTGGAGAAGCTCATAGTCCAAGTTGCTTGAAGTCCAGTGTTAAGTTTCCACAGTCTGTGATGATTTGGGGTGCAATGTCATCTGCTGGTGTTGGTCCATTGTGTGCTTTTTTTTTTTTGAAAACCAAAGTCACTGCACCTGTTTACCAAGAAATTTTGGAGCACTTCATGCTTCCTTCTGCTGACCAGCTTTTTAAAGATGCTGATTTCATTTTCCAGCAGGATTTGGCACCTGCCCACACTGCCAAAAGCACCAAAAGTTGGTTAAATGACCATGGTGTTGGTGTGCTTGACTGGCCAACAAACTCACCAGACCTGAACCCCATAGAGAATCTATGGGGTATTGTTAAGAGGAAAATGAGAAACAAGAGACCAAAAAATGCAGATGAGCTGAAGGCCACTGTCAAAGAAACCTGGGCTTCCATACCACCTCAGCAGTGCCACAAACTGATCACCTCCATGCCACGCCAAATTGAGGCAGTAATTAAAGGAAAAGGAGCCCCTACCAAGTATTGAGCACATATACAGTAAATGAACATACTTTCCAGAAGGCCAACAATTCACTAAAAATGTTTTTTTTATTATTATTATTATTTTTTTTTAATTGGTCTTATGAAGTATTCTAATTTGTTGAGATAGTGAATTGGTGGGTTTTTGTTAAATGTGAGCCAAAATCATCACAATTAAAAGAACCAAAGACTTAAACTACTTCAGTCTGTGTGCATTGAATTTATTTAATACACGAGTTTGACAATTTGAGTTGAATTACTGAAATAAATGAACTTTTCCACGACATTCTAATTTACTGAGATGCACTTGTGTATATATATATATATATATAAAATAAATGTTTGTACATATACACACCCACCCACCCACATATACATTTTTCTTTTCTTTTTTTTTTTCCTCAGCAGTTCATCACTTTCTCTAATAACGGCGATTAGTTGAGGTTAATACGAGACAGCTGTTCCTTGATCAGCAGAGTTTGCCACATGCAGCTGGATGTCTGGTTTTGAGACAGACCCACTGAGAAGGCAGGTGTTTACTGACAACTGAGCAAGATCTCATGCTAGTTTCACCATAAGGGGTAAGAGATGTGTTGTGGTATGAAAGCATGAAAAGACAACTCCACTATTTTAAAGTTCAGATGCAAGACCAAGCTGAGGACACTGTATCTTCAGGAACTTTCCACACTGCGCATTTTAATACGACCGCAGTTGTTTATGCGCTTTTCTTTGGATACTAGTTACAGTGGATAGTTTGCATTGGATCATTCACACATTTTTTTTTAGTTCTTGCACAAATACAAGGATTCTAGTGTAATTTCCCGTTGTCTTGAGAGGCCTGCATGCTTGTGTGATCTATAGCGTTTCCCTTAAAATGTGCAACTGAGAGAAAGAGGTCAAAGGGCAGTTGGTGAACCAAGTTAGTCCCCGATTTCTCAAATGGGTTGATGTGAAACAAATTCACAAGTTGAAATAAAATTTCTGTAAGGGTTTTGGTATTATCTGTCACCAATCTTGCAAAGAATAGTTCATTATTTTTTTTTTAGAAACATCAGCATTTTTCAGTACAACTGACTTTGAGAGGACTATTCACACTGCTAAAACCAAGAACACCGTCTGCATTAAATCTTAAGATTTATGAAAGCTCCTGGCAACTTCTTATTCTTTCTACTTCCATGAGTACGACCAAAACCCCTATAGACAATTTTATATTTGCAATTTAAATGAGACTTTAAATTAAGATGCCAATCTAACAAGCTGTTTTATTTATCTATTCTCAATTCGTCTGTACTATATTGCCTGCTGAATTTCAAACTTTTAGTGAAAACATTTATTCCTCTCAAACTCTGATGTTTTAAACGTTTTTAAAAAGCTAAATTTGGCATTCTATATGCTGGTGACTCCATGTAGTCTGGTCCAGTAACTCTGATATGCTGTGTGGAGCCTACAGAAGAGTTTAATGGAGTGGAAACACTTCCTTCCTCCTACAGAGAGCATGAGTGCTGTCTGGAGTCTCATTTCTACAAGATGAAGCCTGTCCTCTATTGGCAAACTTTAGCAATGGCATGTTGCACTGGATTTTTCTGTGTTAAACCAAAAGAAAGATATGTTCAAGACATGTGCATTTGATCCCACTCACCTTTTGCCCCACCTTTGTTCAAAGAAGTATTTTTAGAAAACAAAAACACAACATTCTTGTTGTATAACAGTACTGAGAATGTATAAAATATTCAAATATTGCAAGTCAAGCTGTATTTGACCTCTAGAACATGACTAACAAAAGTTTCTCTAACTTTTAAATCAACTAGCTTCAAAGCATTGAAAAGCACATTAACCCAAAAAAAAAATCACTTTATAGTTTTTAAAATGTATGTATGTATGTGTGTGTGTATATATATGAATTTTAATCAGTTTAAATAATATTTTAGTATTAGTAATAGTAAAATAGTAAAATAAATTGCATTAATCTAGGTTAATATATGCTGTAAACTGTCATTTATGTTAACCACACACATTAGACCAAAATAAATAAATAAATAAATAAACAAAAAATAAATAAAATTCCAAGAAAATCCTGTAAATGGTTTCCCAGCTGTCTTTTAGTTAATTAGGAACATAAGAAAGAACATAAATTGAGATTGTTTCATTTCAACTGAAGTGTATAATACTGCTTTTAATCCTCGGATTCTAGTATTATATAATACAAAAAAAAAAAAAAAAACTGCACATGAAAAAAAAAGAAAAGAAAAGAAAAATAAACTTTAATGTCAATAATTTATCAATGTCTTTCCAAGGGGCTAATGTTATGTCCCAACAATAGTAGCATATTGTTAACAAAAGTTTAATGATCATATGCTTGGTTAGACAGTCAAACCCTCAGAGAAAACTAAAAACAATTCGTAAGACAAATCTTTAGAAATTCTTCTCACAGTAACACAATCTCTATCAAGTCAAAAAGCTAATTTACAACAGTGTATATGCGCCGCTTCTAAACCTAACCTCAAGCATTCCCAACCAAAACTGCGACCAGAAATTTATTATGTTCATAATCAACAATGCAGCAAAGTGTTTAGTAAAATGGCACTACTATTACCTCTATATCTTGAACACAGATCCTGCTTCTCAAATATGTGAGAACTAAGCACTCGAGGGAAGTCAATAAGATGCTGACTGGAAGCTCTCAGTGGTTAAATATCCTATTACTCATCTCCAATTCAGCTCCTCCTAGGGGAAAACGAAGAAATCTTTTGCTACATTATTAAGTTCAAGAGAAACAAGGACATTTTGCGTTCATACATGAGGCCGATCTACTCCAAACAGTCCATGCTAGGTTATAGAACGAGTTATTTGGCTTACAGTGACTGATAGAACAGCATTCAAAATACAGCACTTAATTCTAAAGGGTTAAATATAAAGTACGCTTCCTTCATAATTGCAAGGTTTTGGTAAAGTGCACAGAGAGTTGTCTGGCAAACAAAACATTTTTTGATTTTGAAGCACTGGTATGAAATTAGCGTGGCATCCTCCAATCAATGCAGGGATACAAACCACTAAACAACTGATTGGCCAGCATGTTGGACAGACCAGACTTGCGATAGGACAGTATACATTTGTTGGATGTACGACGAAATGCCTACGCTCACACAGTGACCCGATATGAAGGCAAGGCAGTGAGACGGATCTGAACGCCCCACGGCCTGACAGTATGCAAAAGTCTAGTCGTGAGCTGAATGGATTTGAATATTCAAATCGAAAACCCCATCCACCCCAGAGCAAGTCAAAGCCTGTGAAACAAGATATCTATGGTTACAATGGAGGAGGAGGCACTAAGGATACATCTGTTAATGAAAGAGAGGAGGAATAAGGCTAACATCTTATATGAACCGTTTACCAACCCAACACGGGAGCGTATTTTGGGATCCGAAATGTGTTTGGGATTTCAGGTTCCAGATAAACCGTGAGTGTCTAATGTGAAGCTAGTAGGTGAGCCTGGAGGCCTTCATGTTGTAGCAGGGCCTGTCGGTCAGACCTCCTTGACCTCCAGAGAATAGCGACAAGCTTTCGGTTTTCTCCAGCACCACCTCCAACTCCTGGAAATCCTGTAGCCGTGCCACATCTTTATCCTGTTAAAAGGACACATATACACGTTTAGACAGATGTTATTTCGATATTTACACACTGGTTATTTGTCCTGAAAAAAAAACAAAGTTCTGATTGGGGGATTTCTTGACATCTGGCAACCGCATGCATGTACAGTCAAACCAAAATTTATTCAGACACCTTCAACATTTCTCACATCATCACAGTTTATTCGCTATAGTTTAGAAAATGGTAATAAAATATGACAAGAACTCATAGTTAAACTGTCAGAACAAATTCATCTTGATAAGGTCAGATAACTTTGATAGAAAGGCATGTAATAAAAACATGGTCAGGTCAAAGTGTCAAATCAAATTTTTGGGCCCAAATTTGTATCAGTTTTACTGGTAGTCCACTGTATGAAGAATTTTATGGGTATAATATGTCACAGTTTACTTTATTTTGCTATCCTCACTTACATAAATGAACTATAGTGTCCTGCACCCACTAGTAAAAAAAAACATCAAAAATTATATCTGGTGTCTGAATAGAAATCCCCCAATCAGAACTTTTCTCTTAAATGGATACATTTCTGCCCAGTGTTTTACTTAACCTTCCCAAGATGGCAACCATGTGGAGAAAAAAAAAGCAAGGAAAACAGCTGTAAACATGTGAGTTGGAGCTTAGCAAGCTCCATTGCAATATTTAGCTCAAATGAAAGTGTATACCAGTCAGTCGGTTTTTAATTTATTTATTTTTTTTTAATGTGGCCATTTGCTGCAACCAAGCCTGTCAGAAAACCTTAAGGGTAATAAATCTGAGCATGACTCTCAACTATATTGATTGCGATTGTGGTTGCTGAATAAATTCACTTTGTTTTAATAGTACGCATTAACAATTTGGAATTATTGGAGTTAAAGTGATAGTTATGCTACGTCTACGTCATCCGCTGGACACCACTCTCTCATTAACGCACGTACGACAATTAGCGGATGCTAGAGACTACTAGAACCTGACCGATATGGATTTTTTGGGGGCCGATACCGATATTAGGGCGTAAAAAAACGCCCTAATATCGATATATCGGCCAATATTCTTTGTGTATATTATAGTACAGTACCAGTCAAAAGTTTGGACACTTTCCCATTCTTGTATCCAAACTTTTGACTGGTACTATATATAGAATACTATAGTATCTACATAAACAGAATATATATATACATAAACACATTTACTGCAATGATCACTCAAATGTGGTGATCAAACACTTATAATGACGTGACAAAGATATGTAATGGAGGCAGGGCATTTAACAATTTAACAAACTTTATTATCCAAAATGAGTCTGACATCAGTGCACTGAACAGTAAAGGTGAAGTTTATTTAACTTTATTTCAATTCAATTCCATTCAACTTTATTCCATTGAAGTTTATTTCACTTCAGAACATTCATTCACGGATTTGCGCTACTGTCTTCACACACAGACGAAACTTACTAGAGAAGTGTGAAGTGTGACATAATATACCACTGTAAATAAATACAATTTAAATTCACATCTCGCGCACTTTAATGCCCTTTGAATGTAACGTGTGCATTCAACTGGAATCATGGCGGAATATCATGTGAAGTCCACTTCGCAGGGCGAAGGGCGTTTTTGGAAACGGTCAAATAAGACAAAGCTTGAATGCTGCAGCCTGAACAAGAGACCTCTTTACTAAAGTTAAAGTGTTGGCTGATGTCATTATCTTGCGAACGTGGTGGCGGATCTCCACCAAATTCAGGGGATCCCTTCAGCTCGAGGAGCCCTCTTGAACGCCAACCTCCGGGCCTCGGTAGCCCCCCGGGATCGCCAGATCGGTCGGCGCCCGACCGCGAATTTAACCGCCCGTAACTCCCGGACTCCGGGGGCTATCGACAGGGGGCCTCGAGACGTACACTCGATTCGGCGTTTGAGAGGGTTCCTCGAGCTGAAGGGATCCCCCGAATTTGATGAGGATCCACCGTGCTGTTACAGAGATATGGCTGTTCAAAGTTTCAATGGTATTCCATACACTTAAGCTTTAAAGCGTTTCATCCAGGTCGCCAGTAGCAAACAATGGAGCATGCTCTGCTGGACAAACTATGTAATTACACCATATACAAGCATTTTATCTGCGTTTTATGTTCTGTAAAAAAATGTTCGTATCGGTGGCATATTCGCCGATACCGATATATCTGCGACAGGCTCATATTGGCCGATAAAATCGGCAAAATGATATATCGGTCGGGCTCTAGAGATTACAGTTTACAAAAAGTTTTAAACATGGATATTTTTCGTACACAAACTCATTGCTTTGCTTCAGAAGGCCTTTATCAACCCCCTGGAGCCATGTGGAGCACTGTTTATGATGGATGGATTCACTTTTTTGGGCTTCAAAATCTCAACACCAATTCACTGCCATTATAAAGCTTGGAAGAGCCAGGACATTTTTTAATATAATTCGATTGCGTTCGTCTGAAAAGAAGAAAGTCATGTACACCTAGGATGGCTTGAGGGTGAGTAAATCATGGGTAATTTTCATTTTTGGGTGAACTATCACTTTAATACTAGGAATTTCACTGGTTTTTGCTTTTGAGAGAAGCTTCTTGTTTTTATGTAAAGAGTGTTTATTTATAAGATGAATATAATGCATTGAAACTTGATTAGGTAAAATAAACCATGAATTTACTGACATTCTTTTGATTTGTGCTTGTTAATATGCAATAATTACAATCTAATCTAAAAAGAAATTCCTAAAATGACAATAATCATGACTGATAACTGTGATTGTAATTTGTGAGCTAAATAATTGTGATTATCAGTTTAAACACTATCGCACAGCCCTAATCTGGAAGTACTGTCCATTCTTCTGTTGTTTTTGAGACAGCAAATGGGAGGTGAAGCTACTAGATATGGTAGGAGAAACATTCCCATGATGCAGTAGGGCTGTTCAGCTCAGCACACTGAAGAATTCTTGCCTGTGGCTTTTGTAGCCATCATTTTCTGTTTAAAAACACTGAAAAGTCAACTCCACCATTGTCTGTGGTTTAATATAATAAAATGGCCAATCGTACTGTCAGATTTCAGCCATTAGAATCAAGTTTGTTGCTCTTTTCCAGATAGAACTGCCTCAACTCAATGTTAAAAAGCACTGCTCAGATTTATCAGCTCAACAAACCTTGTCTGTAGATGCAGACATGCTTAAACAGGAGAGGATCTCGCTCAACCAAAAAGAATGTCACTTTTATGTAGTATCAAGATGACTAAGAGGCCCAAACAAAACCACGAGTAATAGATCCAAATCCCCACTCCTCCACCAACAGCTAGAAATATGCATTTGTGCAGGAAGTGTTGTCTTTGTATTCATTCAAGTGCGAGATCAAACAACAATACTGCCACCAGGATGACTGTGCAAAACTCTTAAACATGCAGGACGCTCTGTTGTCATGCCCAACAACACTCTTAACCCATAATAATATTTATAAATGTAGCACAGCTTCAAATGTTTTATTGCTTTTAGATGGTTACAACAGAATACAGATATTAGGGAAACATAAATTTATATTTAAACATTTTTTAATCGAATTCATTCAAGGGATAGTAGACTCAAAACTTTTATATTCTGTCATTATTTACTCACCCTCAAGTTGTTTCAAACCTGTATGTTTCTCTTTCTTTTGCTGAACACAAAAGAAGATATTTTGAAGAATGTTAGTAACCAAACAGTTCACGGTAGCATTGAATTCCATATTATGGAAAAAATACTATAGAAGTCAATGGCTACCGTCAACCTTTTTTTTTTTTCTTTTTCTTTTTTTTTTTTTTTTTTAATAAATACCATTTATATACCAGAAATATCTTCTTTTGTGTTCAGCAGAAGAAAGAAACTCATACAGGTTTGGAACAACATGAGGGTGAGTAAATGATGACGATTTAAATTTTTGTGCGAACTATCACTTTAAGTTTTCCCCTTCCACTTTAAGATATTGTTCCTGACATAGAGCAGCAAGATTTGGGGAAAAAAATAATTGTAATTTTTCCAATTAAACACCAAAAACTATCAAAGAAAACAAAATGATTGTAATTGAAAATAATTAATTAAATTCTAATTTAAAAAACTGATTAAAAAAAATGAAATAATTAAAATAAATTATAATTAATGCCAAATGCCAAACTGATCGAATGCTCAATTGTAAGTGGAGCTGCTATTTGTATACTGCTAATGTAGAGCGTCCAAGTCTCTGTTAGGATGCTACCTTAGAAGGCAGATGCCTGTGTAGACTTTGAGGCAGCTCACTGTGTGACTTGACTTAGCTGTTAATAGCCTCAGGCCTCACCTTTCTGAGCATAGTGTTGGGCAGCTTGCGGATCTTCTCCACATGCTCTGCGCTGATGTCCAGCTCTCGGCAGCATACGCGGAGGAGGGCGCGGTACGTCAGCTCCTGCCGGTCCAGCTCCACCTCGATGAAGTCGTTCTCTCTGACATTGGTGTTCTGGATCCGGACCTTCAGGACGAGCTCTGAGAAGAGACGGCAAGTCTGAGACTGTGACTTGAGGAATCTCTCTGAATTCCTCAAACCAGTCTGTTTGAGTGCATGTACATTTAAAGAAAGAGTGTGCAGATATGTTAGTGGAGATCTGCTGCTACCTTCAAGTCGTGTTGGAAAGACCGATTTTTCAAGATATGCATTTTTTTAAAAGTCAATATTTATGTAAATGCCTTAAATGTAAATGCGCAGCTGAGATAAAAAAAAAAAAAAATTATTAAGCAGCACAACTGGTTTTAAACACACACACACACACACACATATATATATAGCATATTAGAGTGATTTCTGAAGGATCATGTGACAATGAAGACTGGAGTAATGATGCTGAAAATTCAGCTTTGCATAACAGGAATAAATTATATTTTAAAATATATTAAAACAGAAAATATATATTTTTAATTGTAATAATTCTAATCAAATAAATGCCGCCTTGGTGAGCATAAGAGACTAAAAAGTTTAAAGATTAAAAATCTTACTGGCTTGCTGATGATATACGTGCGTGTGTATGTATATATTTTTTTTATTTATTTATTTTACATATACATATATACATATATATATATATATATATATATATATATATATATATATATATATATATATATATAAAAAGCAGCACAAGAGTTTCAACACTGGTAATAAATCAGTATATTAGAATGATTTCTGAAGGATCATGTGACACTGAAGACTGGAGTAATGGCTGATGAAAAATCAGCGCTGCGTCACAGAAATAAATTATATTTTAAAGTATATTAAAATAGGAAACCAATATTAGAAATTGCAATAATATTTCACAATATTACTGTTTTTTTTTTCTCTTTTTTTGATCAAATAAATACAGCCTTGATGAGCATAAGAGACTCCATTAAAAAAAACATTAAAAATCATACTGTTTATAAAAACATAAAACAAAAAATCTTTTCATATATAAAAATATATTCATTAGCACTGATCTGTTACTATAATTATAATTGTAAATATATAATTTTAACAAAATGTATACATTTATAATTTGATTATAAATCTGAATTGTATAACTATAGTTTTATAAATTCATTTAAAAATTAAAAGTAAAATAGTTTATAGTAACAGATTAATATTACTTCTTTCATTTTCTTTCACTCTTTTCAATTCACAGTGTATCCCACAATATCTGCTTTCCTGCTACCTAGCAACTTCATAAAATCACCTTTCAGCGATGCTATCTGAAATGCTTTTCATGTGGAGGTCAAAATGGAGGCTGCTTGAATCATATGAAAGGGCCTTTAGAAACTTTTCAGTTCACTGACCAACAAGCTTCCTAACAAATCCGCACTGTACCTTGTACATTAACAGGAAAAGTGCTGGTGAAGAAGAAGGGCTGGAAGGCCGGCATGGAGCCACTGAGCTGGGAGCAGTTGATCTGCTGTGGGATGGACTGCTGCCGGGTGACGCTGGCGCTGGGGACCTGCGGCTGGCCACTGCTTCCGCTGGGAGAAGGAAGCGTGGGACACACTGGGCCATTCTGTGCTATGGGGTGAGGGTGTGTAAACTCGCAGTGGTTGGTATGATGAGTCTCTGAGGAGAGCTCCATGGGCAGGCCGCCGTTCACCACGCCGTTCTGCTCCACCACGGGGATGTAGGGTAACTCCTGCTGGCTCTGGCTGTCTGAGTAAAGGCTCTTGGGCTGCTGATGCTGAGGTGGGAGCTGCTGCTCTTGTGTCGGCGATAAAGTGGCTGGTTCTGACTCCAGGGACTCTGGATGATTGTTGGTGCCGTTTCGCTGTGCTATGCTCAGGTTGTCGCTATCCATCTTGCTGAACAGGAAGGGCGGGTTGGAGAGATAGTTTGGGATGATTGGCAGCTCTGGTTCCTTCACCTCAGGCACGTCTTCCTCTTCCACTGGAGACGGAACGACAAACATGAATGTGACAGTGTAAGGACGTTAAAGTGCTTAATGACCGTATATGGAAGGTTTTCTGATTTCATGTTTGCATTTTAGTGTACAAAAATTGATATATTGTAAAAAATGTATAAATCAATTATAAATTATACTGTTATGACCAATGATTGATAAATTGCCAGTAATAAAATTCTATAATATTTTGTCTAAATATCTGACAGAATAAAACACTAAAAACTAAATTTAATAGTTTAACAAGTGAATTTAAGCATCACAATATTATAATGTACAGTAAGAAAATGGACACTCATTTCAAGATTTGCTTAAAAATTACATTTAACAATGTTATTAAATACGTAGTGCTTGTAAAGGTTAATTTTAAGCTAAAGCTTTAAAAAGTTGATCAAGATGTCAAAACAGTGGAATATGGAAGGTTTAAATATGTATTTGTGTTTTCAAGAATACTATGCAATTATGAAATATGATGCAAAATATGAAAACTGATAATGTTATGGCTGATAGATTCTGTAATATTTTATCTAAAAATATAAAAATAAAACATTCAAAACTAAAAACAATAGTTTTGAATGCTACAAATTTGGCATCGCAATATTATAAAAATTAAAATAATATAAAATGTAAACCAAAGTTTGAAGGATCTTCTGTAAAATTCTTTATCTTTATTATTATTGTTATTATTTTTTTTTACATGTAATTTCTTTATTTCTCAGGAAAGTCAATTGTAAATTGACCATGTTGTTGACCATGTTAACACTAAATATAAATAATAATTTTATATATATATATATATATATATATATATATATATATATATATATATATATATATATATATATATATATATATATATATATATATATATATATGATAAATAAAATATGATATAAAAAACTCAATAGTTTTAAATGCTGTAAGTCAATTTGGACATCACAATATTATATAAAAAAAAACTACTACTAATATAAAAATAAATAAAAACAAAAAAAGAAATATTCATTTTGAGATTTATGTAAGATTACATTTAACTGTGTTAAATTAATAGTTTTTTTTTTTTTTAAGATTAAGTGACAGCAAAGGTAATCTAAATGTAAACACAGGAAAAATTTCAACATGTAAAATCGGTTATCCAATACTGACAGACACTGATAAATAATAACAAAAATAAATCTCTAACATTAACAGACAACCAATATGATACTGAGATACTGCACATTCCGAAAAACAGACTATTGACGTTTGATTTAATATGAAAATATATATAAATTCATAACCACAAGCGATTTTAAAACATGAATGAATATAAGCATTTGTATTGGTCAGTTTACGTAATACATAATCTGTATTTATACATACTATCCACATGCATTTATGTTCTAGTGCAGAGGTTCTCAACTTTGGCCCTCGAGCTCCATCCCTAATTAAACCCACCTGAACAAGATAATCAAGGTCTTCAGGATTACGAGAAAGTTACAGGCTGCAGGAAAGTGGACCTCAAGGGTCAGAGTTGAGAAACGCTATTCTAGTGTACAGATTCCAGCCAACATAACATTTAGGCTGTAAATATCTAGACTTTATATGAGGGCTTAGAAAATATCTGAGCACGTAACACATCATGATACAGAAGGTAAGTTTTCTGAAAACGTACCTCCAAGCAGTCTTCTGATTTCAGGTTTGGAAGTGAGTTGAACGGCTAACTCTTCTTTCGCTGTTAGAATGTCTTTGTCGGCTCCGGCGTTCAACAGGTAGGCCACTATGTGTTTGTGGTTTCTTTTACAGGCCCAATGCAAACACGTCCTGGATGAACAAGAGACGTCAGGATGTCTTAAACATGGTATCCAACGTGCACTGCATCAGTCAGATGAGTTTGAATGCATTCAGGCATTACTAAAACAAAGCAGTCAAGGCTTTGCGTGAATGTCAGAACAAAACTAACACCTCAATTCAGTTGCTCAACGAATATCCTCAGTGAGAAAACAGAGCCTAAAGACAAGCTGTCTAATTAAGCATGTCAGGAATCATGCCAGGCTAGATGAAAGGTAAGGGCTTATCTACAGCGCTCATAAACTACTCCGTTTTCCTCAGTCCTGCTCTGCACATTATAAAGGCTTTTTGCATTACATCATGACCCTGCGCTGATGCATTTTTAATCCTATTAAGGCCACTTTTAAACCTGAGTTAAGTAACATTAGACATTTAAGCAAAGTACACGTTATACAATGTAAAACAAACAGGTGCAAGAAAGTAGCGAGTTGATTAGCAACAGACAACCAATTATAAACTGCTTAACACATATAGCTCCGCCCCAAACTTACACCATTGGTTAATCCAATGTTGCCTCTGCATATTAAAATGAAAGTATTTTAATATTGAAGAAAAAGCAAGCAAGAAAGAATGATTTGATTATTGAGGAGCAGCCTGTGCACTAAAAGTACAGTACGCACCAAAATTAAAATTTCATCACTCTCAGGCCATCCAAGATGTAGATGAGTTTGTTTCTTCATCAGAACAGATTTGGAGAAATTAGCATTACATCATTTGTTCACCAATTGATCCTTTGCAGTGAATGGGTGCCGTCAGAATGAGAGTCCAAACAGCTGATAAAAACATCACAATAATCCACAAGCATTTGACACGACTCTAGTGAAGAGTCACATGTTTGTAATAAAAAAACCATCATTAAAATGTTTTTAACTTTACCTAATACAAGTCCTCTATCCATAATATTGCTTTTTCAAGTGAAAAAGCCGTCTTGTCTGAATCAGGAGAGAGCTATGCACAGATCAAGCACTGTTTACAAGCAAAAACAGTTCTAAACAAATATGCAAGTGTGTTTTGATGTGAGAGGACATCAGGGAGGAAATATTATAATGGACTCGTAATGTAATGTAAATTACTGTGATGTATTTATCAGCTGTTTGGACACTCATTCTGACGGCACCCATTCACTGCAAATGATCCACTCACTGGTGAGCAACTGATGTAATGCTAAATGATTCCTTTAGGAAGGGGGACACTGTGCACCCTGGTCACTACACTAATGTCTTCACTGTCAAGTATAAATTATGCCCTTAAGAATAAAGGCAAATTTAAGGAAATTGAAGGCTGTTTAAGGAAATGTTAATATAGCTGTATACACGCAGAAAATAAGATATGAAGTAATTCTTCCAGTCAGGTCAGTGTTAATACGCACCATCCGTTAATCTCATTCTGAGAGTTGATGTTGACTCCGCTCTCCACTAAAGTCTTCACCTCCTCAATGTCTCCGATGGCACTGGCCTCTCTCAGACGCTCCTGCAGCTCTCTATCCAGCGATGTCGTTGACATTATTCAAGTCTTTATGGAAATAAACGCTTCATACGAACTGACACACTGTGCTTTTAAGACAGGAGACAATAATAGACACCCAACTTGCTCCGCCGTGGCTTAAACTGTTCCCTGTTCTGGATGATTTTCGACAGAGAAGTGAAAGGAGTCTATTTACAGTCTTCAGACTGAAATCAGATCAAAAAGGTACAGTATAATAAATCGGGTTGTGTTCAAATAATCTTTCGCCGACTACCGCAATCCCCTCGTATCCGCTGCACCTCCCATGGCATGTTTGGGGCAACTTTTTGTGTAACACCTTCAGATCATGATCTTTGGTTCCTACTTACGATAACCAGTAAATCATAAAAATAAATAAATAAATAAATAAAAGTAAATAAATAAATAAATAAAAAAAATAAAAAAATAAGATAACAGTCCGAACAGAGTTCAAGGAAGACCAAAATCTGTAGTCAATAAACAGATATTCTTTATTGATTAAGTAACGTCCATTGCATAACGGGAGAGCAGCAATTAACTTTACAGTGCAGCTAATATTAGTGTTTTCTTAAATTTCATGCCAAAAAAAAAAAAAAAAAAAAAATCACATATTTTGCCTTGAAATGTGAAAATTAACAAATTTAGCTATTGGCATACAAATATGTGACCCTGGTGCACAAAACCAGTTTTAAGTAGCACTGGTATATTTGTAGCAATAGCCAAAAATACATTGTACGTGTCAAAATTAATGATTTTTCTTTCATGCCAAAAATCATTAGGATATTAAGTAATGATCATGTTCCATTAAGATATTTTGTAAATTTCCTACTGTAAATATTTTGATTAGTAATATGCATTGCTAAAAACTTAATTTGGACAACTTTACAGGTGATTTTCTCAGTATTTTGATTTTTTTTTTTTTTTTTTTTGCACCCTCAGATTCCAGATTTTCAAATTTCTGTATCTCGACCAAATATTGTCCTAACCTTACAAAGCATCAATGGGAATCTTATTTATTCAGCTTTCAGATCTATCAATCTCAATTTCAAAAACTGACCCTTATGACTGGTTTTGTGGTCCAAGGTCACATGTTTAGAATTGTAACTATGACTGAAATTATATTACCCATCAAGATGATAAAAATATATATTTATATTTATGCGTTTGGCTTAAAAACAAACCCAAAGCATTCAAAATACACATTTTATCAGTTTTTTGCTTTTGGCACATGGTGGTTGGTCAGTAAGCTTAAAGTTGATTTTACAAGACATTCTTAGCAGAAACTACAGTTAGCATGGTAAATCTTCAAAGATCACTGCAGAACTATAATCTAGATAACTGATGAGGATGATCAAAGAAATTCATAGACACAGCTCTATCAATATTATGTGCACATCATTTTAAACACGAGTCTAAATTATTATTAATTTCCTTTAGTGTGAAAAAAATAATAGATCCCACAAGAACACATCTTTTCCAGAAAGAGAGTGGTGATAAATTTCAGCAAAGCTGTTGTGTTATTCAGTAACGTTAAAACACTGCAGAGTTCACTCAGATGTAAATACAGTACAACTGATATTATATTAAACCACACTGTTCTTGTGAAACAGTAAGCACTTGTTGTTGGCGGGCATCTCAACCTAGAAAATCAAAAACAGAAACAGATGCATTTACAAGCCTTTGAAGACTTGAGGTGGTGAATCATCACATAATCAAGTCAATCAAAAGCAAGAACGGCGCCTGATGTCAGATTAATTTGCAACGGATCATGGCCTCGAAGAAAAGAGAATTTTAATGAGGAGAAATATGCAAGGAAGGCTTGATATGGACCATGTTTGGGCTCGGTGCTTCCGGTCTTGCGACGTTCGCATTTACTGTAAAGGAAACTTACATGCGAAACTTTGCTAGATAGATATAATTACTGTTTTTCAAATTAAATAGCGGTATATCAAAGACAAGAACATCCTCCCTGCATTATTGCGTACCTCTGTGTGGAAATTCATTAAGATAAAACGTGGAGGTTGCTTCATTTTTTCTTGATTACGCGGTTCAGCGTCAGTCAGTCCACAGGGATCTCTTAATTCAAACAAACCATTCAAATGTGCAATATGTTTTCGAGAGTTTATTTTGTTCTGACTGCTATTTATAAGATCATAAGGTTTGCGAATGTCAAACGACACTCAGAGATTTTTGTTTTATTAACTTTATTTGATAACATAATTTATAACTATAATTTAACATAGGCTAATGCAAATGTGGTAGGTTTGCATTAATTAAAAGTCGTTGTTTGCATTTCCCTGTGTTTTATTAATATTTATCTGTTTTGTGAAAGATCTGTTGCATAAATCATTATCTGACTATTAAGTAGCACATGTATATTTTTACGATTTCTTTTGCATTAATTGTCAGATAAAACAAATCTTTAAATTAGTCATGTTGTAGTTGTATCATTTTACAGCCCGTTTTTTCTCATTTAAAAAATATGTTTGATGCAAAGTTAACTATGTGTAAAATATTACAATGAGGATGGAACAAACTGATGTACGCGCACAACTGAGAAATTAATATTTATGAAGATCAATCGCAGCCCATGTCTCACAAGGTAAATATTTTATTTAAAAAAAAAAAAAAAATCTATGTAATACAAACATTTCCGAGAAATAAGTATTTGTACATTTACATAATTGGTAAGGGGGAAATACATTGTGTAGCTGTGTGTGTACACACTATGAGTTCAACTTTCGTTTTGTGAACAGTATTAGTGCATTTCATTCATTCTCTGGGACCCAAGTTTCAAATGCACTGGCACAGTTAACATTTATAGTATAGTAATAATAGCAGTGTAGATCTTATTTGCATTTGAAGTGATATTATAAATACTGTAAACATATATAGAAGGTAATATACGGATTTCTCCGGTTCTCTGCACTGGCGTTTAGCACAACCGGAAGTATCTATGCACACACTCTAGTGATGGGAAATCCGGTTCTTTTCCGCGAACCGGTTCTTTCGGACAGTTCGTTTCAATGAACCGGTTCACCGGTTCTTTTACACTATAACGTAATTACGTCATTCGCGCTGACGTAATGACTATCGTCCCGGGCCGCGATGAAAATATATTCAACATATTCAAATATATAAAGTCAGTAATCATTACCTCAGTCTGTTAAAACATCACCATGATCTGACAAGTTTCTTAAAATTAAGTTTTGCAACTAAGCACCCAAATACAGGTACAAGCAGTGATGTGCAAACGAGGATGTTTTATAAGTATTGAAGAAGTGAATAGAAGTGAATAAATTCTCATCAGCACAGAAGCCTGATCCACATACTATGCATGATCCATTACGAAGGTATTTGTTATTAAATGAACTTATGTTTCGCCAGATTGGTCCCCTCATTCAAGTCCTCGGTTTACCCGCGCTCATAGCATAGCACAGAATCAGCTTTCCAAAAGAACTAATTTGGTTCAGACTGGTGTCACAGTAGGCTGTCATGTAGGCCTATAGTTCCCTCTCGAGCTTCCACAAGACATCACAGAGAAATTCTCCATTATGGGAACTCCTTCCCTTCCAACCTTTCCTGGCTCACGCCAGTCCAAATGACTGGCCAATTGTCGCAAAGTATGCAAATCGCATGCAAATACTGACAAGCTGATAGGCAGTATAAAATGCGGTGCACGCGACAATTAAGTCAGAATCTTCTCCTTCACTTTGCTGAACAACCTAGATTATGGCTTATAAACTATTACAGCTCACAGTTGTGGTTCGCTCATCAGAGGGCGGTGCCTGTATGGCCGCTCCTCTGCAGCGTTCAGGTGAGTATGACAATTTTCTTCAGAGTCCGTCTGCCCTCAATCTGTGGTGGACCTTAAGGACTCAGGTGATGAGCTCATGCCGACTAAATGTCCGCATTCCTCTCACCCATCGAACCTGCAGGACAGGACATCAGCCTGGCTTCTCATGTCCCCCTTCCATGGCGGAGCGGAGAACCGAGTGCAGATACCGGAAATAAGGGTTCCCATGTTGCCGCAGATGCCGCACGGCCCACTGTCTAAGCATGCAGCCCCCGCCTCAGAGCGGCGTTCTGCCGTGTGCAAAGCACAATCACTTGGCTCCTCACTCATTCACACGATACCAGCCCCGCATCAGCGGCTGCCGTGTGTAGAGGACTCCGCTCTCTCACTCATTCAAGGCGATATGGAGCCCCCGCTTCAGTGCAGCAACCTGCTATGAAGCGCTTCATTCGCTCACCCACTCGCTAGCAGTAAAGCGGCCCCCGCCTCAGAGTGGCAGTGAGTCACATTATTCCCCGGCGCGCAAAGGCGAGGAGTCACCTGATGCCTCTGCAAAGAAAAGCACATGAAGGCAAGGAGTCACCTGATGCCTCTGCGCAGAAAAGCGCGCGAAGGCGAGGAGTCACCTGATGCCCCTGCGCAGAAAAGCGCGCGAAGGTGAGGAGTCACCTGATGCCCCGGCGCACCTCCTATCAGCCTTCCAGATTTTGCTGGACTATTACGTCAGTTGTTCACGCCCCTACGAAGTGGTGTTCAACTAGGTCGTATAGCATAGTCACAGTCTGTAGTGACAGGTGCAGATGCTGCTGCAAGCTCTGCACAAGGATCGGGCGCCCGTGCCTCAGAGCCGCTGCCCACACCGATTAAAAAGCAGCAGACCGCGAGATCGAGGTCTTCTTTGGCTCATGGCTCATCGCAGTGCAGGAATGCTAGGCCCGCGAACGCTGCTGCCCCTCGCCAGGAGCCGGATGTGCGGGGAAAAGTGTAAAACACCCGGGTAGAGGCGCCACGGCCAGCGGGTGAGCCCACAAGCTGTCTCAAAATTGTTCAAATTGGTGTGATGTTCATTAAAATGAATTCATTTGCGCAAAAGAGCTCTTTCCCCCTCACTCAGTCAATACAGCACCGCTCGCCCTGCCTCAGAGCGGTACAGAGCCGCTGCCCACACGGGTTATAGCCGTGCAGCACTCGCTGGCGCATCCAGCGACCAAGCCACTAAAGCCGCTATGTCAGTTCCAAAAAATTAGCGCGTGGAAACCTATTCCTAGAATCTCACTCTGGTTACTCTACTCGGCGTGATAGAGCGTGGGTACGCCCTTCTATTCAGACGCAGACCACCCTGTTTCAATGGCGTGGCGCAGTCTCTAACATTTCCTCGAAATGCCCTGGTCCTGAGACAAAATGTGTGCAACCTGTTCGAAAAAGGAGCGATAGAATGAGTCCCAGCGAGCGAGCTGGAGAGCTGCTTTTACAGCCGCTATTTTGTGGTGCTCAAGAGAGATGGAGGACTCTGCCCGATTCTAGATCTCAGGCCCATCAACAGAGCGCTCTGCAAGCGTCCATTCAGGGTGATATTGCTGGAACAGATCCTGGCGCAAATTCGCCCTGGGGACTGGTTGCTTCCGTGGAATTAAAGGACGTGTACTTACACATTCAGATAGCACTGCATCAGCAGACACTTTCTGAGGTTTGCTCTCGAGGGCACAGCGTACCAGTACCCTGTTCTTCTGTTTGGACTGGCTTTGGCCCCACTTTCTCGAAGTGCATGGACGCAGCTCTCTCCCCCCCTCAGAGCGAGCGGGATACGCGTTCTCAGTTATTTGGATGACTGCCTGATCTTAGCTCAGTCACGGAACACGTATGTAGCCATATAGACAAACTGCTTCGTCACTTGGAGTTCTTGAGGCTATGTGTGGATATGTGTAAGAGCATTCTCGCCCTGAGTCAGTCTATAATGTATCTGGGAGTGTGCTTCGACTTATAAAAGCGGTGGAGATGTGCGTTCGCCTCTCTCGGGAGCGTTGGGCCACCATTTTGTCTTCCCTGTGCCATTTCAGACTGGGCAGTTTACTACACTTCGCCCGCTGCAGTTTTGGCTGAAATCTCGAGTCCCTTGGATGGCGTGGACTTTGGGCTGTTTGCGCATCGTGGTCTCCCGCGGCTGCATTGAAGCTCTGAGGCCGTGGCGCAAATATCTCTTCAGCCGGGGGGTTCCCCTGGGCTTGGTGACGTCACATGTTGTGGTCACGACGGACGCATCAACTCGAGGCCGGGGAGCAGTGTGTGAGGACATGCCGGCTTCGGGGCTGTGGCCAGAACCTCAGAGCCGGTGGCACATAAACCACTTGGAGCTGGAAGCAGTGCTCTTAGCTCTAAAGGATTTTCGGCCGCAGCTGGAACAGCGGCACATTCTGATTCGCACCGACAACATGTCTGTGGTCTCGTACATAAAGCACCAAGGAGGCGTACGATCCAAGACCTGTACAAGCATGCAGGGAATCTCCTGCTATGCGCGGACCGTCACTTTCTCCCCATCAGAGCAGCGCACGTCTCCAGTCTCCTGAACTTGGGGCGGACATGCTTTTGAGGAAGGGTATTCCTCAAGGAGAGAGTGGAGGTTGAACCCCGAGTCGGTTCGGATGATTTGGACCCGCTACAGGAGAGCGGAGGTGAATCTGTTCACTACGAGCGAGAATGCGCATTGTCGCTGTTCTTCTCCCTGTCTCACTCCCCGCTGAAGGGGGACTGTGTCAAAACAGAGGCTTTCCCACTGGATTGTGGACGCTATCACGGCTGCTTATATGAGCCTAGGTTTGGAATGCGCCTTTCACATTAGGGCACACTCAACAAGCACTATCGCTGCCTCCTGAGCGTGGTCGAGAGGTATGTCTATTCAGGATATATGCTTTACAGCTGGCTGGTCTTCTCAGAATACCATCGCCAGGTTTTACAAGCTGGACGTTCAGTCCTTGGCCTCCTAAGAGCTGTCGGTGAGTGACTGATTCATGTTTATGCTACCTCTATTCATGTGTGTTTGCTGCCTCACACAGTATTACTCTGCACAGCCCTTTATGCTATTGTTGTTGTTGTCTGCCCCTGTACTCAGTGCAGCTCCAGTTATTCAATGTTTAATTCGATTGGTGTACCATCATCATGTTATGTGGTTTCTGCTGCTTAACAGTTATCTCTGTGCAGCCCCTCACAATGCTGTGTTGATTTTGTTTCTACCCTGTTTCTCAGTGCAGCATATGTTATTACTGACCAGATATGCAAATTTCATATACCTGGGCTTTAGACACTCATTGGCTTATCTCCACCTCATTGGCTTATCTCCACCTATCAGCTGCGAGCCCGCCTTCAAGTGTCGCTATTGGTAGGAATTGTGTGTGTGTGTGTGTGTGTTCTATCTTCGCTAGTGTGTAACATGTACAGGCTGCTCGTAGCCTCTTTCACGGCGGGATTGAATATCGTTCCCATAACGGAGAATTTCTCCGTGATGTCTCGTGGAAGCTCGAGAGGGAACATCTCTGGTTACTATCGTAATCTCGGTTCCCTGAGAGCGGGAACGAGACATCATGGAGGTCGCCGTGTTCGCTGCTCGACCAGCTAAGCGGCGTTCAGTATCTGATTCTGACTTAATTGTTGCGTGCACCGCATTTTATACTGCCTCTCAGCTTGTCAGTATTTGCATGCGATTTGCATACTTCGCGACAATTGGCCAGTCATTTGGACTGGCGTGAGCCAATAGGACTTCAGAAAAGGTTGGAAGGGAAGGAGTTCCCATAACGGAGAATTTCTCCGTGATGTCTCGTTCCCGCTCTCAGGGAACTGAGGTTACGATAGTAACCGGAGACGTTCAGCAGCTTCACGTTGAATCACGCATGCGCAGTATCATCAGCTCATCGGTTCTCAAATCAGACATGTCCGAAAGGAACAGTTCTCAGTTCAGTGTACTGGTGATCCGAAAACCGTTGCAACCGATTCTTGACTCGAGAACGAGAACCGCTCCAACCGGCTCACTGCTCGCGCTCATCATCAATTCTATTTAATACAAACTCAATTTGTGAATGTGTCATCATCTATAATTACTGTACAGGTATTTCATAAATCTTATTATGCTCCTTAACACACATACATTCATCTTTTAAAAATAAATAAAATGAGTAATACTTAATTTGCTCCATCAGTTGTTTCAAAAACTAATGGAGCCGAGCCAAACACATCATCATACAGTGACAGTAAGTCAATCATAATTTTCAATATGTTTTATATCACACTTTCTGATGTTCAGCAAAATACTTGAATAACATGCTTTTCATCCTCTTGAAAAATTAAACGCATGCGCAGTATCATCAGATCATTGGTTCTCAAATCGGACGTGTCCGAAAGAAACGGTTCTCGGTTGAGTGTACCAATGATCCGAAAACCGTTGCAACCGATTCTTGACTCGAGAACGAGAACCGCTCTAGCAGTGGGCGTGTACGTTCACTGCACTCATGCTCAGTCTACCAGCTGCTCTGCTCGAGCTCATCATCAGTTCTCTTTTCACAGCAGTTCAGTCAATGCACTGTTGGAGTAACTGAATAACTCGGGATATTGGTTTATTTCGAGTTAGAGGCAGAGTCAGGCACGTTTATAAACTGAATAATTTAAGTAATTTGTGGATTAGTGCGTACTGGAGACGCGAACAGTTTTAAACGATTCAGTTCGATTTGGTGAACTGGTTCGACCGGTTCACTAAGAAGATCCGGTTAAATAGAACGATTAGTTCGCGAACCAGACATCACTAACACAATCGCTAGACCGGAAATCCAAGATGGCGGAGATATGCAACTAGCCCATTGCATTTTAAAGTATTTTTTCATCTTGCATGCATTGCACTACACCAGATTTTTAAATTAAGCTATTCATTTTGGTAATAAAACGCTTACAACTTCTTCCAGTCGCAGTCCATTTTCTTGGCTTAGCGTTTTCAGTAATGACACATCTCTTAGACACCACTCTGGATTTCTGTAAAGCAAAATTGTTAAAAACAATATCATATTGTAAGAGGTAAAATTGTTAGAGAACTTGTATTATATGTTAAAATGTACTTTCTTTCTGAGTATTTTTGTCTTGTTTTCCAGTACAATTTTCTAAATGTTGCTAAAACACTCTACATTTACTTGAGAAGCAAAATGACTATTAGGTCTATTTTCTGTTTTTTTTTTTTTTTTTAAAAGCATAAACTCAATTGATTAGTTTTTTGTTTGTTTCTTTTTTTCAACAAGACTTTATATTTTAAGTAATTTTCCATGTAAATATAACTTGATTTAAAGGGGTCCTATTATGCTGTTTTACAAAGTCTTGATTTCGTTTTAGGGTTGTACTAGAACATGCTCTCATGCTTGGTGGTTTGAAAAACGCATTATTTTTCACATAATTTACATTATTACAATAACATTCTCCCCAGTCTGGCACAAACGGCTCGATTAGTTCCGGGTTTGATGAAGGCCCGCCTTCCGAAAAACGAAATGTGTTGTGATTGGTTAGCTGTCCCAGTGCAGTTGTGATTGGCGAACAGCTAGGCAGAATGACTAAAAGCAGACTCATTCTCTGCCAGCAGGAGGCGCTGTTGGAGCAGGAGAGAGCGAGGTTTCCCCGGTAACGCTGTACTCAAAGCAGAGCTCCTGCTCACAAACGCTGCTTTATCAGACATTACATGCAAGATGAAATGAAAATGACATCCAAAATTTTTTGAAGTCGGTTTCCATCAGAAATACAGTGATATAAAAACACCCGCACCTGGTTGCAATTTTGAAACGTGTATTCGATTTCCGGAGGCGGGAATTATTTTAATGATATTCTAATGGGCCAATTTGTGATGTCACAAATACAGGAAAACAACTTTGTAGTCCAAACGAGCCGTTCGTTGTAGTTCTTGAAAAGGGATTTTTTTTTTTTTAAAAACGAAATATCTCCCTTTGGAGTGGACTTTGAGATTTCTAACTTTGTAGATCTTTTTTATGCCCAAAACATACACACTACACACTGACTAAAATTCAAAAAGTGAAAAAGCATAACAGGACCCCTTTAAGAATTTATAGATATTTGTAATGGAAAATAAGCCAAAAATACTAAGAAGATCATTTTTTGGGGTGTAAAAAGAATGTTTCTGAGAATTGCAGTGAACGTCTAAACACACTATAAAGTGTCTAGGCCTGAATTTCTGCAAGCATGTCTTTCCACACCAGTGAAATAATTTTTTATCAAGAATCCTCTTAGCCAATACAGATGCTGCACCTTTGTCATCAATTTCCTTTATTATCACTAACCTGTATCTCAAGCTGTGGTCAAAGTCAACATTGCTCTGAGGAGTAATTGATCCATTAAAAGCATAAGGCTGCAAAACAGTATCAGATGCAAGCCATTAGAAGCCAACAGATGTAACCAAATGCATAGTGTTTTAGTTTAACATTCTGCAAATACCCCATAAGTCAGAAGCAATCCTTGTGGCTTCAGTATTTTTCCAACACCATTAAACAAACCCTAAAACAAGAAAAAAAATGTTAGGTGATTTATTATGCAGATATTCAACAAATAGAGAGAAAGAGAAACAAAAGTAAGCAAGCTTGATACCATTGTGCAGGCCAGAGGTGAGATGTGCATCATGCTGATGTTCACGACGAGGTCACATGACTCAGGTTGAAGTCCAGCCCAGTTCTCCCAACTCTGAGACACACCAAGATAGATGGGTGGCTTTACATTCTGCAGCTTATGATACTGTCTATATGCCTCAATACTGCAATAAAAGAAATTAAAACACAGTATATTACTTAAAAGAAGTCATTAGACATTTAGCATTCAATAGCAGGAATCAATTTATAGTTCTCTCATGTTAAACACAAGATATTTTGAAGAATGTTAGTAAACAAACTGTTGGCAGAAGCCATTGACTTCCATAATATACAGGTGCATCTCAATAAATTAGAATGTCGTGGAAGGATTCTTCAAGCTCTTAAAGCTTCGCTCGCAATTCAAACACCAATTTGTCCAGAAAGAATGAGTAATTATAAATTGTGCTAATATTAGCTAAATTGCCATTAAATTCAGATTGTGTAGTAAGCTAATAACGTTATCTTGTTACACTATCACTGACTCAAAAGTGCTTTGAGCTGATGTCAGTTTTAAATTTACAAGTAATCAGGATATTACATGGCCTAACTGTTACACTTGCTATCCTAAAATTTAGTGCTGTCAGAGTTAACGCGTTAATGCAAATTCATTTTAACGGCGCTAATTTTATTAACGCGCGATTAACGCAGCGCGCATTCTCTGTTTGAGCCGTGGCCTAACACGTGGTTGGAGAAATGGATGGAGATGCTGTCAGTGTTGCCAACTTAGTGAATTTTCAGACCCCTTTAGAAACCTTTTTGTTGTTGTTGTTTCTTTATTATTATTATTATTATTATTATTATTATTATTATTATTTTATTTTTTCAAAAAGAGCCTAGTGACCAATCTTTAGTTTTTGCCCAAACCTTATTTAGTTTCCGAGCCGGTACTGTACATCACACAAGCTCTCTCTCTCTCTCTCTCTCTCTCTCTCTCTCTCTCTCTCTCTCTCTCTCTCTCTCTCTCTCTCTCTCTCTCTCTCTCTCTCTCTCTCTCTCTCTCTCTGCGTCTGCTCTGTTCAGCATGTAACTTTTTCTGTGTTCAGAATTTGCAAAATGCAATGCATATAATGAGCGAGTACATCATGAATTCATCTTCCAAACCGCGTTTTTGTCTGATCCCGAATCACTACGGTACACTTATAATAAGTGCTTATTTTTGGACTATTGTAGCCTGGTCGGGTCTTCACCGCTGCGGAGTAACACATACCTGCGTGAATCGCCATAGACATAAACTTACAGAAGTAGCTCCGGTTAGAATGTTCTTCCGCGGGATGCGTGCGGTTCTGTTTATTAACCGCTAGAGCGCCAAAAGTTACATAGTGCTGCTTTAAAACCGATATTATGTTGCTTCTCTAATTTTACATGCAAGTATAGCCGAAATCACAGAACAGCTATTGTCTTTATCTTATGTTTAGGATATTTGATTTTATCAGGCGATGGCTCGATTATAAATCAGGATTTTTGTGCAGATTAACATCTTGGAAGGTAGAGCTGGTTATGTAGTCTCTTAATGGGTCGCGTTTTAGTCACTATTTCTATATTCATTCCGTTATCTGACAACAGAAAACATATCTATGAAAACAATATATGAAAACAGTTTTATTGAGAATTTAGCTGCATCAAAATACAGTATGTGGGCAAATGTAATAATAAATGTACATTTAGCATGTTCAGAAGAAGTGAGCTGCCCTGTAGTGTTAAAATGTAAACAGGCTTGTTCAAGTCAATTTCTCAGTGCAAATAAAGAGAAGTAATGGGAACCTGGTATTTCTATGTTCTTTTTGCATGTGTGTAATAGACATGAACAAGTTCTTTGAAAAACATCTGTGACCTTTGAAACATGTCCAGTCTTCATGCTCTAGATTAACTATGGTTTCACTAATAATAAACATATATTGCTTAAAGCATCCATATTTGTCCATGCCCATGTCAATTAGAGTATTAAAAACTTAAAGTATTAATTTAAGGTACATTTTAGAACAGATAAAAAAGTGTGATTAAATTGCGATTAATCGCGAGTTGACTCATGACAGTCATGCGATTAATCGTGATTAAATATATTAATCGATTGACAGCCCTACTAAAAATACAATCAAGTCCAGGGATCAGTGTGGGAAATGGTAGTAAAAGGTAATTTATTATTTCAATATATTAATATTATCTATTAAACCTCATAGAGATGTGCTGTGCTCGTTGTCACATCGGACACAAATATGGCGGCGAGCATAGCGGAAGCGACGTCTTTGGAACCCATGAATTGGTTTCCACATCCCACAATGCATAGCGCTTCAACTTCCCTTTTGCTTTCAAAAAGTGTTTGAAGCATTTTTAAAGAAACATGTTTCTTTTGGTCAGTTTTTGAACAAAACTGAACTGTAGAAATCGCCAAGAGACTAGAAAAAGCTGAAGATGATTTAGGTGAGCTCATAGTTGTGGTTTAGTTGGTTTTATTTTAGCTTGGTGTTGCAGTTGCACCAGTTTCTGCTTCTTTAAAGTTAAGAATACTTCCAGTTGTCACCATTACAACAAGAAAGTCATATGAAAAACAAAAGCCAAACCATAATGCATTAGAATATTATGTAAAATTATGTGTTGCAATACAATGCAACAAAAACAACAGTTCAAATTGAATGTACGAAATTGATTTTTAGATACACATAAGGCATAAATGCAAGTAAAGTCTACTGTAATGTTTCAAATGACTCTTGTGAAAATAAAATATGAGTGAAATAATGTTGCATCATCATTCGGTGACAGATAGTCCTATATTAAAGGAAAAAACATACTTATTCTGACCTGTAAAAATATAAAGGAAAAAGTTTTATTATACTAAATTTTATTATATTTTAAATGATTAAAAACTTATTGCTGACAAAATGTGTGAAACCTAGTGTTTGAAGGATAGTGGGAAAGACTGGTAGATTTAAGAATTACAATTATTTAGTTTTGGGGGGCTGTGATGTGATCCTTAAAGTCTTTTAATGTCATCTAATGATTCTTGCTGTAAATAACGCCTGCCATTTTTTGGAATATGGATTAATTGTTACACTGAATTACATTTTAGGGGGTGTTTTCATGGTAAAAGTGTGAAGTTATTATTTTTTTTTGCTCAGAGAAAATAAATTAAACGGCACAAAGAAAAAAAATCACTGACTGGTGGTGAAAGCACGCCACCGTGCGGGTGTCTGCGGTATTTTAGTTTAGTTCATTTATTTTGATCCGTTAATATCCGTTAATTTATTTTTTTTTTTTTAAAGGATTTTTTTTTTTTTAATTATAGATGACCAAACAAAAAATAAAAACATAAAAAGCTTAGATATGACAAAAAAAAAAAAAAAAAAAAAAAAAAAAAAAACACCGTAACAAAAAAACAAAGTAATTGAAATAACACTTCAGAAACATGTACAGTAGATAAGACGTTGTTATTATTATTGTTATTATTATTGGTGTTGTTGTATTGTCTGTTTATTTATTTTTTTTATTCCGAACATTTCACATGTTTGTGACGCAGTGTGTTGCAGTAAAATTGCGCCGTGCAGAAAATACGGCTGAAGCGTAACTTCACTGATTCTTCGAGTACAGTATGTCGAGGCGAACATTGCTAAAACAACAACAACACGCTTTACAGTGTTTGGGACCGGCGATCGGCTCAGTTCTGCTGAGATCTATCGCTACTACTCATAGATTGCCTCCTCTCGCAGATGAAGCGTCGCTTTATATCCACGTGAGTGTCTAAACACGACTGTCAAAGCCGGTGAACGTTACTGGCAAATGCATAGAATGCTAAATCCACTCTGTTTTATCTGTCTGTATTTCTCATTTTCTACAGTGGCCCTATTGCCTGAAAAGATGCTCCTATTGCAACTTCAACAAGTATATTCCTCGGAATCAAAACCATGGGGTCATGACAGAATGTCTGCAGAAAGAGACACAAATCTTACTGCAACTCAGTCAGGTCTCCAGGTCAGTGTGCAGAGATACTGTCAAATAATATGCTTTAAAGAGTAAAAAAACTAAATTTTCTCCCTTTTGGAAGCAATGACTAAATACAGGTTTGGAACAATATCTGTGTAAATAATTACAAAATTCAATTCAAGTTTATTTGTATAGCGCTTTTCACGATACAAATTGTTGCAAAGCATCTTTACAGGAAATTAAGTTTCTACAATATTTATATATTTAACATATGACAAAATTTGGTAGTTCTGTATGTTGTCTGAGGGTTGGCATCATCTGAGATCCTCTGAGGGGTTGGCATCATCTCTTCTCAGGTGTTTGGTCATCAGATCATTTAAGGGTTGGATCCAGACTGAAGTTTGTGTAATCCCATGTTAATCCCGTGGCAGAAACAGAGAAACAAAGAGAGACATAATTAGCATAGCTGCTGTTCCATCCAAGCAAAAATGATTTGTTCAACCTAAGATAAAGAATAATGTGCGTTTGATCAGATATAACTACAAGATTATGAGATGCATTAGAAGAATGCTTGGCTAAAGAGACGTGTCTTTAATCTAGATTTAAACAGAGAGTGTGTCTGAACCCCGAACGTTATCAGGAAGGCTATTCCAGAGTTTGGGAGCCAAATGTGAAAAAGCTCTACCTCCTTTAGTGGACTTTGCTATCCTAGGTACTACCAAAAGTCCAGAGTTTTGCGACCTTAGGTATGTAGTTGAGTATCATCAGCATAACAATGGAAATTAATCCCGTATTTTCTAATAATATTACCAAGGGGCAACATGTATATTGAAAATAGCAGAGGACTTAGGACAGATCCTTGTGGTACTCCATACTTTACTGGTGATAATCGAGATGACTCTTCGTTTAAATAAACAAAGTGGTAGCGATCAGACAGGTAGGATCTAAACCATCTTAAACCCTGCCCATCAATACCCGTATAGTTTTGTAATCGATCTATGAGTATGTCATGATCTATAGTGTCGAACGCAGCACTAAGATCAAGTAAAACTAGCAATGAGATGCAGCCTTGGTCTGACGCAAGAAGCTAGTCATTTGTAATTTTAACAAGTGCGGTTTCTGTGCTATGATGGAGCCTGAAACCTGACTGAAATTATTCATAGAGATAATTTGCAAGAAGGAGCACAATTGAGCAGGCACAACTTTTTTCTAAAATTTTAGACATAAATGGAAGATTTGAAATGGGTCTGTAATTTGCCAGTTCACTAGGATCTAGTTGTGGTTTCTTAATAAGAGGCTCAATAACCTCCAGTTTGAATGGTTTTGGGACGTGACCTAAAGATAACGATGAGTTAATAATATTGAGAAGCGGTTCTTCTGCTACAGGTAACAACTCTTTCAGTGACTTAGTGGGAACAGGATCTAATAAACATGTTGTTGGTTTAGATGCAGTGATAAGTTTATTTAGCTCTTCCTGTCCTATAGTTGTAAAGCACTGCAGTTTTTCTTTGGGTGCGATGAATGGAGCTGAAGTACTAGATGCTGTAGAATCTACATTTGTTATTGTATTTCTGATGTTATCTATTTTATCATTGAAGAAATTCATAAAGTCATTACTATTAAACTGTGAAGGAATATTTAGATCGGGTGGCATCTGGCTATTTGTTAATCTAGCCACTGTGCTAAATAAAAACCTTGGATTGTTTTGGTTATTTTCTATGAGTTTGTAGATACGATAAGACCATAACGCGGAGCCATATAGTTAATATCAGTAATACTCAGCATGCACGATACTAGGAAATGGTCAGTAACATCATCACTTCGAGGTATGATATCTATGTCAGTACGATCAATTCCATGCGATATAATTAAATCTAGCGTATGATTAAAACGATGAGTGGGCCCGGTGACATTTTACTTGACTCCAAAAGAATTTATTAGGTCAGTAAACACAAGTCCTAACACATCATTTGTATTATCGACGTGAATGTTAAAATCACCGACAATTAGCGCTTTATCAACATTAACCAATAGGTCTGAGAGGAAATCTGCAAATTCTTTTAGGAAATCTGTATATGGCCCTGGTGGTCTATACACAGTAGCCAGAGCAAGAGATAGGAGAGATTTCTTTTGCATATCTGACAGTGTAACATTAAGCAGAAGTAATTCGAATGAGTTAAACCTCTATCCTGTTTTCTGGGTAACATTGAGAATATCACTATATATTGTTGCAACACCGCCGCCACGGCCAGTCTGACGGGGCTCATGCTTATAACAGTAGCTTGGTGGAGTAGACTCATTCAGACCAATATAGTCATTTGGTTTGAGCCAGGTTTCAGTCAAGCAGAGTACATCAAAACTATTATCTGTGATCATTTCATTTACAATAACTGCTTTGGGTGTGAGTGATCTAATGTTTAGGAGCCCAAGCTTTAAAAATTGTTTTGTTTATTTATTTTGCATTTTTCTGTTTTAATCACGATCAGATTATTTCTAGATCCTGCATTAAATTTATACTTTGACCTCACTATTCGGGGAACAGACACAGTCTTTATAGATTGGACAGCACAAGTACTTCTGTCATTTAAGTGGGTAGAACAAAAGTCATCATAGCAGTTATTTGAGAATTGGCTTACTAGTCATATGGAGCGTAGAGTCCTGGAGATGTTGTCCGACAGGAGTTCTGCTCCGACTCTGCTGGGGTGCAGGCCATCAGCACGGAAAAGCCTAGGATGCTCCCAGAAGAGATTCCAATTATTAACAAAGAGCAGGTTCTCTTCTTTACACCATGACAATAACCACTCATTTAAAGCAAAAAGTCTACTGAAGCTTTCATGTCCACGTCGATACGTAGGAAGCGGTCCTGACACGATGATCGTCGTCTCGGGCGATGCGCTGCGTACCGTCTCGATCAGGCTCCTGAAGTCCCTCTTCAGTGTCTCCGTCTGCTGCATCTTGATGTTGTTCACGCCCGTGTGCAGGACGATCACGCCGATGCTCTCGTCGTCCTTCAGGATGATCAGGTATCTGCACAGAAACATCGAGAACATGAGCACCAGGAAAACAGTGAGTGTGCACTTTACCTTCAGCTAACGTAGCACGGACGTGTCAGACCATGGAGTCTCCGACGATCACGGCGTCGCATTCCGTTTCGCGGAGGGGAGCGAAGCGGTTCCGGGTGGAGATCTTGAAGACCGGAGGCGGCGGAGGGGGAGAGGTCCTCGCGCGGGGCCTGGCTCACGTCTTCCGCTGCTGCTGCACCCAGGGTCCGCGGTGTCCCGGCGCCGGAGTGCAGGATATCTGGGAAGATCGTGTCCTGGGTGCACGGGGTCTGTGCAGAGAAACACACGGAGTAGAGGTGGTGGGAGTGTTAGTATCGCGCTGTATACTTACGGACTTGTGGGCATGGGATGTTTCCAGTGTGGCTCTCTGCTCTCTCAGCTGGGCCTGCTTCTCCAGCAGCTTGCGGATCTGCTTCTCCATAGCCTCCAGCTCGAGCTGCACCGAATGCAACTCGAACGTGTCCTCACCTGCATTCAAAGGTAGACACACATCTGCCATTAAAGCAAGTAACAGCGAGTAAACAATGGTAATGTGTGTGAATAGAATGTAAACAATGTAAGCAAGATTAGAGGCAACCACGCTGGCGTTGCTAACGGGCTGTTAGCTAGTAGCGGACTCGGGAAATCAAAATAAAACTAGTGAAGGCAAGGTGCTCCGATTGTTTTTGTTGTAGAATACAAAATGGGATATATTCACAAGTTATAGAAATGAAAATGAAGGTATATAAAATTGATTTTAAGATTTTAAAAAAATAGATGATTTAGGATTAACTTGACGGAGCTCCAACTCAAAACACGTGGCAGCAACAAACAGGTATTGACGTATATTTCAGACAATGTTTAAATTTTTATTTTCGGATGAACTATCCCTTTAATTAGTTCTGTACTGTCCTGTAGGATCAGCTCAGTGTTTTTTGGAGGAGGAACGCCCAGCCTGGCTCAGCCCTCCACAATCACTGCTGTCTTGGAGACCGTCTCCAAACACGCTCATCTCTCAGATGATGCAGAGGTCACTCTTGAAGTGAACCCTACACCTGCTGGAAAAGCTAGTCTGAAGGACTTCACATTAGCAGGAATTAACCGATTTTCTATTGGAATCCAGGTATGTTGCATGCACATGATGTTACGTAGTTTTGATCAAGTCTCTATAGATCTAATGCTATTCTCCACAGTCGCTGAATGACGATCACCTGAGGATACTAGGCAGGGATCACAATTCCCAGCATGCTCTCTGGACAGTGTCAGAGGCCAGGACGCTCTGCCCGGGACGCGTGTCAGTGGATGTCATGTTTGCTCTTCCAGGCCAATGTGTAAAGTCATGGGAGATTGAGCTGGAGAAATTGTTGCTTGTGTGTGATGATCATGTTTCACTGTATCAGCTGACTTTGGAAAGGGGTACGCAGCTTTTTAAACAGGTTGACAGAGGTGAACTAAGCGTGCCTGGTGACGATGTCACAGCTGTTATGTACAATTCGGTACGAGGAGTTCTGGAGAAGGCTGGGTTTTGTCAATACGAGGTGTCCAACTTTGCCAAAAATGTAAGCTATAATTGCTTATATTATTATAAGTTTAAAAAAATAAGAATTTCCTGTAGCACTAGCAATGCCAAGGACGTGTGTTTGATTCCCAGGCATAAAAATAAAACGTAATGTGCAGTGTGTAAAGTCGATTTGGATAAAAGTGTCTGCCAAATGAATACATGCAGTTTTATGTAAATATTAAAAATGTGGAAATCTTGGTTAATGCATTGTGTTTTATTGTAGAACGCTGTCAGTGAACACAATATTGGGTACTGGAAGGGACGTCAGTACATCGGGGTAGGACCAGGTACGTTTATGCACATACACTACTGTTCAAAAGATTTTTAAAAAGAAATTTACTTTTAATATTTTAATTCAGCAAAAATGCATCTAATTGACCATAAGTGACAGTAAAGACATTGATAATGTTACAAAATATTTAAATTTTACATGCGTTCTGTTCTTTTGTTCTTTCTATTCATCAGAGAATCCTTAAATGTATCATATTTTCCACAAAAATATAAAGCAGCACAACAGTTTTTAACACTGATAATAAGGAATGTTTCCTGAGCAGTAAATCAGCATATTAGAATGATTTCTAAAGGATCATGTGACCCTGAAGACTGGAGTATTGATGCTGAAAATTCAGCTTTGACATCACAGGAACAAATTACATTTTCAAATATATTCAAATAGAAAAAAATATTTTAAATTATAATAATATTTCACAATATTACTGTTTTTACTGTATTATTGATCAAATAAATACAGCCTCTTTAATTAAAAAGTCTTACTCACCCCAAACTTTGAACAGTGAGTTAATCTTGTGAAAAAAGCACACATTGTTTCACACACAAGTAAGATATCTTTGTTTTGTATTATGTTTTGTATTCAATATCATCTGTTAGGGGCACATGGACGGTTTGTGCCGCGTGCAGTGGGAGGAGTTCAGAGGGAAGCTCGAACCCAGACATTAGAACCAGATGTTTGGATAAGAGAGGTTCAGCTTCACGGTCATGGGACACGCCGCCGAATTCAGCTCGACCACCGTGGACTGTAAGAATCTCTCATCTGTAGTCCACACACAACTAGCTGTGAAGCATTTTACACAGACTGTTGCTGTTATTGAATTAGGTCATAATTGTATCTGCAGGCTGGAGGAGGTTTTGGTCATGGGTCTGCGTATGAATGAAGGAATCAGCCAGCAGGTACAGTGAATGACTGGATAACATAACATAGGTTTTACAACTATAAAACATTTCAACCAGTTATGTTTGGCATTACAAAAAAAAAAAGGAAACTTTTTTTTTTTTTTTTTTTTTTGGTTGGTTTTTATCTATCTATCTATCTATCTATCTATCTATCTATCTATCTATCTATCTATCTATCTATCTATCTATCTATTATTTATTTATTTATTTATTAGCACTAACATTTTCATGACAATTAAGCACATTTTCCCCAAAATTATAATTAGTTATTAATATGTAATATATATAAATTTGGGTGCCGTTTTAGGTAAAGCTGATGAAGTGACTGATGCCTTTAATTTTTCTGCTTAATTTTTTATATTGCAGCACTGGGAGTTATTCAGTCCAGACGCTGACCTCCAACAAATATTTAGGATGTCAGAAAATGTTCAGGAATTGCAAGCAGGGGGACTTTTAATACTTAATGACAGGTAATGTTTAGTGCTAAAATATTATCTGTGTATTTACTTTTAAAATAAACCAGGTATACATTGCATTTTCAGTTATACATCAGTAACCCATCGATGCTTATCTTTATGTTTTAGGGGTTTGCGGTGTTCCTGGGAAGGGTTAGCATTACTGGACAGCATCTTACCTACAGTGCTGCTTGAATTAGAGATGTTTTTCAAAAAGCAGTACACCAGCAGAAAGACAGACATTCAGAGAGACAGATGACAGTTTGCATTATAGAAATACGAGAAAGCGATTGCACACAAGGTAATGTGTAAAAAAAGGAAAAATGAGAGAAACTCTCCCACGTGGAAAAATGTTTACTCTTGAAGACAGAACATTGGTCAGTGAAGTGACACTTTGTTGTTATTTATTAATTTATTGATACTGTACAGTCTTTTCTATGATGAGCATGTTTTTAATTTCTGAATTAAAATGCTTTTTTTTTTTTTTTTTTTTTTGGGGGGAGGGGGTTGCATAAGGTGTGTATATATATATATGTCAGAATGATATGATCTTGATATAGTACTGAAGAAAAACAAATTAAATATTGAGTGGAAAACAATGTTTAATGTTAGCATGAATTAGAAATTTACCCTATTATGAAAGCCTATGAACAATTCACCTGTGCATATGCTTAATTTTTTAAAAGCTTTTTGACATTTTTATCAAAATGTCATAACTTCCACTGGAAATTGACAGACTTCTCTCTGGTGTCGTATGAAGGGCTTTTCAAATAATTTAACCCACTTAAAAAACATCCACAACTCAAAATCCAGTCAATAAATATACTTTTTTTTTTTTTTTTCTTTGGCGTTAAATTGTTATATTCTGATGTACGTTACAACATGGAAGAGAAGATCTGCCGCTACTTCCATTTAATCGTAACTTTAAGTTAATTATTTTTTTATATTGAAAATATATATGTAAAACTTAAAAACAGTAATGATTAAAATGTGTACACATGTATTCAAGGTACATGGAAAATATGGTATTTTTAATTGATGATTACATCATGTGATATTTTTAGAGTCATCAGATTGAAACATTTCTAAAAATGACATGAAAGTTTTTCAAAACTATATATGAAACCAATACGAATACAAAGAACTTGATATGCGTGTTTTAAACTGGATTTGTAAAATGCTGGCAATTTTAACAGTTAAAATTTTGAAGTAATATTTTCACACATTCAGGAATCTGTAAAAAGATGAACACTGTGAACTAGATGATTGCCTTCTCTGATCTATGACATTTGGTGTGATTGTGTGCCCTGAGGGCTTTATTATATTGAGTTATTTGGCACAGAAGTGATAGCATCTGCCATTTGAAGTTACTCTTCTCCAAACCACCCACATTCTCAGTTAGACAGAAGGTCGAGAATCATGACTTACTCAATTTGCTCCCTATTCACAGTATTATTTCTTGCTTAAGCAAAATTAAAATATAGCTATTTTAGTTATCATTTTGAAAGTTAGTAATGTAGCTCAGACATCATTTTCAAGCTATTCTAGGTACGCTGTCCATGGTGCTGAGCGCAAACTCCTAAACAAATAGTTGTGCAAATATCAATCTGTGCACTAAAACGTTTGCGCTATGCTTACTGTTAATGTGGGTTATCATTTATTGTTAGCAATATTCATCACTGGATTTATGAATATTCAAAGTCTAAAGAGAATTCATCACTCTCTGTAGCGCTACAGCTGCATCGTGTTGTATAATGTCTATTATGCAAAGCGTGATTGTACTGTATTGTCCGGGACTCGCGCATATGAGTGCGTGGGCGCGTTTTCTTACTAATATGAGAGAATTTTACGCCAGCATAGCGATGATGACTCAAGCCACTGCAGATGATGAGAACCAAGGCTTCACCACCCACTCCTTTCTTCCCGTTTTTCAGCCATAAATGGTCATACTGTGAGTAGTACACTGGTTTCTCCTTAAAGCAGGGGCGTAGATACTGTCCGTCTGCAAAAATGAGGTGAGGTGGGGGACGCGGTATAAATATAGCTCCGCTCATGAATATTAATTAGGTGACGTTACATTCATTTGTCACGATCCTTCAGAATTCATTCGAACTCAAGAATCATTTCTTCTTATCAGTGTTCGAAATTTCTACAACTTCTATATATAAATGACCCTGATTTCAAGAACAAACTCATGTATTTTCAGAAAAAAAAAACTACGCAATATATCTCAAAGACAACTTTTTTATTGTCTGTAATACAAGACAAAGTAGAAACAAATTTGAGGTAACATAGGTCAAGAATCGCTGCGTTTTTTATAATTAGTATAATAACTGTTGAGGTAATACATTCAAGATAAAGAAACATGCATACTTGCTTTACAACATTTCCCTGTTGGAAAAGGTATTTAAGTCGGTAGCTGTTTTGAAACTATTTCTAGTTAGTCCAAACTAGACAACTATAATTTTACTCCAGCTAATGTAGACCAATGTAACATCAATATTGACCGGTTTTCAAGTCAAATATATGAATTAACATAAATGAACCAATCTAAATACACTAATTTATACCAACAAAACTCATGTTTATGGGTTAAAACAGGTAGAAATACGGTAACAATTGCAGTTTTCCACTTTCTACAGTGTGGTTGACCAGACCAGTCAGAAGCTGGTTTGTTGCTGTTTGTCTATCAGTTTACATCAGACAAGGACCAGCTATACCATCTTAATCCTGATTTTCCAACAGGCTTATAATAACATTTCACAAATACTTTGTCAATGTGTAGATCTGTCCTCTGGTCCAGCCAGGGATTTATAGAATATAATAATTCTTACATCGTTGAATAATTATTATTCATAGGTTTGAAACAGAGTCCCTATATAGCGTTACTCTTTTACTGTATTTGACACCTCTCAATAGGTGTACTTCGTTTAGGGGTGCTGGGGCCCATCACGCGCCGCAGATCGCTACTGAAACTCGGTCTGCGGGCGAGCGGGTGCACCGCGCCACACGGCTCATTCATGGCTCTTTTGTTTCTCTTTCTGCTGCTCAGCGCTTGATACGAGTGGATGGAGATGTCTCGATGGAGGGAGGGTCTGGTTTCTGTGGGGAGCCCCCCCAGCACCGCCAGGGCCTCGAACATCTCCTCTAGGTTGGTGCAGTCTTTGGCAGACACCTCAAAGAGGACACTGTCCTCCGCGAGAGACTGGCTGATATCTGAGTGCTGCACAGCTCTCGAGGAGTTTAGGTCAGTTTTATTGCCACAGATTATAATCGGAAGCTGTCTGTTTTCTTTGGACTTGGTCAGCTTGGATTTGGCAGTGAAAATCTCCTCGCGTAACGAGCAGATCTCCGTGAAAGACTCTCGGTCAGTCACGCTGAACACCAGCAGGAATATATCACCTGTTGAGGTCATAAAGCACATGAAATGAGATATGGCTGTAATTAAACGTTTTAAAGAAGAGTAAATAAGTAAAACACGGTGCACATACTGACCTGTGAGAATGGACAGTCTTCGCTTGGCCGGAAAGTCTCTCTCTTTGGATGCGTCCAGGATGTCTAACTGGTATCTCTCTCCTCGGATGTGGTACAGTTTGCTGTGAAAGTCTTCTGTTGTTGGCTCGTACTGTTCCTCGAATCCATCATCACCCAAAAAACGGCGTATAATCGCCGTTTTTCCCACTCGGGGCGCGCCGAGCACAACTATGCGCCGGTAGTGACTGGGTTTTACGCTAACCAGCTCGTCGTTTTTGCTCTCATATCTGATATGCTTTGTTTTATGGAGCTGAGACGCGGAAAAAGTATCCAGAGATCTCCGAGGTTTGCGTTCAGACGACGAGGGACGCTTTCCAATGCTGGAGGAGCGCACCACTCGCGCCTTTTGCTCTGGATGTGTCCAGTGCGACGCGCACTGCAAATGCATGTCAACTGTTGCGTTGCCTTCGGAATGATAGCTGCAACAGGAGAGCGTCGCGGTGCCATCAACTGAAAGAAGAGCTTTATCAGTTGGGTTCACCTCCATGCTCCTTGCTGGTATCATCCAGAACGGCTGGTGCTGTGGTCGGCAGGACGTCGGTAGGGGATGCGCAGCACCCCGTGCTCTCGGTGCAGTGAGTTGTACGCGGTTCCCGCAGTGCTTTTTATATGCTGATGATGGATGGGTGGTCTCGTGTGGTGCGTCATTCAACGCTTGGGGTTCGTCTGCTGAATCTGAACAATTCTGCTGCCTATTTAAGGTATTGCCCACCGCAGTGTTACTTGGATCTGGGCCATTCTTATGTAGAGCTGCAGAGTATTGTCAGTTAAATGCAGCTATAATGCGGACTTAAATCCTGCTTATATGATTACTGATGAAGTCAAAATTTAAATGACTTTAAACTTTAAAATGCTTGAAATGGCTTAAGAATACTGTAAAAAGTGGTAACCTGCAACTGGAAGTATTTATTCCATAAAATGAGTTTTGCTGCTAGAATTTAATGTATTTAGGTTGATTGAGTGATGTTAAATATTATGTTTGACTTGAATAAACCATTCTATTTTTCAGTGTATTGTCATTATAATCATACATATGAAATAAATGGAAGGACAAGTTAACAGCATGATTTTGAGTGTGATGTTGTCTTTATAGTTCAATAAAATTATTAGAGTAACTTACTACCACTCAGAAGTTTAGGGTCAGTAAGATTTTTTTAAATGTTTTTGATTGCATTTATTACATAAATATATAGTAAAATCAGCAATATTGTGAAATATTATTACAATTTAAAATATCAGTGTTCTGTTTGAATATATTTTATGTAATTTATTCCTGTGATCAAATCTGAATTTTTAAGCATCGTTACTCCAGTCTTCAGTGTGACATAATCCTTCAGAAATCATTATAATATGCAGATTTGCTGCTCAAGAAACATTTCTTATTATTATCAATGGTTTTCCAACCAAACCTTGCATGTCACAAAGAAACATAACTAAAAGCCAGTCTCAAATGGTCCTCACCGCTCACATCTGAAATGCTGGAAAAATGATAAGCAAAGTGATACAGACAATTAGAAGTCTGGTTACACTTTATTTTAAGGTGTCCTTGTTACAGTGTAATTATACATTTAAGTATTGAGTAGTATTAATTAACTACATGTATTTGCTATATGGTTTGGGTTAGGATTAGGGTTTGGTTTAGTGTTATTTTCATGTAATTATGCATAATGTATTGTTATTATAATAGTAAGTACATATAACTTGTAACAAGGACACCTTAAAATAAAGTGTTACCAAAAATTCCAGTGACTTCGTGCTAAATATAAGCACTCTTGTAACACTGCTCAAATAAGCAAACACATGAACCAGAACCAAATTGTTGTATAAAATTGTTTTTGAAATAGATACGTCAATGTGTAGCTTTCAGTATAGCGGCATGAGTAGCATGTGGGTGGTAATATTTCAGCTTATTTCCCTCAATCGTCTGGATAATTGTGGGGTTGCTAATGACTGACTTTTCAAAATATTTATTGAACACAGCTTAATTTTCATTTACTGAATGATTTCCTGATGGATAGCTCATTTTATTTGTGTGGGTGCACAGGAACATTTGGTCAAAGAGGTAAAGGTTTATGCCCTTCTGTTTTTCTGTGTCTAGATGAGACTGGTACCTCGTTGCATCTATATGAATGAGATTGTTTCACATTCCATTAATCCCTATGTGCGTAATAATGCTGATGGCTCTCTTTTAATAGAAATAGCAAAAACAGCTGCCATTAATGGTGCGATAAAACTTATCGAAGCATCACGACAATATTCTATATAGGTATGATCATGACCACGATTTTCTCTTGCATCTGACAATTGATTTAAATAGGCTTGTAAAAAATAAGTACTTTCACAAACTCTGAAAGATTTTAAAAGAATGTACTTAGTGTGAACTGAATGTAATGTTTTCAGACACTTAAATGCATGGCATTTACAATTAAATTAAAATGTATAGTTTAAATTTATATTAAATACAATTATCTGATTTTTACCCACTTATGTTGGACTTAGGAACATTTTTATTTGGAATTTCATAATTATGTTGTCTTTGAAATATGGTTTAAGTGATCTGCTGAATGTATTGACAACCATTGGTGAACAAAAATATGAAGATGAAGTTGCAATTTAGTGCACTTATATTAATTTCAAATGTCATATTAAATAATACACTGCAGTTAAAATTCTAATCAATTATTTTACGTTTAGTATATTAGTCAACACAACAAAATAAGTGTACTTTAAAACGTGCTAAGATTACTAAAAATGATTTAAAATGTATTTTAAAGTAAAACTTTTTATTTGACATTATAATTTGTGTTTGTAATGAAAATTAAAATGTGGTTAAAATGTGCTTAATTGTCATGAAAATAATGGAATAATTCGAAACATTTAAATGTTCTAAAAAAGGCCCAAATATTTGGGTGAAATATCACCAATATCCAGAATTAACAAGAACATTCTGGCAATTTGAGAGCATCTGCACATCAAGGCATCCTCATTACTTAACAGAAGACAAATCCTCACCTTCTGCTGCGTAAACAACACCTACATCTCAGCTCGACTTCATTCACTCAAGGCTACTCTCAATGGTTTGAATTGGTGCATGGTGTGCTTTGTTTTTCTTCTACAATACTTACCTTGAGACTAAATGTTCTCCACTGAGAATGGAATATGCATCACCATGGCAACTCTGCACTTTCTAACACTAGTGTCCAGAATCTATTCCATAACTCTTAAATGCTGAGGACATGTCTTTTGTGAGCCATCACAATATCACTCACTCATCTGTAAGGTCTTGTGTTCAGTTTTATGACCCTGCTTTCCATTGTGCTGAGCTGTTCAGAGAACTTGGAGGAACATATGGCACATATGCATTCTCATTAGTAGAATTCACTATTTAAAAGTAAGTAAATGTATTCACTGAAGATAAAATGTGAAGTTGCCATGGCCTAAAATGATCAATCATTGCAACAATTACTTGTTTAGATTAAGTAAGTCAAAATATTTTACACCAGCTTGAAAGAGTTCTATGCACATTGTTCCCTTTTTTACATGGTTAAAACTTCATCTTGTTTCTTGCTGTAAGAAACGCAGAAAGCAAAATGCATGTTGTCTTAAATTAATGACAAAATCACATGAACACTTGAGACAAAATTGCACAAAACACCTTAAAATGCCACTCACAGACCTAGAACATCAACATCATTTTAACTATAGAAGCTGTCACAAATCCGGTTCATGGACTTCTGTCCAATTGCCACCAGAGGTCGCTCTGCCATTACGATGGATTCTTGCACTACATAACTATTGCACTTCACACCGGACTACATTTCCCATCACCCATTGCACGGATTACACCCACAGCTGTAACCAATTAAACACACTACATAAGCCATGGACTTCCTCTTTCTCACTGCCGAGTATTGTTTGCATTTATCGCCGTTTAGCTGATAGCACTTTACGGAGCCTTTCCTAGTTTTCTAAGTCAGCCTAGTCCTGTTCATTGCCTGTTTTCTGATCAATGGTCTGCCGTGAATTTTCCCTTTTGTATTGCCGTTTTGGATTATGTTTGCACCTTGCCTGGACTCTTGCTTGTTATGGGATTACCCCCTCTTGTCAAGCCCTCTGGATATTGTTCACCGATCGAAGACCCACGCTTGCTCTTGGAATAATCTTGTGTCTTGCCCATGCCCACAAGGATCCAGCAGCTGTTCAAGTGGACACTGGCCAGTTATGGACACTACAAGAATTTTATTAGCCCTTAAATAGGGCACGCGATCACTGGAGAATTGTATTAGAGAGTTTTTAGCTATCGCTCACTATTCGGATTTACCGGACATTATTTTGATAGAGATTTTCTGCGATGGTATAAATCAACCTCTCAGACGCGAAGGTCCCTGTTTGTTACTGAGTTGTTTTTTGGACTTTGCTTTGGTGTCTGTTGGCTCTTTGTTTACTGTGGGTGTCGCGGAAGAGGACATTGCGTCCGTGCCTGAAATGGCGGCCGCACCGGAGCGCACTCACATAATGGCGGCAACAACAACGCCTCGCTGTCACAGCCACCATACTTCGAGGTCAGCCAACTGACTTCGAGGTCAGTTTTTCGGTATCCCAGTCTGGTATCCAGTGTGAGGGATGCACCGCTGGTGTCTGCACGTGCACCTGGTATCCCCAAACCTACTCACTTTAGCCCTCCAGTTCCTGAACTGATTCCCCTGTCTGTAGCGCTTCCCACAATGGGGATCGCTTTATGGTGTATTTGGGTTGCATTCACCACCACTGAAACTCTAGAGACAGCGGCGGCCACTATGTTGTCTCCAGAGGTGGCGGCTGATGCTGTAGAACCTCCCGAGGCAGTGGCGCTCGTTTCAGCTCCTTGCATGATGGTGGCGCCCAGCAATGCACTTTCAGCCTGTCATGTTGCGGTCGAAGGAACCGTTGCTGAACTCTCTCTGTATCCTGATGGTACTACTGTAGAACCTCCAGAGGTGGCGGCATCTGCTGCAGAACCTCCAGAGGTGTCAGTTGTACCCACTTATGAACTCTTGTCCTGTCCTGTCCCGGCCAAGGAGGCCGTCTGTGAACTCTCTGCCTGTCCTGACACAGCTATGGAGGCCGTCTGTGAACTCCCTGTTTGTCTTGTCACGGCTATGGAGGCCGCTTATGAACTATTGTCCTGCTCTGAACCAAACAAAGAGGCTGTCTTTGAATTATCAGCCTTGTCAGTCACGAGTCCAGAGACCATTTGTGAACTGTCTGTCCGTTTAAATGCTGCTAATGAGTCTGATTATGAACTCTCTGTTTTGCCAGTTTCTGTCAATGAGTCTGATCATGAACTGTCAGTCCATCCGGATTCAATTCACGGATCTGTTTCTGAATTATCTGCCAGTCCCGTTTCCCTCAATGAACTTGATGTTAAATCACTGGTCTGTTCCAATCCCTCTGACAATTCTGATGTCGCACTATGTGCCTGCCCAGTATCAGTCCATGGGTTGTTTGTCAGTTCAGTTCCAGTCAATGCTCTTGGTTTTGAACAGTCTGTTCACCCTATCTCTGCCAACGCACCCTATTTTGAACCATCTGCTTATCTGGTCTCAGTTAACGAACCCTCTGTCAGTCCAGATTCAGTCAAGTCTAAGGTTTAATCATCTGTCTGTCCACTTGCAAGTAATATGTCTGAACTTACTGTCAGTCTTGTTTTAGTCAATGAGTCTGATGTTGAACCATGTGTCTGTCCAGTTTCGACTAATGAGTCTGAACTTTCTGTCAGTCCTGTTTCAGTTACTGATTTTGGTCATGAAAAGTTTGTCAATGAGTTTAGTTGTGAATTGTCAACTCAACACGTCATTGCCAATGATTCTAATGTTGAACTGACTGCCAGTAAGATGCCAGTTGACTTATCTGATTTTGTACCAGCTGCCAATTTCATTTCAGGCAATGCTTTTGTTTATGAAATGTCCGCCTGTCCAGTTTCAGTCAGTAAGCCTATTGATAAGCTTTTTGTGTTCCCTGCCTCGGTCCTTGAGACCGTATATGCGCGGTCTGTATTTTGTGTCTCAGTTTTCTCTAGGTCCCAGTCTCTGCCATGGGTCTATGCCCCACCGTGGTGGGCTTCTGCTCCATCTGCTCCGTCGTGGAGGGCTTCTGCTCCATCCGCTCCACCATGGTGGTCTTCTGCTCCGTCCGCTCCACCCTGGTGGGCTTTTGCTCCGTCTGCTTTGCCGTGGAGGGCTTGTGCTCCGTCTGCTCCGCCGTGGAGGGGTTGTGCTCGGTCCGCTCTGCCCTGGAGGGCTTCTGCTCCATCCGCTCCACCCTGGTGGTCGTCTGCTCCATCCGCTCCACCCTGGTGGTCGTCTGCTCCGTCTGCTCCGCCGTGGAGGTCTTCTGCTCCGTCTGCTCCACCGTGGGGGTCTTCTGCTCCGTCTGCTCCGGCCTGGTGGTCTTCTGCTCTGTCTGCTCCACTGTGGGGGTCTCCTGTTCCACCAGCTCCACCCTGGCTTCCGGCTCCGCTCTGGTTTCCTGCACTGTTGGCTCCGCCCTGGCTCCCTGCTCTATCGGTTTCACTCTGGTTCCCTGCTCTGCCTTGGTGCTCTGCTCTGCCGGTTTTGCCTCAGTCCCCGGTCTCTCTACTTCCACATGGACTTGGCAAGTAGAGACTCTCTACTTCCCTCCCCCCGTTCCGCCTCCGCTACACCGCCCTCCTGGATTGTATTGAGTTGGGAGCGTCTGGAAGCTGCTCCTTGGGGGCACTACCGCTTGTTATCAGATTACCCCTCTTGTCAAGCCCTCTGGATATTGTTAGTCGATCGAAGACCCACGCTTGCTCTAGGAATACTATTATGTCTTGCCCGTGCCATACCAGTTTGCTGTTGTTCGACCCTGCCTGTGTTTTGACTGTTTATTAATAAAAGCTTGCACTTGGATCCACTCGCCTCACGTCTCGTTCACTCCATAACAGAAGCAAACACATTTTGAAATCATTAAGTTTGCTAAATAATGGGTAGACTAACTTACAAAACAGTAAGTTACAAAATCTGGCAACAAAAACAACAACAACAGTGTAAATAAAATAGGCAAATTCTCACACAGTGCAACCATATTAATAATTCCATATTAATAATTAGCCCTCTAGTGCAGCTCGGTCATTTTTGACTGAAAAAAAAAAGTTTTTTTTTTGTTTTTTTTAAATGGAATTCTCATGACGGAAACATACCTCTGGGAACTTTTTCGCAAACTGCAAAATACGTACCAATAAGTACATATCACTGCAGTTTCCAACAGAAATGAATACTAGAGGCGGTAAAACAGCGAGCACTTGTAATCGTTTTCGTACACAGTTATGATTACATCTTCATATGTTTCACTTTCCGGATGTAACAATCTTGCCCAGTAGCTTAGCCAGCACACAATTGGACTTAGGATGTGGAATCCTTGGGTATGAATCCTGTGAAAAACATGACTCACAATGAAAAAGATGAAAGATGAGAGATCGAAAAACAAGCTAAAATACATGTTTGTGATCGTGTTTCAATGTCACATTCGCTTTTGTTCATACTATCGGGTAGGTTTAGGTGTAGTGCAGATGGTACATTATTTTAAAATGTCACAGAGCATTAGAGTTATAGCGCCACTCAACGGATATTTCAAGTCAGAACTGCGACCTACAAAACCAACGTCACGTAAAACGTACCATATGTACCTTCATATGTTCCGGGAAAAAAAACCTGAATGCTCTTTTAGCGCCACCCAGTGGACATTTCACATCAAATATGTCACGAAATGTACATGGTGGTACATATTTTGCATCTTGCGAAAACGTTTCCAGAGGTACATTTTTGTCGTGAGACCAGGTAGCAACCTTTACTTCAACAGAATAGTACGAAAGTTAAACGGTCCTGAAAAAATGGTCGCAGTCAAAAATGACCGCTATAGAAATTAATGGGAAGTTAATTGAATGTAGTGGAATAATTTGGTACTGTGCCAAAACTAATTCTTTCTGAAAGCATTTTTTTTTTTAAATATCAACCTCAAATTTGAAACACAACTTGTTTTTGCTTTGATTTTCACACAGTTTTTGAGTGAAAATAGTATTTGTGTGCATTTTCATAATTATTTTCATGCTTAGTACCATAAAATACAAAAATACTAATATATATATATATATATATATATATATATATATATATATATATATATATATATATATATAGTACATTAATTTCATTGAAAAGAAAAAAAAAATCTGTGATTTTTGACTGCCACGAGAGCAGCACCAGGGAGTTAATTTTCATGAATTAGAGTAAATTATACTAATTAATTTGTAGGCCTATTAGAACTAAAAATGTATTAATCCATCTTGCCTGCTTATCTTGTTGCTTCAATTAAAAAATAATATATTGCAAAAGAAAACCTTTTTACTTTTGTTCATGAAAAAAAAAAACTTGCTTGATCATTTTAACACAGATTAATATTCACACTAAGAATAATTTGTATTCTATATTATGTCTGCTACTAATGCACAAATGCTGGTATATTACTGAACTAATATCAGTTAATATAGTAATAAGCATAGAAAAATTCTTTGTTGTTATACAAACCAAGTGCTACCATGTGAGGGCAGCAAAGGCATGATGGGTTTGAGGCCAACTTGTGTTTCTGCATTTCCTCTCATGCTTGTCAGGCAAACATGTATGTATATTTCTAAACATTTCAATCAGTGCATCATAAGCATCTGAGCTGGAGATATGACTGTATCTGTAGCGGGTGTGATGGGTTTGTGAGTCTCTCTCCTGCTGTCTGCAGGATCTTTAGCCTCCTCCTCTGCTCTGTCTGCATGTGCGCTCTGATGACATCACCAGGGCCTTTGTTACGAAACAAAGAATTTGGCCCAGAATCTGTTTTCAGGGAAAATGAAGAAATAGTGTGGATAGACAGGTTATGTTAAATGCAAAATAGAAATCTTTAATGTATCCTTTCTGAATAAAAGAATTATTATTATTATTTTTTTTAAAATAATAAAAATCTTACCCACCCTAAACTTTTGAACAGCTTTTCACAGCCTTATTACTAATATGTCTAAATACAGCAGATGAGGGTGATTTTATTTCTTGCAATAAATGTAAAATCCCCATTTTGAAGATTTATAACATACTGTATGTTATAAATCTTCAAAATGGGGATTTTTACATTTATTGCAAGAAATAAAATCACCCTGATGATATTCTAATTATATGACCAGCACCTGTATGAGATACTCCTTACTTTAAGAATGAAGTGTAATAAAACACTAAGAATGTGTGCCTGTAATTATTTAAAAAACGTTATGTGACACGAGAGTGTACCCTTTTGTGGAAAGTGTCAAAAAGAAATTTGCTTCGGATTAAACACTGTTTGTCTTCTCACTACAATTTTGAGAAGCAGAATTGACACTTTTTTTTTTTTTTTTTTTGAAACTTTGGCGGCTGTTCAGAATGTCTTTGCTTATTCAGCAGAAAGGAGGGAGGGTATCAGTTTGTCAAGAGTAGAGCTGGTATTTCCAGAAACTCTTGCTTGTCCAAAACACTTGACACAAGGAAGCTTTGAATAGAAATTCTCTTCAGTAGTCTTGCTTTCCTTCTCAATATTTATGATAAAGAGTCTGGACTGTTCTAGTGATTCCTGACCAAGGTATACTTGGAAGGATTTTGCTATTGCTTCATTAAATCCATTAAACACACACACACACACACACACACACACACACACACACACACACACACACACAGACTTCTGTTTGTTTGTTTGTTTATTTATTTAAAATGAGCATATCCACATAAGGAGGTTTTGTCAGATTTAACTCAGTTTTAGGTACAAATTTATCCCCAAAATATGGTTAATGTTAATGTGGCTCAAATGAAGCTGTATAGAACAATTAAATTTTAATGACTTTTTTTTATATTTATGAAAGTGCTGAATTAGATCATTGTGTGCCTGGAATACAGACGAGGTTGGGAAACACTTTTCTTTTCTATAGAGCCATTATATGGCATATTACCCCTCTGTAGAAAATAATGAATAAATCATGAGAATAAGCGGTAGGTAGATCTGTGGTAAGAGTCATAAGTAATTTAACAGCCCTCATCTCCACCCTCTTTAAACTGGCACTAGAGCTGCCCTGTCATTTCCAATAGAGCACATTAGACAATTTCATCATCCTCAGATACGGTAAACAATCTGGTGTCTTTTTTCCCTAAAGCATTAAATCCCATGCTTTTGTTTTGAGAGCTATTAGATATATTAAATAAACTATTATCCAATATAAAATTAATCTAGAGTGAAAAGTAGCAATTTTAAAAATCTATCTATCTATATCTATCTTTTTATATTAACTGTTCCCTCCTGGTGGAATGACCTGCCCAACTCAATCCGAGTCCTTAGCCATCTTCAAGAAACGGCTAAAACACATCTCTTCCATCTTTATTTGACCCTCTAACTCTAGCACTCTCTGTTCTAATTTTATATTATCTATTTTTTTTCTATTTAAAAAAATAAATACAAAAAAACAAAAAAACACTTGACCCTCTAACACCCTCTCTATTCGTTTTCTTACTGCTTATTTTCTTAAAAAAAGCGTTTAACACTAGCTTTCTTTATTCTTTTTTTCTATTCTATCTACTTGTTTTGTTTTTATTTTGTGTGTGTGTGTGTGTGTGTATATATATATATAACCTTGCTACGTGTGTACTGCGTTCGGCTAACTGAGACTTGTCAGCACTTATTTAGCTTATTATTGCTCTGTTGGTTCTGAATGCTTCTGTTGTCCTCATTTGTAAGTCACTTTGGATAAAAGCATCTGCTAAATGACTAAATGTAAAAGTATATCTATCTATCTATCTATCTATTATATTTTTAATATATTTTCATTGAATTGTGTTGTTTATTTATAGTTATTATTTATTGGTAGACAATTGCAAAACCACTCAAATCAGGGATTTAAACATGATTAGACATGTCATAAATTTTGATAACAGGGCTGTAAAAATTGCAAATGAATAGAAAATCTCCTATATAAAAACTGACCATGTTTTCTTCAGTCTAAGCACCTCCTTTTACTGACCATTTGTTAAAAAAATAAAATATGGCCATGCTATATAATTTCAGAAATGCAAAATATATTTTGTATACACTGCAAAAATAAATAAATAAATAAATAAAAATAAATAAAATAATAATAATAAAATGAAATAAAATAAAATAAATAAAAAACAAATAAATTATAAATAAATAAATAGTGTAGAATTTAGCTATTTGGCTACTTTAAAACAATTTTCACTCAGACATTGCTAGTGAATTTTTACAAATAATTACAAAAAACGAGAAGACTGAAATAGTATTTATTGCTAAACGCACTCCAAATCATCTTTGTTTTAATTACAACCCAGAAAAATAATTTTTAACAATGTACCCTGTTGGTAGAAAGTGTGATCTGAGAGCACGTTTCCAGCCAGAGCTGAATGATAAATCGGGACATTGAGGGTAGCAGCAGTAATTTGCTTTCTGCCAGCGACAGGCTGGTGTGTCTCGTTTCGGAGCACAACGGGTTAAAGAAGACTGACTGTGACTCTGCAGGCTCGAGCTCCCTCCCTCTCTCTCCTTCTCTCCTGCTCTCCTGCTCTCCATCGGCCTCTTCCCTCGGTTCACTTTACTGGGATTTAACAGGGGGGCTCTGTTATCAGCGAGGTCGGCGCCCGGGACTTTTTTTCGGGATATGTACCAATAACTCCTAACCGGATAGGCCTCCAGAAAGCGAAAGAACAAAAACACGCAGGAAAAACTTTCAGGCGCTGAACTGAGTTGAACATTTGAGCCAGAATCAAAACTATCAACACTCAAACCATGCGGAGATGTCGAGACGAGCACAACTACCGATAGGATCCCGAAGTTGGGACCTTTATGCCAAGCAGTGAGAGGTAAGGACACAAAGGACGTTCAGATGGCTAGGATTTCCAAATCTCGCTCAGTTATTCCAGCTGAGTCACTCACTCACCTCTCCTGCCGCAATACCGCATCACGAGGACGCGCGCGCTCTTTACCCCTGTCCCGCAACATCTGAATCATCTTAAGAGTGAGATTTACCTTCCAGGTGAAAATCTTCTGTCAAAACCTTGAGATGCATATGAATTGTGGATTGAAAGTTGTTTTCTTCTGAAGTGGACTGCTTAGTAAACTAATTTATCAGAGAACAGCGCTATTTCCATGTTATTTATCTGAGATATAACGCGATATAGGCTGTGTTACGTTACACTTAGACAAAAGCAGAAAACAAAACCATGCAACTTTTCATGTGGAAATTCTGTAGGTAGCCTAATTCAATGAAATACGCACATTTGCATTTAAAAAAAATCATTTCTTTGCACTGTGCCAGCTGTATTTTAATATATTAGATGAAATTATGAGAAAAATAAATGCTATTTCTATTAATAGAAGCATTTTTTTTATAATCACTTAGCCTATGTACTATACAAAAAATACAAATAATAAATAAATAAAACAAAAAGGAACAGAATTTACTTCCTGATGATGTCATAATGATGTCATTATGACAAACCTTGGTAACACTTTAGTATATTAGAGACCAGTTCTCACTATTAACTTTGCTTATTGTCATATTGGCTGTTTATTAGTACTTATAAAGCACATATTCTGCATGACCATATTCTACATCCCTAATCATATTCAATACCTAAACTTAACAACTACCTTACTAACTATTAATAAACAGCAAATTAAGAGTTTACGGAGGCAAAAGTTGTAGTTAATGGCTTGTTAATAGCAAGAATTGAACCTTAAAATAAAGTGTGACCACCTTTTCTCATACATATATATATATACACACATACACACACACACACACACACACACACATATATATATATATATATACACACACACATATATATATATATACACACACACACACACACACACACACACATATATATATATACACACACACACACACACACACACACATATATATATATATATATAGTTCATATCAAGATCTTGTTTACACACACAAAAACAGCACACAAATACAGGTTTTAACAAAGTATTAATATATATATATATATATATGACACATAGTAAAAGGATATGATAGGTGAAAGTTTAAAGTATGTAAACAACCCCACTCTTTCTTGTGCTTTATTTACCCTCTGATGGGTTTGGAAATGTAGACTGAATTGTTGTAAAGTCGTCTTGCACTCAGTTTGATGTGGGAACTCATTGTGTATTGTGTCCAGGTGCCAGCAGCACTTGTTTTTGACATTCCACCCTCTTTGCGCAGCACTCTGTGATCCAGCAGACTCACAGCTGAAATGTGATGTTAAGCAAACTGCTGTTATTGATTGTCGTCTAAACCCAGAGAGCTGACTGTGTCACCACGTCAAGGTGACTATGAGAGCATATGGCTTTGATGCATATGGCTTTTGAAAGCATATGGCTTTGATGTGTGCGTGACTTTTTTATTCAGGGTGTGGTCTTGTTTATATAAAGTTATTAATAATTTTACAGAGGAAGCTAACATTAGCTCTAAGGCTTTGCCATTCAAAATACAATGTATGACTTATGCAATGACGTGTAATCAACAACATAAAATAAACAGTAATATTTCTTAATAAAAATTAATGATTTTCTTTGGTTTGACTGATCAAACCCACAGTCATGCAGTCTCTGTAACAGAACACTGTTAAAATTATTTTTCGAAGTATGTTTTACAAGAAAATATTTCAGTCTTTCTATTTCAAAATTTCACCTTTAATTCAATATGTTACTTGCTGTTTCTTTGTAATTAATTGTGAAATTTACTTTCTACATCAATTTTTTTTAGTGTATGAGATGTGTCTTATAGTTTAACATCAGAGCTGATAATGTTCAAGATATTATCACAAGATATATCGTCAAAATATTAACATTATTTGTGTGCTTGAGACTACAAATGATGTAAATCCACTTCCCATTACACATGATCTGTTGTGTATTTAAAAAAAATTAAAAATAAATTTTTATTGGGCCTCATTCATGAAACACCAGATGAATTTGTGTAAATTTTTCAGTTGTTGTCCATTCAAATCTCTTCTTACATATTGATTGATTGGTATTTAGAAGAATGTTTTTATGAATGTTTTACACATAAATTAATTCTGCTCCTTTCTCATCATCGAGAGCCATTCATCCTTGTAGAATTGCAGTGATTTAATAAGACTTTATAACTTTTTTGAATGAAAGTATGTAATTTTCTTACTTAGGTATTTTGCTGTCGCTAGTAATAACACATGCATCCAGTTCTTGTTGATTTGGAATGGGTTGCTTCTGCGGCTTTTTAAAAATGGCATGTGTTCATCCAGTTAATGTACATTTACTCCACTGGTAGTTCCTACAGTGCTGGGTTAAACCCTACTCTGAAGTATGAGTTAATTTAGTCCCTCCAAAAGGTGTTCCTAGAACTACCATCGTTCCCAGTTCCTGTGTTGTAAACGCACCAAAAAGTGTCTACTTCCGGCAATACAGAAACTCTGAAAATGTTCCGCTGGTGTGAAAACCCCTTTTGTAGCAGTTGATGATACTGTAGGATTGTGTTTGATTAGTTGTGTCAGTGACCTGGAGGATGTTCCAATAATACTTGGTTAAATCAGTAGTTTGTTCACGGTTACAACAGGCATATTCATATTTTCCTCTTTCTATATTTAAGTCTAGACTGACAACCTACATTACCTTGGATGATATATCATAATGTCCACAAAGTCATAACACTCGTGCCTAATGTGAATTTCAAGTTATGCTGGTTCTAAGCTATTTGTATCAAGGAAGTTGGGTGTCAAAGTTTTACTGGTCTCGTCTTTAGACAACTGATAAAGTGTGTAATTTCTGCAACACTAGCATCATCAAGCAGTTTTTCAAACACGTTTTAAGTACTAAATACTCTCCTGTCTTCTTTGCGACAAATTGGTAGAAAAACTCACGCCAAACTTGCGACAGCTGGGTGCTGAAATAAACAAATAGTGGTACAGAAATTACATACTTCAGCTGTTTGACTGAATGGCACACCTTTGAAAAGCACCTTTGACATCCAAGATTATTGCTACAAATAACTTAACTGTTAAAGACCAAAAGAGCAGAAGTTTCTTTCGAGATGTTTCTTTCAAGTCTGCGTTTCTCCTCAGCTGGTGCTCATTTCTTTGAAGACATGTTGAATGCAGGTGGTTTGTGTTATAAGGAGAGGAGCTGAGTTATGTGTTTTGATATCATATCAAAAGACCTTGTCAGCTGTCAGACGGTACCCTTGTGAAAAATGAGTGCACTTAATTCTATTGAATGTGCACTTGTAGTGTACTTCAAATCTTAAAAGTATATTTTAAGAAGCTGGACTTGCATTTAATATAATATTAATGAAATAAAAAGACACTTAAGTGTACTTAAAGAGAGATGCTTTCATGACTTTCATAACACAGTTAAGTATGGTTTTAAAAAGTGCACTATAATAATGTCAAATTAAAAGTTTTACTTTAAAGTACATGGCAAATCATTATGTTTTTAATAATCTTTTGTCTTGCTTTGAAGAAGTACACTTAATGTGTTGACTAAAGCACATATATTGTTTATAATTCATCTGTAATGTGTTATTTGATATTACATTTAAATTTAATATATTTTAAATTACTAAATTGCAACTTCATTACAAATGTGTAATTATAAATATATTTAAATACATGACACAGAAGTTTTAATATGATATTAAAATGATAAAAGTATCAGTACATTCGGCAGTACACTTTAACCAATTACAATACTTACAAAATATTTACTATAATAAGTAATTTAATATAATATGTAATTATGAAATTACATATAAAGATGTACTAAAGCCATACATAAGTGGGTCAAAAAATGTATTTAATTGCATTTGATTTATTTAGCATTTAATTGGTTCATCTAATTGCATTTAATGAAAATGAATACTATTATACATTTTCATTTAATTGTAAAAAAAACATGCATTTAAGTGTCCAAAAACATTACATTCAGGTCACACTTAAGTATATTACAAATAAAATGTTTATTTTTTTTTAGCAAATGTTTTATTTTAGATTGATGTTATTTTAAAATGATTTCTTTGATTAAACTCACAAACCCTCTGCAGCTCCTTTACAAACCCTAGTTTGGAAAACCTTGACGTAATGTAATGTTTAATGCACTTCATGTTGTTAATTACAATGAATGGAATATATATTTTTTTCTTTTCGTATTTTTATATCAGTATGTTACAAGATTATCCTATTAAATCAATGTGATAAATTAGTTAGGTCAAAAGTAATCTAAAAGAAATCTACAAGTAGTCTGATTATATTACTTAAAATGTGTAATGTACTTTACTAACTACAATTTTTGTCATGTAATTTGGAATCAGTAACAGACTACAATTTGTAAGTAATCTACCCAGAATTGATAATAAGTGCTCTTTTTAGAAGTATGCTAAACTGCACTTCTTTTTCAGATGGATAGGTTATCCAAAAAGCTGATGAATCCACTGAAATGTCAAGTGCATGTTTTTCCAAAGAAGTCCAGGGAACCAATCCATTGAGGCATGTGTCTCTCTTTTTTCAGGCTAACAAAGCTGTAGATTTTGCTGGAGATTCCTGACCATTGCATCTTCGTGGCACACATTGCATCCCATCTCTTCTTACCACAAACCATCTTCATCATCCCACACCTGAAGTCATCATGACGACCTCTTCTTTACGGCGGCAGATGAAGAACATTGTGAACAACTACACAGATGCAGAGATCAAGGTCAGGGAGGCGACCTCCAACGACCCGTGGGGTCCTCCAACCTCGCTCTTGATGGAAATCGCAGACCTGACCTTAAACGTGGTGGCCTTCACCGAGGTCATGGGCATCATCTGGAAGAGGCTCAACGACCACGGCAAGAACTGGCGGCACGTGTACAAGGCCCTCACTCTGCTGGACTATCTGATCAAGTCAGGATCAGAGCGAGTGGCCCAGCAGTGCAAGGAGAACATCCACGCCATCCAGACTCTGCGGGATTTCCAGTACATCGACCGGGAAGGGCAAGACCAGGGCATGGGTGTGCGGGAAAAGTCCAAGCAGCTGGTGGCTCTGCTCAGAGACGACGAGCGGCTCAAGCAGGAGAGATCGCAGGCGCACAAGACCCGAGAGCGCGTGACGGGAACCAGCAGTGCCATGGCTTATGGATCTTTACCACCTCCCTATCCGGGACGTCACACCGCTCAGCCCAGCATGGAAGCGGTGCATGGGGAAGAACAGGGCAGGGTGAGGCACTCACCTTCCTCCTTCAACTGTGAGTATGACTGTTCGTACTGCTCATGAATGCCTGGGATAAATCACACACTCATGGGGCAGTTGAATATTAAGTTATGCACAATAATTTAAAGGGCTAGTTCACCCAAAAATTAAAATTCTGTCACCCTCATGTCATTCCAAACCCGTAAGACCTTCGTTCACCTTCAGAACACAAATTAAGATATTTTTGAAATACGAGAGCCTTCTGACCCTGCATAGACAGCAACGCAACTGACACATTCAAGGCCCAGAAAGGTGGTAAGGACATTGTTAAAGTGGTCCATGTGACATCTTCTAAGGTCTTACGGGTTTGGAATGACATGAAGGTGAGTAATTAATGACAGAATTTTCATTTTTGGGTGAACTATCCCTTTAAATATGGCAACTGGAAGCTTAAATGTGCTTGCTTGACGTGAGAACAAATCTCATTGGATTTTCTTTGAAGTTTTTGAAGCGTCAAAGTTTTAGGCAAATGGACTTTGAGTGAAGGGACAGAAATCTCTCAGGTTTCATTAAAGAAATCTGTACTGAAGGTGAATGAAAGTCGTACAGTTTTGGAACGACAAGAATGTGAGTAAACGATGACGGAACTTTCCCTTTAATGTTTGTCAGTAGTGAGCACACATTTGCTTCACTTTGATTTCTCTGAAATGGATAGTATTTCATTCCTTCATTGACTGGGGATTTGGAAATGGTTTTATAATCAATCAGCTGCTGAAGTTAACTAAGCCAGTGAGTAATCTATGTCAATAGTGAAAAATGTGTACACACACTGTTTACATAGAGAGGTGTACACATACACAGCCTTGTGCTTTTAACCCACATGCTTCATTCTTTTGGAAGTTCTATTTCCTCTTTTTTTTGAGAGAGTTTGATTCCTACAGTTTTAATGTGAAGTGCCTCATGAGGGTGTGGATGACTCTATATATTGTAGATCTGGTTATGCATCTACATTCTTCCCGTTTTCATTCATTTAACTAATCACTCTGTGAGGCACTTTTCTTACTTTATGTTAATTTTTTAAGGCTTCAAGTTGATTTTTTTTGTCTGTGAACAATGCTGTTTTAGTTCACTCAAAAATGTTGGTTCTATAATGAACTCACTCTCATGTCTTTTAAAACTGCATCTTTCACCTGTTGGACATAAAATGAAAGTTTTTGAAGAATTTTGACACAGCATTCAGTAGTCGTTTGCCCTGCTGCCTGGCGTCTTCACTTTGGCCAACAGTTTAGAAACTGAAATTGATGGCATGTCAAAACTGTCATAAACACATCAAAGATGTTCTTCCTCTGTATATTTACAGAGAACAACATAGTGAAACACAACACATTTTTTGACTCATTGCATTCTTCACATATTTATAGAGCAGAACTCCAGTATATGCATGTGGGGAAAAATGAAGATTAAAAATGTGTATTACAATGCTTTTGGCTATTCATAAATGTGTAAGATAACTGAATTTGTTTTTGGATTCTAACTAGGACTGTCCATTAAAAAGGCATCAGTCTGAATGTGTACAGAGACCAAAACTGAAAATATTTCTCATGGCCTGTTCAATCAGAAAATTATTATTATTATTATTATTATTATTTTTTTGTGCCTCAGATGGACTGATTAACTTGATAACAAAATGAATTTCTATGGACTGTGCTTTAGTGATAAACTTGTGTTCAGTTTAATAAAAAAATAAAATAAAAACAATATATATTGCATTATATATTGGGGTAATTAATTTTTAAAGAAATTATTACTTTTTATCTACAAGGATGAATTAATTTGTTTAGAAGTGACAGTAAAGACATTTGCAAAAAAGATTTCTATTTCAAATAAATGCTTTTCATTTAAACACCAACTTTTCATTTCTATTCATTAAATAATCCTATAAGAAAAATGTATTACGGCTTACACAAAAATATGAAGCTGGACATTTTTATCCAATATATGCAGAGTTAAGCACATAAGAGATTTCTATCAAAAACATTAAAAAAATAAAAATAAAAATCTTACTGACCCCAAACTAGTAGTGTATATGCAATTAATTTCTAGGGTTGGGAATCAAAAATCAATTCCAATTCCAGAATTGGATACTTAAGGTCAGGAATTGGATACTTGTTGTAAAATTAAAAATTCAATTCCACCTATGAATTCCTGTTTGCACATCTTTTTTTTTTTTTTTTAGGTGGCAAAAAGGGGCTGTTAAAAATGTATTTGTCTTTGAATCATTCATTCAAGAGATTCATTCAAAAAGACCGATTCATCCAGTAATGAAACAAGTAAATCTTGAGTGAGTCGTTAAATAATTTCATTCATAAATTTCATGAGATTTTGTTTAGTTGTCTAATATTTTTTTCTTCAGAATTATGAGAGAACTGCAACCTCCATTAAAAAAAAAAAAAAAAGTCTCAATTTATCCGAGTCCAGTTTTTATGTAGCCGGCTGATTTTTATTCACGGTATTCAGCAGCAATTAAATGTTTTGCAAAAAGAGAGGAAGAATAAATATGTTCAATATCTAAATGTCTGGCTCAATGCGGTTTCACTTTTACTTACAATAAGCCAACATATTTGTCATGATGCCAGGTATTTTAGGAAAGTACAGAAATTTCCCATCCTGTGTTTCCGTGGGTGCTTAATGAAAATTGTGTTAATGGTCACCGTCTTCAGGGTCAGATGGTCATGAGCCAGAGTAGACGATGGTGTAAAAGTTGACCGTATCTGTACACCAGTGCATTCCAGGCCAGGCGCGCCATTCAGAGCCACTGTAGTGGAAGTGATCGCAACTGGAAATCGGTCCAGGGCTGTGTTCACCGAGGAAGCAGTTCTATCTATCTAAAAATACTGACAAGGATGCAATTCACAGTACAAAAAAAAAACAAAAAACAAAAAAACAATTAAATAAATAAATAAAATGTCAGATATATAAGGGTTAATGCACAGACATGAAAATAATATGCAGAATATAATATTCAGAATATTATATATTAGTCATTATAAATAATAAAAATACTTTATTATACTTTATTTATTATTATAAATAATAATAAAAATACTTTCAAAATTCTTTGAAAGTACAAAATGTAAAAATTTTGTAAAAAAAAGTTACATTTTTAACTGAAACACTAAAAACTGAAATTAAAGTATAAACATTTAAATTGCACATAAGGCAGTTTTATATAAACTTTTTAATGATATAATTATGTTTCAACTCCAATTTATTGTTAAAATATAAAAATAAAATGTTGGCTGTAATAAAACTTTCATTTCACATACATAAATGAAAACAAGTTTAGTAAAAATATAATGAATATGTAACATAGTGAATATATTTAACAAAAATGTCTCTTTCTAGATTAATTTTTTTTCTATCTAATGAGTTTATGGACGTTAAAAGGCTTTTTTTGATATAAATTTAACGTTATGTGACATTGTTTATGTCTTTCTGTGGCTGAAACACTGATTGAGTGATTACATGAGACGGTCACATGCTGCTTGAACTGATGCGCTACAACATCTGTCATGCTACATTAAAGAGCATCAAAACCACCATTTATGGTTTAAATTTCATAATAAAATGGACAGAATTTGAAAGCTCAGACTTAGTTTTACATCAAAAGTAACAAAGCACAAAGCGAATTGTGATTATTGGATGACCACTGTTTTGGTCAATGATTTCGGCCATACAAAACAATTTCGGCTGAAACAAAAACTTTGTTTTCACTTGAATATTTTAATTTACTCAAGTTTCAGTGCATCACTAGAATATGAAATGTATATCCTTAAATAACACTGTCCAAACAGCAAGACCTGTTGATAACAGGTGTTAACAGTTAGTAGTAACAAATTAAAGCTAATTTAAACACCGAACATGGAAAAAATTTAAACACCGAACATGGGGGGGTTATTATAATGTAAGCCCCATCGCCCCTTCCCTGCTCTCCTGCCCCCCTGCCCCACACAGACACCCCATTGTTTCAGCAGCAGAGTCAAACAGGCACAGGAAAGCAATTCCAGCCCAGGCATGGAACAACACTGATTTGGGTGCTTGTTTAACATTCAGTGGTGGTGCCAGTCCTTTCTCATCCAAAGCAAGAGGTTGAATCAAGCATTTGCTCTTCTCTTCCTCCCAGCCTCCTCTTCCTCCCCTCATCTGGCCCCAGATCTGGAGCGCGCCCGGCCGCAGACGAGCGGAGAGGAGGAACTCCAGCTGCAGCTGGCCTTGGCCATGAGCCGAGAGGAGAGCGAGAAGGTGAGGTTCACACACACTGTTAGACACACACACACACACACACACACACATCTATTATTAACTGCATCAGGATCGCTGGTTCTCCACTGGTTTTGCATCAGGACGCAGAATTGACATTGGCTATGACATGGTACTAAAAATATTTGGTAATACTTTATTTTAAGGACCCATTCTCACTATAACTAGTTGCTTATTAGCATGCATACTACTAGCATATTGGCTGTTTATTAGTACTTATAAAGCACATATTAATGCCTAATTCTGGATGACGATATTCTAGATCCCTTAACCCGACCCCATGCCTAAACTTAACAACTACATTACTAAATATTAATTACTATTCTTGAGGCAAATGTCATAGTTATTAGTTAGTTCATAGTGAGAATTGGTCTCCAAACTAAAGTGTGACAAAATATGTATAAAAGTAACAAAAGTCATTCATCTTACTAAAGTAACAGTGTCCAAAAGCAACACCAATTGATAAAGTAGGGGACAAGTTAGTAGTTAACAGTTAGTAGTAACAAATAAAAGCCACACATGAATGTTTAAATAAACTTGGGTTACTTAGTTCATAGAAAGGTACGAATATACAGTATTGTTTTCTAGTTTATAGAATAAGGTAAATGTGCCTTTGATCCAGAAACAGTCTGGACATCAAAAAGAAAAGCAGAAATGCAAAGATTACTAATATAACAAAATTCATTAAAAAAAGTCTAAGTAACACTGAAACCAACTGAAAAAGTTAGTCACTAGTTAATAGGTAATAGTTAGTACTGACAAATAAAAGCCATACATTATGCTTAATGATAAAATTTTTTAGATAAACTTGAAGTAACTGGGTTCCTTGGTCAATATAAAGAAAATATTATACACTGAAAAAAAATTGGAAGTAATGCAGTAAATTAAAAAAAAGTTTTGAAGTAGAAAGGCTAAAATAGTATTTTCTGTAAAATCTACTGCAATAATCTTTGTTTTATGTACAACTTCAAAAAAAAAAAAATATTGTGTAGTATTTTTTTCTGGTTTATAGAATAAGGTAAAATGTGTTCTAGATACCTTTGATTCAGAAATGGTCTAAACATCAAAGAGTAATGCAGAAATGTAAAAATATTTACTGTACAAAAGTAACAAAAATCATTCATATTTCTAAGTAACACTGTCCAACAGCAGCACCAACTGACTAAGTTAGTTACTAGTTATTAGTTAGCAATTAATAGTAAAAAATAAATAAAAAATAAAAGCCACACATAACACTTAATATTAAAACTGTTCAAATAAACTTGAAGTAACTGGGGGTCTTGGTTAATGTAAAGATACAAAAATATTATTGCATATTGCAACAATGCTATATATAATATAGCATTGTTTTCTGGTTTATAGAATAAGGTAAATGTATTCTAGATGCATTTGATCCAGAAATGGTCTAAACAATCTGATCATGTTTCTTCAGAAGACTTGGATTAAACCATTTCATTCATGGATTATGGATTATTTTTCTTAATGAACTTTTTGAAGTGTCAGAGTTTTGGTGGAATGGACCTTCAATGGAGGGAAAGTAATCTCTCAGGTCTTCATTTGTGTTTCAACTATACATGAAAATCTTATAGTTAGTAGAAAATCTTATAGTTATAGCATTTAGTTTGAAATGACATGAGTAAATAATGAAATTTTTGGGTGAACAATCTCTTTAATAAGGATAAACTATTAAATCAAAATTGGACTTTTGTAGATTTTTCACAAAAAGTGCATTAGTTCCATCGTAACAAACCAAATATTTTTATGATTTTGCTTACAGGCAAATTCAGGTCTTTTGTCTATTATTAATAAAAATAGTATTTCACCAGGTTAAGCCCTCTTTTTTGTCCTTTTTCCGTTATATCACTTGGGTTACACTTTATTTGAAGGTATCATTGTTACAGTGTAATTATGCATTTAAATACTGAGTAATATTAATTAAATAAATGTACTTACTGTATGGTTAGGGTTAGAATTAGGGTTTGACTTAGGGTTATTTGCATGCAATTATGCATAATTTACTGTTATTACAATAGTAAGCACATGTAACATACGTAACAAGGGCACCTTAAAATAAAGTGTTACCCTCACTTCCTTCCAAAAAGAAAATCTAAATGAAATTTGCTAATGGTTATGTAATAAATAAGGCTGAACACTATCAGTAGGAAATAAGAAGCAGCAATTTCATGGGACTTTAACACTTGAGAGAGTGTATGAAACTTTTCCTCTAGTCTGAGACCTTTGATTTAGTGTATTAAAATGGCCTTTTGTAATGTGCTTCATGGAGGTCACTTGTCTTCAATTAGAAGTTTGTAACAACTCATTATTTGGCTGGAGGCTTTAGTACAGCACTAAATTTCCAATTAGTATGTGAACTAATGATTTGTTTTTGTAGTGCACTTGAGGTGAGACCGACATGTTGTTGTCTCCATTCAGCATTGTCCAGAAAGAGCTCAGTCATCATCTGACAGTGTTGCCAGTGTGTGAAGAGAGCGCATTAGCATCCTTACTCACTGATAATGCAGGTCTAAGTGAAGCCCCAGTGACTCTGAGTGTGTTACTGGACTGGAGCATTGATCCAGCACTCATAAATCAGATCGAGTGGAGCTGCTCTGTTGTTGTTTAGGGAATATGTGCTAAGCTGGATGTGCAGTACTTTAGTCTGAGACCTATCAGCCTAATGTTGTCTTTTATCTCTTATGCTCACCAAGGCTGCATTTATTTGAGAAAAAAATACAGTAAAAATAGTAATAATGTGAAATATTATTACAATTTAAAATGTTTTCTATGTGAATATATTTTAAAATGTCATTTATTCCTGATACAAAGCTGAATTTTCAGCATCATTACTCGTCTTCAGTGTCACATGATCCATCAGAAATCATTGTAATATCCTGATTTGCTGCTAAAGAAACATTACTTACTATCATCAGTGTTGAAAACAGTTGTGCTGCTTCTTTTGTAACATTATAAATGTCTTTACTCTCACTTTTGATCCATTTAATGCGTCCTTGCTGAATAAAACTATCAATTTCTTATAAAAAAAAAACATGATTAATGAACAGTAGTGTACATAAATACAAATCAAATATAAACATTGATGTTTTAAAAATGTAGACATCCATAAGTGCAAGACTTAAACAAATAGTTCACACAGAAATGAAAAGTCTGTCATTATTTACTCAAATTCACGTTGTGCCAAATGTGTAGAAGTGTAATTCCTATACAAACTGATGTGGCACTTAAGGTATTTGTATATCACACATTCACATATATAGGGCCAGATTTACTAAACAGGGAAAATTAGCATTAGAGCACAATTTCATAAAAGGGGAGGGAAAATTCTGCATGTGATTTACTGACAACCAGATCATTTCCATAATGACCAGCACAATCTATCAAGAGCAGCGCAAATTACTGCCTGCTTTAAGACATGCTTTTTTGGGGGCGTTAAATAATGACGCAAACCCAGTAATTTGACGAGTGAAACGTTAGTAAATCGTGTAGCGTGATTCATTTTAATACTCTCCTCCCATAAATTTTGCGTCTAAAAGGGGAACTTCTACAAATGCATATTCAATAAGGTCAGGCGCAAAAATAACTCTGTCCACGCCTTTTCAGCCCTAATTCTTCACTGCGCGTCTTTAGTAAATCCTGAGAGTACTACTTTAACGCCAAAAGACAGTTTGTGCTGTAAATCTGGCCCATAATGTTCAAACAATGATTTGTTTATAGTCTGGGGTTATTGTCACTGATTAAGACAAAAAACTGATTTGGTCAAATATTGGAAATGGAAAATAGAAAAGTCTTTCATTTATTCCTCTGATGAATAACAGTTAGAATGCTAGCAGCACAGCTACTGTACCACTTTTGTTTGTGTTAGCTATAACTTGATTGGCACTCTCAGGTTCATTTGTTTCTCATTAACCTCATTCCTCTTTTCCTCCAGCCGGTTCCTGCTGTGGATATTGATGAACAGACGCAGCTTCAGATCGCAGTGAGCCTCAGCAAGGAGGAGGCGCACAAGGTACTGCAATCCCAGGAGTCACTGCTACACCTCCACTTCATTCATTATTTGCCCAGTAGTTTCAGTAACAGTAGTTCAGTATGTTGTGAGTGACACAGCCTGTATGTTGTCTGATTGTATTTCTGTAGCCAGTTCCTCCTCCTGCTGCTGTTCTGGACATGGATGAAGAGGCACAGCTTCAGCTGGCCCTCACTCTCAGTAAAGAGGAACATCAGCAGGTACGGCCCTGGATCATGAGCTGCATAGAATAATAGATATTGTTAAATGTTACAAGAAATAGTTCCCCATGTCTAAAAGTACCATAATCATTAGAAGTCTTCCATGGGAGTGATGATATTCACAAATATGAGATCTTCAATTGCAAATGTTTAAAGTTCTACCCTCAACTGTGGAAAAACACCAATAGTTATTTATTGTGTATTTCCTTACAAAGCTTTTTTTAAAAGTATTTATGTAGCTTGGCAACCCTTGTGAAAAAGTACACTTTAGCAAAATATACTTAGACTGAAATATATTTATATAGAATATACTGAAGTGTAAACTTCAGTATGTTCAGTAACACTTAATTACGTGTTAATTGCTGTTTTATATATGCAAGTATCTGAATTTTTTTGCATGTAATTTCATAAGTACTTCTATTGTCTTTGAAATATGGTTAAAGTGTACTGATAAGCATTTATATGAATAATATATACTTTAATTTCATTTCTATTAAATCTACATAAAGTGCACTTTAAGTGTGTTATTACGTAGTAATAACAGTGTGTGATCTTTTAGGACAAGTAAAAGAAAACCTATTTCTGTTTAAACCATAATGACATTTATGATTTTAGAAATATCAAACCATTTTTAAGAAGGCAAATGTCACAGAATAACAGGGTTGAACAGAAAATGAGAGACAAATTCTACGTTTTCTATAAAATGTATAATGCTCTTTCCTCCATTTTGTAATATGGTGCATTATTTATCTGAAATTCTGATGACCAAAAAAAAAAGGTTTACAAATAGTTATTAAAAAAAAAAAAAAAAAATTCTTCACATTACACACTATCAGCATCTATCAATATGTTCAGAATTTGTGTTCAGAAAATGTTAATTGCATCAGTATTAGGTTAAGGAGACAAAAATGGCCATACTTTAGCAAATCTGTTTCAACCTTTCAATTTCACACAGTTACACAGGTATTTGTACCACAATTGTAATTTTTTTTAATGAATCTCACAAGTAGCCTAGAGCCTAGAGGGGTCATTTTATGATGGAATCAGATTTTCCTTGAGTTCTTTGAGTTCAATGCACTTTGAAAACATGCTGTAATTTTTAGAACTCAGAACATCCGTCCCAAACCAAAAGAACCATTTATTGAAACCAAACTGCCAAAATGACTTGTTCTGGAATCCTTGAGCTGCCCATTCACAGATTGTGTCCAAAAGAAGAAAAGTGGCTAGTTTTGCAGGCAGCATCCAGAAGTAGACAGGCATCAAGGCATAAAGGCCTCACATTTTTGTAACATACGGTCTACTCAGATATCTTCATCTGGTTGTTTTTTTAAGGCAGCAGTGCATTAAATTAGTTTATAAATAATAAATAGTTTGCAACTCATGATTCAGTTTCTGCTTAGAAAAAAGCATGGTAGTCATTAAATATTGATTTGATTGTCTGTCAGTTAAATTTGTTCTTGATTATTACACAAGATGTTATGGTGTGTTGAAAGTGAATTCAGTCCAGTCCAGGCCAGTTTCCTCACAGTCAGAGGTGATTTCATACTAAAACACTACCTGTTTAGTCACTGACTGCCTGGGCAGCAAAACAGGTTTCAGACACCATAGCGAGGAAATATGGAATAAGTAGGATAATGTTATTATTTCTGATACAAGAAGTGCTGTTGAACATAAAAAGTGCAGTTAGTCCGTCAAACCCTATGCTGTTCCTGGTTGTGTGTAGCACCTACAGCTCTGCATATCCCAACATTAGGAAGACACCTGAAGTCTATTTTAAACAACATTCATGGTCATTTATGGTATTTCAGTGCAGATTGTTTTTGTGAGTTTGTCACAATGTAATGAAGCTTTTAAAAGTCTGTTATTGAAGGATGGGGGGAATCGAACATTTTTTGAACTCGACGACAAAAATGCATTTTGCCAAAAGGAGTACAGAAGAAAAGGGGTCATGAATTGCCTTTTTTATTATTTTATACTGTTCTCTGAGGTCCACTTATAATGTAATCAAGATATTGGCTAATAGTTGTGTATGTTTGACAGCCTACATACTTCACAGATGGACGCTACTGTGATTTAGGTAAAAAAAAAAAAAAGCATAATACTCATATCGAATGAATCTGTAATAACAGACAAAGCATCAGTGATCACGTAATAAAAACAGTTCCTCACACTTGTGTTGCGACAGTACTGTAGGATCTAATATTGTTGTCACAGCATCATCTTTTAGTTTTAATCTTTCTGAAAATCCCACATCGAATTATGACTTGTTTGGAAAACAAATCTGCGGTAAAATTAAGTGAACAAAGGACCAAGTTCTTACTGACGCGGTCTGGAATTTCATTAAAAATAAAGTTCATTCACTCTTTCCTAATGTTGGGATCAGAATCGGTGAATTGGTGGGCGGGGCTAAACAGGCAGCACTGTAGAAGCAGGCATTGATCTTCTTCTGTGGAGGCGGTGCTTAGTCAGACTATTATATCATAAAGTGGCACATTCCACAAGCTGCCATTTTGGCGGACTTCCTTCAATATAAGCTGTTTTCCGACTAACGAGAAAGTTTTGAGTTCTGAAACGTACAGGATGTTTTTCTAGCACAGTGACCTCTTATATGTCAAAAGATCAAGGGAATTTTGATTTCTCAGTTCATGACTCCTTTGAGGGTTAGCAAGGGGTTGAAAATGGTCATATAAAACTAATTGTTCATATACAACTAAATTAATTGAAAAAGTATAATAGGATGACTGTGCGTACTTTCTCTAGTTGTGTTCTTAAGGATGTCTTGAACTCTGACATGTCTTCTATGTCTGTTGGTTACTAGGAGGAGCGAAGTCGGCAGGGAGACGAGTCGTTGCTCCAGAAAGCACTTGAGGAGAGCAAACAAGAAATGGAGGCCAAAGGAGGAAGAGTATGAGACTCTTTTAACCTGTTCGCTATTTATAATCTTATATAAATGAGTCTTCTGAATGCGCTTATTAGGAAAAGATAAATGGATTGACAAATCATGTGTATCCATTTATACTGTAAATAAATGGACAAAGATAAAAACAGACATTGACACAGACAGGTACAGTGAGGTGTGGACCACCATTCTGCTTCCCTTAGAAACATATGGGAAAAAGTTATAAAATTTGACTACTACTGGAGAGCACCTAATGTGCTTTGGCACGTTAATTGAAGCTGGTTCATTTTTAGTTTGTCACATAATTTCAAGGTACTGTACTGCAGTTAAATGTCCCCATTGCAAGCTTTTTGTGAACGCCTGTGTATAGATGCATGCCGTATTGACCTAAAAAAATATTTTTGAATGTGCTGAAAGTGCTTTTCTGTCCTTTCGTTTGGCAGTCAGCCATGCTGGATCTTGCAGATATTTTTGCTCCAGCTCCTGATGTGCCCTCTGCTGCCAATTCTTGGGATTCATCTGGAGCCCACAGTGGCTTGGCCCAGACTGGTCCTCTGAGGTCTGACCCCTGGGATAGTCTAGGTAAGCTAATATGATTCTATATCAGCTATTTGCTTTATTATATCTTAAACATTAAAGGTCCACCAAGTATTTTTTGAAAAATATGTTTAAAATAATAAGGTGCTTTTATTCTTTTATTCTATATTATTCTATATAATATTCTACATAAGATGCTATTATTGTGGCTGCCTTGTTGAGATCACAAAACCTAAATAATTTTTTATTCAGCTATTTGCATCTTAAACATTAAAGGTCCACCAAGTATTTTTTGAAAAATATGTTTAAAATAATAAGGTGCTTTTATTCTTTTATTCTATATTATTCTATATAATATTCTACATAAGATGCTATTATTGTGGCTGCCTTGTTGAGATCACAAAACCTAAATAATTTTTTTGCCACACCAGCCAATGGGGTTTGAACTCAGGTTGCCCTTACATAAGCAAGATAATGCAACATGATCATTATTTTTATTTAAAATTACATTTTTGCCCTTTTGACAGAGGAATTTTTTAGCACAGGTCGAGTCAGTCGGCACATCATGTAAATCGTTTTGTTTCTCATATCCTTAAAAGCTGCTGGAAAACTGAAGTAAGAATTCATTTACTTGTCATAGCCAGTTTTTACTTGCATTTGGACTCTTTCAGTTTGCAAAAGAAATGAATCATGGTTGATGAATACGCCTGTGAATAGGGATTAGTATAGGCGTTCCTCAATGACACTGTTAACCAAAAATGTTTGCTGCAACTATGCCAGTGGCTCTTAACCTATTTGACTCCCCAAAAATATTATGGATACTTCTGCTTCAAACTTTTTTATGTACATAAACTAAAATAATTAAAATGCGTAATTCCAGTAAATGAATGTTCCTCATGGATTACACTTTTTATTATATTTTTATTAAGTATTTACATGAGTTTTCAAGTTTTTGTTGTTGCTGTTGTTAAATTAAATTTTTATGCTCAAATAGCAATTTATACCCAATAAAATATTTTATAGCTTGACAAATGTATATAAATGTTGTATATACAATATAATGTAATACAATACATATACATATACAATACATACAATATAAATAAATGTTGTATATACAGGTTGTCCAAGATCAAGTTAAAATGGCAGTTATTAAGGGAACAAATTAAATTAGAAGAATGGTTACATCTTGATTTTTAGATGTTTTAGCTTATTTTAAACTAGGGATGTGTGAGACTAGTCAATTAGTTGACCAAAGTCTGCTATTGAAATTGGAAATACTAGTCATTTGCATTGCATTACGTTTGTGTTTGCACAAATATGTTTTGTTTTATTCATTTATTTATTTTTACAAAGGCTACATTTAAATTACAGCAATGTTAATGTTACATTTTAAAATGAATGTGTAATTTTAGTTTAAAGTGTTTATTTGGAGCGGAAAACAACAATTTAATTTTACCTCAGCTTACATGCATTAATTTTATATGTCAAGCTTTTCTTGCTATTTTTCCGTCTATCATGAGTCATGTGCACAGGTATTTTTCAAACACTTTTCAAACCTGGACTCACAGGACTCTGGAGGTTAATGTGGTTCAGCATGATATTTCATGAATTTCATTCATAGATTAAGTAGGCTACTTCAAATGGATTGCATATACAAGACTGTCTTCTATCTAGGGGTTCGTTAGACTTGCTGACTAGTCATTTACAAAATTTCAGCTTAAACATTAATGAAATTAGTCTCTTGCAAGTCCCTATTTTAAATCTTGTTTTGCCTTATTTGAAATAATACTAAGCCATTATTCGGCCCCTTTAGTAGTGTGCTGAGGCCCCCTAGTGGACCGTTGATCTACACTGGTATGTGTCAGTATAAAGTCCAAGATCACTGTTGTTTTGGCCAGTAAAACATAAAAAAAAAAACAAAAATAAAAAAAAAATGACTTGGTGCACCTTTAAGCAAAGTGAATGTAAATTTCCATCAATATTGCCTTAATAATAATACTCCATTACTGATCTGCACTCAGAGCCCAGCTCTTTAAGCCGTCAGCATGGAAGCTCATGGATGGCACCACCGGCATCAAGTGTTCGTTCCCAGCCTTGGGCGCAGCGACAGCCACATCCTGACCCATGGGACGCCCCTCAGAACTCCTCAAGCCCTGTGTCCATGAATCAGACCTGGATCTCCCCTGCACGTGGTACAAACTTCACCTTAGTTATTAAAGTAGATTTGATCACTGGTAATAACTAAATATGCTAAATATACTAAATACACTAACTAAAGATGCTGTTAATCCTATATAAGTCCAACCATTTTAGATTTGTTGTAAATTCTGTAGGACCTGGAGTGGATCCCTTTTCTCCCCTAGTAGCAGACAAACAAGGATCTATTGGCCCTCTCAAAACTCCATCTCCTCGGGCAGGAAGTCCCTCAGGCAATCACAATGACTCTTGTTTTTCTTAACTGATTTTTTATATTAATTTTAATATATTAATATAAACTAACTTGTTGCTGTAATAATATTTTTCCCCTTTTTTTATTTTTATTTTTTGTGAATAGTTTGATTTTATGGCATATAAAAATAATTTATATTTTCCATTCAAAAGTCTGGGGTCAGTAAGTCTGGGGTCAGTAAGTTTTTTTTTTTTTTTTTTTTTTTTTTTTAAGAAATTAATGTTTTTATTCAGCAAAAACACAAAAAGTTGAACAAAAGTGACAGTAAAGACATTTATAATGTTATAAAATGTAAACTTTCTATTCATCAAAGATTCCTGAAAAAAAGTATCACAGTATCCACAAAAAATATGAAGCAGCTGTTTTCAACACTGATAATAATAAGAAATGTTTCTTGAGCAGCAAATCATCATATTAGAATGATTTCTGAAGGACTGGAGTAATGATGCTGAAAATTCAGCTTTGCATCACAGGAATAAATCACAATTTAAAATATATTCAAACAGAAAACAGTTATTATAAAATAAAATAATATTTCACAATATTTCAGTTTTTACTGTGTTTTTAATTGAATAAATGCAGCCTTGGTGAGCATAAGAGACTTATTTCGAAAACATAAAAAAATTTAATATTCCCCGAACTTTTGAATGGTAGTGTGCATTTTGTATTATACATTTTTATTTATTTATTTACTTACTAACTATTATGTTTTATTCATATTTTTAGATGACGATCTTTTTGATGAGGCTATGGATGGAGGTCAGGCAAATATAAATGGTCATGGTAGTCCTGAGCCTTTTGATATGTCTTCATTTGGTGAAGGTCTACCAAAAACAGCTCCTCGAACCTGCTCCAGTACTCCAGAGGCATTTCTGGGACCCACCGGAGCTTCACTCGTCAACCTGGATTCATTGATTCCCGCCAACCCTCCTTCCAAGAACTTCAACCCGTTTTTATCAGGTTAGAATGCATCATTACCAAACTTCTTAGGCGCTTTCGCACCGTAGGAACCTTTTCATAGTTCCTAGAACTATTGGTGGAAGTTCCCGCTTTTTGGTGTGTTCGCATTGCAGGAACTAGGAACGCATTTAGTTCTAGGAACTCCTTTTGGAGGAACTAAATTAGCTCCTACTTCAGAGTAGGGTCTAAAACAGTTCTATAGGAACTATCAGTGATGTATTTGTACACTGACTGGCCAAACGCATACGAAACACCGGCTACCTGGCATTATTAAAAAGCCATGTAAACATATTTATTCCACGAACATGGAAAACAGTGATAATAATGGCATTTAGCTACCTGTTATCTGCAGCGTTGTGTTCTTTTCTCAGCCTTGATGATATGTAACACTGCAAGCTGTCATAGGAGATTTAGTCAGATTTTCATGCTGTTTTATTCATGTAAATTATGTATTTACATTCCATCTCCGTTATCACAAATCTCACGACACACAATGAAAACGGCGTCCTCCATTCACCGGTTGTTGATGTTTGTAAATGTCACGAATGAAGACATCACTGTTGGCCACTTCAGAGTTTCTGCTGCTGGTGCGAATGCAACCAGGAAAATGGCCCGAGGGAGAAATTGGTTCTCTAGGAACGACCCTGCTGGCTATTTCCTAGAACTATGTGGTGCGAAAGCACCTCTTGTTGTAATGTGTGTCTAAATCCATAACATTTTATCTTATTTCTGACTCTTTCCCATTTAGGAATAACTGCTTCATCGGCCTCTAATCCATTCCAACAGGAATCACCCCGTCTCACACTAAATCAGATGCGCCCCAGCTCCACATCTCCTGTACCCACATCCCTCCCATTTAATGCCTCTCTGTCCATGGCTGCCAGCAACCAGCCCAGCTCCCTGCCTACTACCTTCACACAGTCCGCGCTGGTCCCGCCGCTGGTCCCCGGAAACCTGCCGCAGCCGCTGCTACCCCTGTCAACAACATCCACGCATGGAGATCCAGACCAACACAATCAGAACCCGTTCCTATGAGAAGATCCAAACAAGCTTTTGAAATGACAATTTAACCACCAACCTGACTTAAAACTGGAACACACTTTTTTTTATTGCCTTTGCTCCTTTCACAGCTTCCTGGTTTTGCTCTATGCAGTCACTCTTAAGAGGTGTTCACACATACAGCGGTTTCCAGTGACAAAAATCAGTCATTTTCAACAATGGTGCAAATGGTAAAGCAATGTGGCGTATCCAGTGATGTGACAAAGTTGAGAAAATGTCAATATTATGCAAGTCAGCAGTCATGTAATGTGGAGACCAGTAGACACTGGCACACATGTGATCCATCTTCTGTGAGATACTGTAGGTGAGTTTCAGTAAGATGGACAAGTTTGTTAAAGTCCAGACCCACTAAACCGACATCAAAGAACTAGTGGCAAAAACAACAACTTTTTTTTAAGACCCAGACACACCAAGTCAATGTCAAAGAACTAGCAGTGGCGAAAACCAACTGTGTCGCCGCATAACATCGCCTTCGTCTGGACCAGAAATTAGCGCTTGAACACTTTACTAAGTATCTCCACACCAGCAGGTGGCAGTAGTCTGTCTTCATCATACAAAAATGGAAACTGGAAGAGCTACGACTGTTAATATACAAACTGAAAACAAAGCCTTCTGTATGTGCCCTGTTTTTATCTCGTGCATAAGTTTGCTAAACCAATAACGTGCAAATAGCCAAAATCTGTCAACGCCTGAAAATCTGACGCCTGAAAGTCAAATTTATTTAAATAGTGCTATACTGTTTCAAAGCAGCTTCACGGTAATAAACAGAGATATAATAGTTGTAAAATTTGTCAATTAGAAAATTAAACTGATAGTTTTCCCAAAAATAAAAATTCTGTCATTAATTATTCACCCTCATATCGTTCCAAACCTGTAAGACCTTCGTTCATCTTCAGGACACAAATTAAGATATTTTTGATGAAATTAAAATTGCTTTCTGACCCTGCTTAGACAGCAACACAACTGACACGTTCAAGGCCCAAAAAAGGTAGTAAGGACATTTTTTGTGCACAAAAAGTATTCTTGTAGCTTCATAACGTTACAGTTGAACCACTGATGTCACATGGACTGTTTTAACGATGTCCTTACTACCTTTCTGGGCCTTGAACGTGGTAGTTGTGTTGCTGTCTATGCAGGGTCAGAAAGCTCTCAGATTTCATCAGAAATATCTTAATTTGTGTTCTGAAGATGAATGAAGGTCTAATGCGTTTGGAATGACATGAGGGTGAGTAATTAATGACAGAATTTTCATTTTTTGGGTGAACTATCCTTTTAATTTCAGCTGTAAAGCAGCTTTACAGAAGACAATGGTGTCATTTTTCAGCTCCATTTAGTTCAATGTTGATACAACGATGCAGAACACATCACAAAAACTAGCCCAACAGACCTGACATTGGGTCTTGGCTTGTTGTGTCACAGCTTTTAAGGCCCTGATATACTTCAAACAACGAACTGTTGTGATGTCATTTCAAACAAAATCAAGACAAATCATAGTTGGTTTACAGTTTGTTTTGAGAGTTCGAAAGAGCTTGCCAAAGCAAACTTTCTTGAAAAGTTCAGTCCAGCTGGTAAATACATTTGAATTACTATTGGTCCGTTGCGATTACATAATAAGTAGGTGTGGCTCTGTGGCTCTGCCTCCTTTGACATGGAAATCTGTTTTGTTCAGTCCATCGAAGTCAGACATTTGTGAGAAAAAAACACGAACACACTGGAGATCTGCTTTATTGTAGAAATTAAAGATAAAAGCATGCAAAATATATTACATATTCATCTAAATGTGCTCCCAGCACCAGGATGTTCTTTAACATTACACATCTGCTCAGGTATTTCAAACATCTTTTTACTCATAAGTGAAGAATGAAAAAGACCTTCGATGTGAGTTTATCAGGGCCTTTACTGTGAGCGAATTAACCGCTCTTTATGTTTGTCTCTGCACACATACAGGGTTAATTAAAACTATTTACTGACACTACGTCCCATTTGTGATCAGCTTTTCAAAAGTTTTGGCCAGTTGTGCAGCCCACCAATAACATCCAGCAATAAGAACGTCCACAATGACCACCAATGCAGCCACTTGACGACCTCCAGTCATAAAATCTCTGTATGTGTGAATGCCCTTTAACTATAATCATGTGTGTGAATGTCAACTATGCATTACATTGCGATACAGATTGATGCTGGCTTTATAAGAAATGTCAAATAAATGGCACAATTTAAAGGTTAAGGATATTTAATCCAACTCCTGCAGCATCAGTGTCACCTTTAAGTATTATAATAGTTTTGGAAAGGATAATGCACTTGTTACTCATAGCTTAAAACCCAGTACATAACCAAGCACAAGCCCAAAGCCTCTCATACATTTTTTATCGTATTCTCTGATTTCCTGCACCAGTTTCTAGCTTTGCTTTAGTGTCCCTTTCTTAGTCTGGAGTATCTGATAACTTTCAATGCTGTCCTTTTATTTCCTTGACATGACTGGTATCTGTGAACAGCCAATCACATCCTGATGGGTCACTCACACCAGTATGACAGATAAAAGTGACTAAGATTTTTGGGCCAATAATTTAAGCAGCAAAATGTAAAGTATAAATAATGATTTTGTAATATTGGGCATTGACTGTTGAATGAATAGACCTCCAGCAAGAGAATGTACTTACAGTGGTGTTCAGATTGAATTGATGCCACATACTAACAGAATGTAAGAATCTGAGACTGTTGCACACGTTGCTCATCAAATACAAGGATGAAGATGAAGATGAAAATGAACATGTCTGGTTTGTGTTTGTTCAATTGTCAAATTAAATTAAATGTTTAGAAAACACATCTCTAGATCTAACCCCCCCCCCCCCTCCCCCACACCAGGGCCCCTGATGCCCTTTGATTTGGCCCATCATGTCATATCATAAGAGTCATAAGAGTGGGAAAATTGGGGGAAAAAACATGCCACTGAAGAGTATCTTCATTTCAAATTTATCTGTTTAACTTTTATTTTTGCATTGAAATGTAGATAATTTAACTGAATTAGACTGAGTTTCAAAAATGAAATTTGAATTTTAATATAAAATAGTTGGATATAACGCAACATTTACTTCAAGTTTGATTTTTTTTGGCCCTTCTTAGTAAACAGTTTGTAAACTTAGTGTGAATGACCTCTTATATTTTAGATTCTTTAACTTGAAGAAGTGCAGTATTCCAACACTCCAAACAGTACAACACTGCATATTGTTTCTTTGGTGGAACACATGAGATTTGAGAGCTTACAGTGGAGGGAAAGATCCAAGTGTGACAACATGCTTTTATTGCATGGAAATGAACTTCAAAATAAACCGTTCCGCAGAGCACAGGAAGTCATACGGGTTTGGAACGACATTACGGTCATCAAAAGTCCTCCAGTTCTTCTACATTTTTCCACAGCTGTTTCTCAAGTTAGTGTGTCTGCACAAACGTGGCGTGGGACTCACACAGCACTGAGATGACTGAAAATAAATATCTTCACGTCACGTTTGTCTGATGTTTGTTTACTGTGATCTGTGATTTAATATTAGCTCACAGTTCTCTGCATCCACATCTATCCTGTATCATCAGAGCGGATTGAAAACAGCCAGCTGAGGAGCTCCTGAAGGCCCTGTCCAGAGCGGGCGCTGATCTCTAGTGTTGAGATCGACTGAGGCGCAGTTTTAATAATGTCATCCATCCTGAACAACGCCTTCAGCTCTACAAGAGGCATGGTGCATGGAAGATCCCTGAGGAAAGAAGTGGAGTGAGGAGCGATAGGTTTAGCATGAATTAGTGCTGGATTTATTCAGTTCAATCAACAAGCGAGAGTGAACTCAGCTGACCTCTTGTTGAAGAGTATGAGTACAGCAGCAGACTGCAGCGGCTCCGCAGAGAGAACAGACAGCAGCTGGACACAAGACGACGAGATCTGGACAATGTTGGCACAGTCCACCACAAACTGAAATCAGTTAAGAACAGATGGATATCAGACATGATGAGAAACATGATTATATTGTAAATGTACCTCCAGTCTCTCTCAAGGACTCTTTACAGAAAAATACAGACAAAACTTAAGAAATCTTCACATCCAGTTTCCAACAAAGCTTTTATCTTCTGCCAAAAATCAAACATCATTTTTCTGTCACATTTAACTTAATATTTCTTCATTTTATTTATTCTTTTTCTTTAAATTCTACAGGGTCAAAGCAGATTGACCTTCTCTTGTAAAGCAACCTCAAAATGGACTGATAGCTGATGGATAGTGTAAATTTCTGACACTCGCTTATAACAGATCTGCGATCTTTGTAGTATTTTGGCCAAATGGGCCCCATACAGCCTCCCAACTCTCGTACTGTTATCTTCCTCTTCTGGAGGATGAAGTCTGTGAGGTTGGTGCTGACCTAAAAAAAAAAAAAAAAAAAAAAAAAAAAAAAAAAAAAAAAAACACACACGTTTACTTAGCTATATAAACGGGGACATTACATAGACTTCTATTGTTTTTATATACAGATAGTTATAGATTTTATAAGCTAATCCTAACTCACACCCTAACCCTACCCCTCACAGAAGACTTTCTGCATTTTTACAATTAAAAACAAAAAAGTTTATTTTTATGCCAGTTTTACAAATGAAGACGTCCCCAAAGGGAAGATTTTGGAGATTTTGTCAGGTTTAGCTCACTTCTGGGTACAAATTTGTCCCCAAAATATGGTTAAGTAGGCAAACACATACACACACACACACGCACACACACAATATTAATCTTTATGACATCTTTAAGTCAACTTTAATCTTTATTTTTACAAACAAACAAACAATTTTTTTTTCTGAATTGACAGTGTATTTTTGACCTCTCAAACTTATATCAGTAAAAATGCGCATTAACAAAATATTGTAATATATATTTATTCGTTTTGTGTACAATTTTACATTTAATATGACATAAAGTACTAAAAAACTTAAATGTATTAACCCTGGTACCATGTTTACCGACTATTAAACTAAACTAAAAATCTAAAAAAAAATATTACCGACTTCATCCTCAGATCCGGTGATTTCCTTTTTTTTATTTTTTTTATTTATTTTTTATCACTTTCTTTGATATATTCGTTTAATCTATTCCACAATATCACCCCACAAATCGAAACACACATACTTTTGAGTTTTGTCTGTGCATTTTGTTGTCTCATATTTAAAGACCCTCTCAAATTATAACACCCCTGTCTATCTGTGAATAATTGTTGTATATTTCCAGGCAGCTGTTTTTTTTTTTTTGTTTTTTTTTTTGCTTTATAAACTATTTGGGCAGTTTTAAATTCTACCAGATCATTCAATTTTAAAGTGTGTAATTTTAAAAACAATAAATTGTTATGCTCATAATATACTACATTATTTACTATCCTAATTGCTCTTTTTTGTATTGTACTTAGTATTTGTAGGGTGGTCCTGTAGGTGTTACCCCTTACTTCAACACAATAATTTAAATATGGCAATACAAGTGAACTATACAGAATATAAAGTGCTTTCTCTTTCAATACATGCCTTGCTTTCTCCATTACTCCAATACTCCGTGCCACTTTTGCTCTCACATGTTTAATATGGGGTTTCCAGCAGATTTTGTAATCAAGAATCACCCCCAGAAATTTATTTATTTCAATATTATTAATCATTACTTTTACTTGTGTATCAGTTTTGCCATTTCCAAACAGCATAAATTTAGTTTTATCTAAATTCATCGATAATTTATTCAAGTCAAACCACATTTTTATCTTATTCATTTCTGCTGTGACCACCTCCAAAAGCTGCTGCAAATTTTCCCCAGCACAAAAAAATATTAGTATCATCAGCAAAAATCACAAATTTTAAAGAGATTTGTCACCCTATAAAAATATAAATAAATTTGGACCCCAAAAAATTCCCAACATATGTATGAGTGCAAGATGCCACAATCTAACTTATTTTACCACTCAAACACACTGTTTATCTTATATTGCGTTTGAAATCTTCTAAAAGGCTTTATTTTCAGCTCACCGTGGGCAGCGTGACAGGCGCTTCACCCAAATCCGCCTTAAGTGCTCCATCTGACACAACTGTTAGTCCAGATAAAGAAGACATGCTCACTCACATCAGATCAACAGTGTTAATAACACCTGCAGCACAAACTGTACCGACCTGCAGAGGTGAAACTACATTAAGAGAAGCACGACATGCAGTAGTCTATCGAGTGTAATCAGCTGCTAAAGGATATTCTGTAGTCGCTTCACTAAAAGCATTTTTCCAGCTCCAGATGCACCGAGAAATAAACACATTGCAGCGACCACTTAACCTGAAATTACTTTATCAAAACGAGAGTGCAGATTTCTGTTTTTAAAACGACTGACTTCTGAGCATTACACGGATAGATTTCCTGTGGCAACTGTAGTATGCTACACTGTTTTAATCTAAACGCATATTGCATGTTTAATTCAGTCAGTGTTGTTATCTTGGAAATAAACACACACACATGCTCTAACAGTTATTTGACTACAACCTTCAAACAAATCTATTCAAGAAAACTTGAAGTTTGACTAATGCAGTATCACAGCAAACCAGGAAGAAAAAACTGCAGTTAAACTCATTGCATTGGGATACAATGTTCCATGCATTAACCTGTATACTGATGTTTTTTGACAAATTTATATGTGCACATTATATTTTATCCAAGTACATGTGCACATTATATTTTATACTGTATTATGCAGCAATAGTAAATGTGAACCTGAAGCGTCCCTTACATGTGTAGCTACATCCTGCCCTTCAGAATCAGATCAAAGATCTTTCTCGATATTGACATAGTTGTATGGCAAATAGTGAGATTTCTCTGTTCTCATAACTTATGGCCTTACTGGCCTGCAGGTGCTCTGGAGTTTAATGGGGTTCAAAAGGGAGTTTTTATGCCATAGAATAAACAAAAAAAAAAATCCACTATTAGAACCTTTTTGTGGAATGGAAATATTTTGTGGATGTTAAAGGTTCTTCGTGGAAACTCAGATGCCAATAAATCTTCTAAATAATCTTTATTTTTCATCTGAAACAATATTCATCTGAATATTTTAGCAGCATCAACTATATCATCTATAACTATATGTTACTATATATCAACTTAAACTTACATTCATTTAGTAGGAATAATGAAAACATTATTTCAGTAACTCAGAATATTAAACCAGTGTCCATTTCACTGTTAGGATGAAGTGATTGGCTGAACTCTATAGTGATCCTCCCTCTTCCAGAGTTTCTCTTCTCTATATGAGTATCTCACTCTCTCTGATTCTCTTCATCTCTTCTCTAAACTCACTCTCACAGTCAAGATGCAGATAACATTCTACTGCTTTATTTTCACTCTTCTGTCATGTAAGTTACACATCTCACTCTAAACATGTTGTTCTCTCAGGGGTGTCAATGCTGATTGAATTAATTTTATTTACTGTAATTTTACAGCTGTCAGATGTGTAAAAGTGTTCACACAGAAACCTCCAATACTGACAGAACAAAAAGGCAGATCTGTGACTGGACTGTAACACTGAAAAGGATCAGGGTTATTATGTCAGCTGCAGATTCCAAACACAGCTCCTCAGTATGTGTTGAGATACCATCATTCTCACAGCTCCCCTGACAAATATGGGGATGGTTTTACCTCCAGCCGCTTCACATCTAAAGCTCAGTCAGATATCGACTATCAGCTGATCATCAGTAATGTGGATGTGGCTGATTCTGCAGTGTATTACTGTCACACATGGGACAGCTCTGTATCACAGTGATTCACAGCATGACAAAACCCTCCTCACTGCTCACATTCACTTCTGCTTTAACACACTTCACATGGTCTTGAATTCAGTATGCAATACGGCCGGTTTTTACAGTTGTGCCATGATTGCTAGACACTTTATGAATATATATTTAAATCACTCATATATTTATTTATTTAAAAGTAAAGACAAATTAATGTAAAATTTAAACAGTGAAAGAAATTTTTGATGGATAATTATAAAAAAAATACTTGTTCAGAGTGACTTTATGTGCATCATTCACTGTGATTCACTGCAGCAGGATTCACCTGCAGAATAACAACAGCCACATATGAGATTGTGTTTCAAAGCACTTTAATACACAGCAGTCAAACACAACTAACATGAAGACTAAAACAGAGTGTTTGTGTTTGAATCTGAATCATTTCTCCATCAATTAAATGTGTAAAGCACACAGTCAGTGAGTGTTTCACTTCTGTTTGTGTCTCTTCACAGACTGAGGAGGTTTTTGTTCGGCTGAACATATGAAATGTATCACTGTGGTATTCGGACAAGGAACAAAACTCATTGTGACTGGTAAGTCAGCTTTCCACTGTTATCACATTTTTTTTTTCTCACTGTATTACATATAGTCCACTTGTTGTAGATATATAAACTCATTATTATTATTTTTTTTTTTTTGGTTTACGTTGTAGTTCATTTACAGTTAAATGTGTGAATTCAGTCATAGACATTTTTATCCAGAACCTCCAGCAACCAGTCTTGAAATATTGAAGAGACACGTTTAACTTGTTTTCTATCTAGTATATTATATTCAGCTATAATTATTATTGTCAGTATTAGTAGTAGTATTGAACAGACTGTTCTTCTGTTGTGATTTAAGGAGCATCAGCTTTGTGTTTAAATTGAAAGATATATATTATAATTATTATGCATGCAGCTTTTATGAATTTTTAATATTAATTGATAAACTACATGGAATATTTCATCTTAAAAAATCATTTGTCGAACTGCAGGACCATTGAAAATGAGTTAGTGAAGACACATCGATAAAAATGGTATAAAAAACATCTAAAATATACACAGTGCTGTATACTTTTTTAACATTTTAACCTGCTGCTAATTTTGTGTGTGTGTGTGTGTGTGTGTGTGTGTGTGTTAGAGACATTGAGAAAACATGGATAGAAACTATTACAAATAAAGTGTCTTATAGTTGCGTCATTTTCTGAATGAATGTCATTTTATGTTTAAATGTACATTGTTGTGCTTTATAAACTCAAATAAACTGCATGTTAATCAAACTTTTCTGATTACTTTGTGTCCTCATGCATGCACAAAAGTATATTTTAGTTTATTATTTTAGTATCAGTTTATTACATCTAATATGCAGCACTATTAAAAAACAATGTTTGCAATTAGATAATTTGAACAATTTTGATTATATGATTTAATTTATAAAAAAATAGAAATCAATTAAATGTGAATAAAATAATCAATAAAACAGTCTACTGAACACTAGAAACTAGTGCTGAAAATCAAACTCATTTGCTGATTCCACAGGGCAAATTTTATTTTGAAATGATCATTTAATAATTACAGTGTCTTATCCAAACCAGACAGATTGTCATCTGTCAGTCAGTAATGTTGATGTGGCTGATTCTGCAGTTTATTACTGCAGCACATACGTCAGCTCTGCTAAAGGGTGGGTATCACAGTGATTCACAGCATGACAAAAACCTCCTCACTGCTCATATTCACTTCTGCTTCTAGACAACAGATGAAAAAAAAATAAACATCTTTAGCATCTCATGCTCCTACATTCAAACTAAAATATGGACAACCACATGATAATTAAGGACTGATATAATTTTAGGAATTGTTGAAGAATGAAATTTAATCACATAAAGGGCAACAGCCTGTAGAGATCACTGAATATTGAGTAATCAGTATTTAATAGATTTTTGTTTACTGTAATTTACAATGTGCTGTTGATTCATTCATTGTGTATTATACAGTTGTGGACAGAATTGTTGATACCCTTGGTAAATATGATCAAAAAGCTGTGAAAATAAATCTCCATTGTTTATCCATTTGATCTTTCATTTTAAAAGTGTACAAAAATCTAACCTTTCATTGGAGAATAAGAATTTAAAATGAGGGGAAATCTCATAATGAAATAATGTTTTGCTCTAATACACGTTGGCCACAATTAACGCTACCGTTTTATTCAATACTTTTTGAAACCTCCATTTGCCAAGATAACAGCTCTGAGTTTTCTCCTATAATGCCTGATAAGTTTGGAGAACACCAGACAAGAGATCAGAGACCATTCATACAGAATCTCTCCAGATCCTTCAGATTCACAGCTTCATGTTGATGCTTCTTCTCTTCAGTTCACGTCACCTGGTCAGTCAATGGTCACTCCGTTACAGATGGAGTGTGGAGCAGTCCTACTGAGAAACAACAAGACAAAACCTTCAAAATGAGCAGCCATCTGACCATCGAGTCATCTGGCTGGATGGATAATGCAGATTTCTCATGTGAAGTGTCAGTGGGATCAAAATTCACTAGGAAAAGTATCTCAAATTCTCAGTGTTAAACTGTCTGAATGAAAATGTCAGATGTTTTGTCTTTATTTCTTTTCATGTCATGTGAACTGTGTGACTTTAGTACTTCATATCTCTCATAGACTATGTACTTAAATGTTTGGTTTTGGTTCTGCAATTAAAAATCTTTGGCATGACGTTGGTTTGCATTTTATTTCATGCAGCACATTCATGACTCTCGCTCAGGACACACGTGCCTCATATTTTTAGCTTTATGTAAATCAGTTCCCCCGAGCATATCATAATGGAAACACACAAACTTAGAAATCACCAGCTGCACAGATGACAGAGAAATAGTATACTCACAATACCACAAACCCCAAGTTTCATATTATTAGGCTAATATGAAAATGTGATGTCCAATCAATGGTGTTAATCACATCTCTTATATCCCTTTGCACTGTTGCCTAATATCTTTCTGTAATTTACAGTTTAGACCATCTATTAACACAGTAAACTACATATAGATAAATTGTAGGAACAGTGAGATTTAGGCAGATTTTTCAGATTTTTTGACAGTAGCATTTTAGTTAAGGTGCACTCAATGTAGGCCTACTTAGTTTTAAACACATCTGGTAGATCTTTACCTGTCAAAATGGTGGGCCCATTGATGCTTCGTGGTAATGAGAACGCTGCTAAATCTATGTGTATATTAATATGAGGGTTAATTAATTATTATGAGAGAGTAGTCAGGCTAATTATTCTTTTAATAAGAAGCACTACATATGCTTGAATCACACATATAAAGTAAAATGTAACCGATTTCCTTCCACCAAAAGCAGAACTAATCCAGAAACCCACGCTTACACCCGTAAGAGATTGAGGGATTTCACTCATCCTACAAGATGGTTGGCACTGACACAAGTCTGTAATAAATGTGGCACTGGAGCATGTTTTACAGGAGTCTTTCTGCCAGAGGCACTGAAATGTTGGTCCAGAAGATGGCATCCTTACCTCACTGTGGTACGGCTTGAAAAATTCACCAACAGCCAGAGAAATAATGACATTTCGAATTGATAAATATGAAGTAATTAATTTTAAAAAGATTTTATCAGCATATGAATAATATTCACAATGAGTATTATCAAAACAGAAGCAGCACTGCTAAATAACTTAGTTCAGTCCATATACTGCTCTGTTGACAAAAGCCCTATGATATATGACATAAATGCACAAAAATGTCTGTGTTCAAGAGGAGCAGTGCCCTTCACAAATTTTCAGCAGTATTCTCTGTCCCAGTTGTCCAGTATTGTGGGGTTGAAGCAGGATGGTTCGTTGCCATTCACATACAGGGCAGCGTGTTGGTCTGCTTGCTCTTGCAAGGAAGTGGTGTACCATAAGTCTTCTGGCACGTCCAGCTCCAGGATCTTCTGCTTGATGCGCAGTTTCTTCTCAATGGTCCTCCGCTTGAACTTAAACTCAATGATGGTTTTGGTGTAATGGTTTAGAGCCGTGACTGCTGAGCCCATGCAGGTGCCAAATGAGCCCCATGCCAGACTGACAGAAAGAGTAGAGGAGCATGATAAATGATCATATGTACCATTATTACCATGCATTAAAATAAATCAAATAATATGTAATTTAATCTATTTTTTAATTTAAATTTTTTTAAACATTACCGAGATATGTAGTTAATGTGCAGCATTTATAAAGAAAAATGTGCATATTTTTGGTGCTGTCACTGTTTCTTGAAGTTTTTCATCAATTTAATAATTTATTTATTTAATCAATCATTTATTTATTTATTTTTGCAGTTGTTACTATTTTTCATAGTGTGATGTTTGATGAATTGTATTAAAACCAGTCAGTTTGGTCTGCAAACATCATATGTGACCCTTGACCACAAAACCAGTCATAAGTAACACGAGTATATTTGTAGCAATAGCCAACAATACAACAGTACATTGTACTGGTCGAAATTATCAATTTTTTCTTTTATGTCAAAAATCATTAGGATATTAAGTAAAGATCATGTTCCATGAGGATATTTTGTAAATTTCCTACCGTAAATATATGAAAACTTAATTTTTGATTAGTAATATGCATTGCTAAGAACTTTATTTGTCCTTCTCAATATTTTTATTTTTTTGAACCCTCAGATTCCAGATTTTCGAATAATTGTATCTCAACCAAATATTGTCATATCCTAACAAACCATACATCAATGGAAAGCTTATTTATTCATCTTTCAGATTATGTATTTTGTAAATCTCAATCAATTAAAAAAAAAAAAAGACCCTTATGACCGGTTTTGTTGTCCAGGGTCACATATATGAATTGTAATAATAGTATATGGAACCCACAATATGTAAAAACAAACAAACAAACAAGCAAAAAACTGGCTTTTTATTTGTAATGTGTCATGTGTAAGACTCACAGATAGGACCAGCTGTAGTCCCATGTCTTAGGTCTCCAGTCTTCTGGACCCATCTGGACAGCCAGCTGGAAAGCTGTGGTGAACATCATATGTGCAACCATCCCGAAAAGGCCTGGGGCACAGAAAAAATTACAGAGCTTGAGTTGTCATTTTTGCCTTTATTCTCAAGACAGATTCAGTATAATGACTATACAAAGAATAAACTCTGTCCAGTTGCAAAACCAACTGAAAAGCAGGCAGTAACACTTAGTGCCTTTTAATGTTATATTATAGGTTGAAACCCACTAAACATAAAATGAAACATCAATTTGTATTTGACTAAAAACTCAAAAGGGAATATTTCAGAAGACCTCCACACTGTTGTCATGCATATGCATCATATGGCAGGTGCTGCTTTGCATCGGGTGTGTTGGTGAGCATTCATACAATCATCAGGATTAGTGCAAATATAAAGGGGAGGGAGGATGGTCTCTGCTGGCCATGTCACGTACCAAAACCACTAACCCCCACACCAATCCGATTACAGCACAAACCACCAAATCCCCACGCTGTTGGGACAGATCGCTCATTCAGACCAGAGCAGACAGGCAGCTTCCTGTCCAGAACAACCTCTCGCCCACCCCCGCACACATTAACTGCAAAACATCTTTCTCTTAATCATTTTTCCTCTTTTTCTCTTGTTTTTCAGTAAAAATATTGAAATATTTGCTTTACACAAAAAAAAAGTGTAATATATTGAGACTTTACATTCCAGAGAATATTTATGCATAAATTAATTTTATTTTTGTCTAAATTAAGATTCAGGACATCAAGATAGTAATTGCCAAACAAAAAATTTACAGTGATTTCAATCACAGTTTATTTAAGGTCCAGTTCTCGCTATTAACAAACCATTAACTATGACTTTTGCCTTGATAAACTCTTAATTTGCTGGTTATTAATAGTTAGTAAGGTAGTTTTTAAGTTTAGGTGTTGGGTAGGATTAGGAATGTAGAATATGATCATGCAGAATATGCGCTTTATGAGTATTAATAAACAGCCAATATGTTAATAATAGGCATGCTAAAAAGCAACTAGTTAATAGTGAGAATTGGTCACTATACTAAAGTGTTACCGTGATTTTTAACATTTTAACATTTTGCACATTTTTTCCCCTCTACATTTTTCTGTATACTCAAGCTGACAAAAAAGTTTAGCATGCAGTGTCAATGTTGGTCATTAGTGGACGGACCAATTTTTTTGATGTATTAAAGGATTACTCCACCCAAAATGAAAATTTTGTCATTAATTACTCACCCTCATGTCATTCCAAACCCGTAAGACCTCTGTTCATCTTCGGAACATAAATTAAGATAATTTTAATGAAATCCGAGAGCTTTCTGACCCTCCCATAGACAGCAATGTAATTAACACGATCAACGTCCAGAAACATATAAGGATATTGGTAAAATGCTGTTCTGTGTCAGCCGCACCACACGATATGTTTTCTATGTTTATTTATGCTTTGATTTGAACGAAAACAGCGTATCCGTGTGGTGCAGCTGACACAGAACAGCATATGCTGTTTGCGCTCAGTGGATACTCTCCAAAATGGTGCTACGGTGACGCAGAGGAGACGAATTGTTGAATAAAGCCATTATTTTTGTTTTCTTTGCATACAAAAAGTATTCTCGTAGCTTCGTAAAATTACGTTTGAACCCTTGATGTCAAATGGATTGTTTTACCGATCTCTTTGCTACGTTTCTGGACGTTGATTGTGTTAATTACATTGCTGTTTATGGAAGGGTCAGAGAGCTCTCAGAATGCATCAAAAATATCTTAATTTGTGTTCCGAAGACGAACAGAGGTCTTACGGGTTTGGAACGACACGAGGGTGAGTAATTAATGAGAATTTTCAATTTGGGGTGGAGTAACCCTTTAATTTGTTGTTGTTATCAGCCCTGAAGTGCAGGATTCCTTTCTGCTGACATGACATCAAACAAACAAATACATACATACATACATAAATGATTTTTTGTTTTGTTTTTCATTTAAATGCACAATAAATAAATAAGAAAGTGCAGAACATAGTCTCAGGAAGGCAGTTTTTCCACCTAGTCCTTCAGGACTAGTGTGACACTGCTTGGATGAACAGCATTGCTCCGCTGATCTCTGCGGCTTCGCTGACCCATCACTGTTCTCCGCAAAGTGTTGGGAACATGTGGAGCTGGATTTGTGCTGTATAATCTCATCTCTATTTCACAGCTGGGGCTGACTGGCAGGAGTTGAGCTAGCAGGATTTTTTGCTTTTCTGGCAAATGAGCATTCAACAGGGACTAATGCTCCTCTGTTTGTATGTGCAAGCAAGAAGCATAAATGGACATTTGTTGTTTTTCTAGAAAAGACAGCCATTAGTCCTGAATTATTATAGTTTTTCACCAATTTAACTTCAATTGATTCAGTATTCAGTTGATACTGATTTAGCTGTGGTCATTATAGAAAAACAACATTTTCAGAATTGTGTACAGACTCCACTCAAATTCCATAAATATAGGATCTAATGTAGTGGGTTTACATGAAGGAGTTTTCTGTTTTGAATTATGTTTTAGGGTTAAAGGAAATGTCCATAAACTTGCAGTTGTGTTTTAGTTAAAGGGTCACATCATGGAAAACATGCTGTTTTATGAAAACATGCTCTTTCACAACCCTTTGGATAGGCTCCTGCGTCAGCAGCACCACACGCATTCGTCATGATTCTCTTGTGAACGCGCAGTGGAGACTGACACAGAAGAGAAGAAATTGTCAAATAAAGTCGTTATTTTTGTTTTCTTTGTGCACAAAAAGTATTCTCATAGCTTCATAAAATTAAGGTTGAACCACTGATGTCACATGGGCTATTTTAACGATGTCCTTACTATCTTTCTGGGCCTTGAACGTGGTAGTTACATTGCTGTCTATGCAGGGTCAAAAAAACTCTTGGATTTCATCAAAAATATCTTAATTTGTGTTCCGAAGATGAACGGAGGTCTTACGGGTTTGGAATGACATGAGGGTGAGTAATTAATGACAGAATTTTCATTTTTGGGTGAACTATCCCTTTAAACTAAAGTCAAGTAACTGCTTATTTAAAAATAAGCCCTTTAATATGTACCGTCCCAAAATAGAAATGAGTTACCTGAGAGAGCGGTGCACAGAGCTGCAAAGGCATTGAGCTTGAGTCTGTTTATCAAGTTAAAGCATGGACACATCTCTATCACCATCAGAGCTCCACCGATGAACAACAGAGCAATGTACAGACACTCAGCCACAATACACAACCAGAGCACTCCTGAGAGAGAGAGAGAGAGAGAGAGAGAGAGAGAGAGAGAGAGAGCTTGATTCTGATTTATCTTCTGAGACATTTACTATAAGTCCTGTTGTTTTTACATTAGCATTTGCATTTATACATCATTTATACATTTTTTAAAATTCAATCTGTATACAGTATATTGTAAACATAAGATGCTTTCATTACAAGGCCAGCAGGAATACAATATTTGTTATCAATATTTATAAGTTTATCAGATGTAAATATTAAACAAGTGACCTTCTTGTCTGTTTAAACATATAGTAGTAATAGTTTCTTCCATACATGATTAGCATTCATTCAGTACATGTTCACCTCCTCTAGGCTATTATTGTACATTTTAGACAATATATATATTTATAATAGCAATAAAATTGTGTGCTTTTTTTCTTGTTTTCTAGGACACTTCCATACAGCCCAGTGTTACTTACAAAGATAATTTGATGCACCTCTAGGCTACTTTTTTCTCAGTTACTTAACTCGTGTCCATATTCACATGCACTCTTGAAAAATGACCTTGTGTACAATGGCGTGTTTAGAGGATTTGGGGGCCGTATGTAAGCGGTCACTTGGGGCCCCCAACCCGGTTCAAATCACTTCCTTTTTGGGGGCCCCTTGGCCTATGTTAGGAAGTGTTTGGGTGGAACTGCGTAAATTCCTTTTAAGGTGAAAACACAGAGAAGTTTTGATCAGCAATCAGTAATAGAAGGTAATAGAAGATAATCAGTAAAATCAGTAATAGAAGATCATTTGTTAAGGATACTGTATGTTACCATTGTTTATTGTTCACATGAATAACATTTTACACTTGTTACTTACCCACCTCTTTCATGATCTGGTGCGATCTCTAAAAAGCTCCTACAGTTAAATCCTATAAAGAGAAAAAGTTTAGGTAAACACTTGCTACTGGCTCCAAATGTGCATAAACAAATGGATTCATATTCAATAACAGTGAACAACAATAGTTACATAATTTATTAAATGTTAATATATAAATAATAAACTCTAATGTTCAATGTTATTTCATGCTTGTTCATTATATGTAAAAACTAATGTCCCCTTTCATAGGTTCACTCAATGCTGCATTAGCAGCCGATGCCATGTTTGTCTGAATCCCATATAGAGAGAGAGAACTGCAGTTTGAGGATGCCATTATGATGCAGATTTGGCTGGGAAATTGATTTGTCACTATAAATCTGAAGGGTTTTTACGTCCATATTCAGATCATTCAGAGATACAGGAAGTTTCTCAGGTTTGCATTAAAGCTTACCAATTCTTCCTGCATCCTTTCAGCCTAGCCTTAGCATCTTACACAATTACAAGGTGCATAGATGTTACTTTGGCTCCATTTTTGGCATTTGTGTGCAGACCTTCCTCTTCGATTGGCTAACTGTAGCACAGTCTTGGGACTTGTTGTCAAGACTCTGTTCTTGATCATAATTTCGAGGTCTGGGGAGTTTTATACTGCAGAGCCAGCAGACCATGTTTTTAGGGACAGTATTAGACTTACATTCGATGCAGATATGGCTGACTCCTGCTCGTGTTCAGTCATTTCACATCTGTCTATCTGAATAATTTCAGAATATGGTAGGATGTCAATGTGAGTCTGATTTGCAGATTTTTGGCTCTCCTGGCAGCTGCTTCACCAGTGATTCTGTTGAGCCTGTTTCGCAGAAGAAACTCAGGGAGTTCATCCCTGTTGGCTTTCTCAGTGTGTAAGGGTAATATGCAGATGTTATCAGACCCTCATCATGGACACAACGACTGTTTCTGATTTGAAGTGTTTCTCTAGACAGAGTCTGCAAGCCGCGAGTGGATTGAGTCACTCACTAGTAGGCTGGAGTGCAGTCTACTAATGCTTCCCAACCATCAAAGTCTGGAATGGTGGAAATATCTCATGGCACATAAAGATGGAGATATTGGCATTGGTCTTTCACCTGGGCTGAAGGTGACCATTTTTGATATGAGGGCTCCCTCCACTAGGAGGTTTTGAAGCTACTGTATTTGAGTCTTGGTGTGCGAATCATGACTTGGACCCAGTTCACTGCCCTGCTAGTTCAGTGCTGGAGTTCTTTAAGGAGTGTTTTGTCTCCCATTTTATGCATGGAACAAGAAGGTTGAGACTTTTCTGGCATGTTTGTGTTTTATCCTTCTTATCTGTGGTTTTAGAAGGGCTCACTAGTAGGGCTGGGAGAATAAACTGATGCATCGCAAATCGAGAAATGATTCTGCATCCATTCTCAGATTTTCAGAATGCATTGCGATTCTCTCTCGAAGCGATTCTGAGTGATTATGAGTCTCTCTCGAAGCAATTCTAGTTTTTAACAGTAGTTGGCGCTGCATGCTTTAGAAACAGCCATACTCTGCTTGTTTCCAATTCCTTACACAAACTTGAACCTAAAATATTCATTCATAAAAGTTCAAAAAGGTTAAAGCGAATAACAAGGGTGTACACAGTGGGCTGTGTTTACATAAATCATGAAAGCATTCTGAGCCGACGTGCAATTACCAAATGCACAAGCGCTCTTCTTCGCGAGCATTTTTATGTGTGGTTAAAAACTAGATTAGAGCACCATCTGCTGTTAAAAAAATCCACAAATCGCGATGCATCGATTTATCGTCCCAACCCTACTCACTAAATCTTGGTTTGAACTGTTGGAGTCAGCCCCACCCCTGAGAGGCTCCTGACTCTGTTTATGGTTCTAACATTCTTAAAGTGTACCAGAAATGTGATTTTTCTTGTCTATGAGGTGCATGTTTAACTTTGTCTCTTGGTCTTAGAGCATTGGGTTGCCATAGAGTGAACCTATGAAAGAAACTTCTCGTTTACATATGCAACCAAGGTTCCCTGACACTGCATAGCTGGTCATGCTACTTTGTTACTGCTTTCTTCCTTCATCAAAATCTGAGAAAAATAAATTAGTATTCTTACATGGGCTTCAGACAATTGTCACACCTAAGTGTTCCCATATATAACCTGAAGTTTACATACGTCAGGGAAGGTTACATACGTAACTGAAGTGTTACAGTTATGATATGATATTTAGATATTAGTATATGTAGAAATCAACATAAACCAAGAATAAAAGTGCTATAAAAGCATTATTCATTGTTTTTCATGTTAGAATTTATTGTGATGTGTTACCATAAATGCACATGTATAAATTAACATAAATCCACCAAAAAGGAGTGTTATTCATTGTTTGTTTATATTAACTAATGCATTAACTAATGTTAAGAATGTAACCTATGTTAAAGACATTTTTAAAAAGACATTGGATGCCCATTTTCCAAGTTGGTATGATTCTTTAGGGTCTTTATGAAATGTCTGTAACATACTTTGGTTTTTCAATGGTCATGTAAAACGACACCCTATTTATCTTGTCAAAAACAGCTCTGCTCACAGCGACCCGTTTCAGTGCATGTCTCTTTAAATGATAATGAGCTACTGCTCACTCCACCCCTCTCTGAATTGACCCTTCACTGGGAGCTTGGCTGACAGGTGATCTGACCAATCATAATGTCGAATCTGCCATTTTTTTCTGACAAACAAACCAGAAAGGATAGTAGATTAAGTTTGGGGGATTGGAACTTGAAAAAATGTGTGTACTGGCATCTTTCCATAGCTGAAGCAAGATACCTTCTGATGTTCATTCATGCTTATTTTGTGCTATAACTAGTAAAGAGGAAGACATGATTGATTTATGTGCCGCTTGAACTGAGGTGCTACAGCGATCTATTACAGCACGTTAAAAAGCCACAAAATTGTATTTATTGTTTGAATTCCTATTTAAAAAAATGACAAAATTTGAAAGCTGAGACTTTGTTTCATACATAAAGACACAGACAGCCCGTAACAAACTGGCTGCGTGTTTTCTTTTCAGCTTTTCTGAGCTGGCAGACACACCACAAACCTAACTGAATGCAGAAAAATCTAAAAAAGAAAATTTCATCCAATGTCCCTTTAAGAAATGCATTAGTATATGTACGAGTTAACCAACAAAGATGAACTAATGTAGTATGCACATCTTGTTCATTGTTAGCTAAAAAAAAAATAGTTCACCCAAAAATGAAAAAAATAATGAATTTCTTCTGCTGAACACAAAGAAGATATTCTGAAGAAAGTGGGTAACCAAACAGTTTCTGGTCACCATTGACTTACATAGTATTTTTCTTTACTATGGAAGGCATTAGCGACCAACAACTGTTTGGTTGCCCACATTCTTCAAAATATCTTCTTTGTGTTCAGCAGAAGTAAGAAACTCATACAGGTTTAGAACAAACTGAATGTGAGTAAATGATGACAAAATGGAATTTTTGGCATGATCTCTTTTACAATTTCATTAACTGATGTTAACAAACACAACCTTATTGCAAAGCGTTACCACATTCATTTCTAGCAGAGCTGGAAAATGAACTACTCCAAATGTTCTAATAGGCTACTGACTGAGTATTTGGCATTTGGAAGTCAGTCCAAGCATGCTTTCACTTTTACCAATCACTAGTTCTCCTACTATATTCTCCTGAATTACACCATTGTGCAGGCAGTCCAACCGTGAGAAAGAGCGAGTGATGTTTTCTTACCTATTAAGTCCACAGCTTGTTCGCAGGAGAACCAGATTCCTGCGTGGAACTTCCTCATGAGGAACTTCTCCTCTCCGGTCTCATAGATGTACTGCACCAGCCGCGTGTCGTTGATGTTGGAGCTGTTAAAGCGGATGCAGTACGTCTGCTTGACTTTGACGGGCCCCATGCAGAAAGGCTTCACTACCTTCCTTGTCCCCTCACACCAGTAGCTAGTGGTGACGGCCGAAACCGCCAAGGCGAACGCCACATAGTTGAGCGTGAGAGCCAGGGATGCTCTCTGAGCACGGTGTATACCCATAGTGCTCCAGGAGGCACGAGGAGACAAGCAATCCTGGCTTCGAGGTCCTTGCTTCAGACATTCAAACTTTTTGCAATTGGTATCTTCAGGATTATTGGGTTTTGCTGATCTGTCCTTTCTTCTCCTTGATAGACCAACTGGACGAGCGCAGAGCTTTCACAAATGACAGCTGCTCTACTTCATGTCTAGCTCTAATGCTATCAGGCTCTTATGTTTCGCTCTAATTTACCCTACGGCCCCCCTCCCGACCCACGATTCCCCTCCCTCCGTCCTTTTCACTGTTATCATTTCAAAGGGCAAATTACATGTGAGACTTTGGTTTTGTTCGTCCATCTAAACCTGTAGCTTATTTTTGTGAGCATAGCAATAAAACAGATTATCAATCAGATTATTCTTCAATCTGATGCAGGGCTGTTTGCCAGCATCTCAGTGGAAACTTCTCCCATTTTCAAGACTGCTTTTCAATGAACTGCAACACATTTTTTCAACAATGGTCTACAGTAAAAAAGATAATGATAAATCTGTGTATATATATATGTGTGTGTGTGTGTGTGTACAAAGAAAATCCTGTCCAATTTGACAGCTGGATGATTGATGCAGGATATTTCATAAATATATAGGGAAACAGCTGTGGGAAATATGTTTAAGGGCTGACAGATGTCAGCATAAAAGGACTCTAGATCAAGCCCACAAGGGCTTATGTTATAAATTTTAATTTAACATTTATTATTCAAGAATTCACAAATTATCCAGACGAGAATAAAGAGATTAGCATTGCATTTTTTATTAAATGCTTAGATATTTGTTGTTATTCACTCATCCTTATGTCTTCCATTTAAACACAAAATGAGATATTTAGCAAAATGTCCATGCAGTTTTTTTTCATACAATGAAATTCCGGTAACACTTTAGATTAGGGAACACATATTTTCTATGAAGTAAGAGTTTCCCTCAATAAACTCCTAATTTGCTGCTTATTAATAGTTAGTAAGGTGGTTGTTAGTTTAGGTATTGGGATTAGGGATCTAAAATAATAAGCAAAAATGCATTAGTATGTGGTTTATAAATACTAATAAATAACCAATATGCTAGTAGTATGCATGCTAATAAGCAAATAGTTAATAGTGAGAATTGGTCCTTAAAGTGATACCGAAATTCCTTTTATGTAAAGATTTTGTTTTACTCTTTTCACATAGGAAGAATGTTCATCTTAAACTAAAACTATGAAAATCAATCAGAAAAATATGAATTATAACATAGTAAAAGTATGATAATTGGATAACTGAAAATAAACATAAAACAATTTAATGTTAAATATCAATGTATACCAATTTTCCCACATTTGTGGCATAATTTATATAATTTTTTACTAAATTGGCAGCTGTCCAATAGTAGTGGAGTCATAACCAATAATTTTGGTTCACATCTGAGCAGAATATCTTTGGTTATCATTTCCAGTTAAGCTGTAATTTTGCTAAAAGTTAATTTTTTTTTTTTTTTACATTCAATACTATTTTGAGCCTTGTTCACAGCATTTTTTGCTTGTGCTATATAGCCCATAGTTGATGAAAAATATTTGTTACCATGATAGAGATATTATAGGTAGAGCAGAAGATTTATTTATTTATTTATTTATTTATTTATTTATTGGGGGGGGGGGGGAGGGGGGTAACAACTTATATTTCAATCTGTTCCTCACAAAAAGCTGTCGGATTTTTGAACAGGTGACAAGGATGCATCCTACTAGAGGATAAATGTTGGAAATATAGGGAAAAAAAAAAAAAAAGGAAATTACTTTTTTTTTTTTCTCTCCGAGGTGTGGTTGAACTTGAAATACCAGGACTGGATTAAGGCTCATAATATCAAAGAACAGTGGTGGATGTTTATGTAATTTGGAATCCAGAGGTTTATCTGTTTCTGGATATTTCATGCTTTGTCACAGAAATATTCATTTTACAGAATGTAATATTTTATTACTTGTACCTAGGCAGATTTGCATTTTTTTTATTTTTTTTTTATCAGTCTACCTATATAGTGTTTCCGGAAATCCATAATAATAATAATAATAATAATAATAATTTAAAAATCACATAAACACACACACTTGAATTTGTGGTTTACGGGGACTCTCCATAGGCGTAATGGTTTTTATACTGTACAAACCGTATTTTCTATCGCCCTACACCTAAACCTACACCTAAACCTACACCTTACAGGAAACTACTGGCAAGTTTTGAATTTCATAAAACACCGTTTTGTATGTTTTTTAAGCCTTTTATTTTACGGGGACACAGGAAGTGTCCTCATAAACCATGTTTACGTTGTAGTACCCATGTCATTATACACATTTGTGTCCTCGTAAACCATATATACCAGTACACACACACACACACACATTAAAACACAGGCGACAGATCCACAACCATCTTTTAAAAGAAGTTTCAGATGCAATGAGGATTATCTGCACAGACAATTGATGAAGACTATGACCTTATAGGCCAAACATAACCTTAATAAATGAACTACTCACTACATTCATTGCCATACATAAAATGGTACAGGCTGAATCTTTGTAATCGCCTTATTATTGCTTGAGGTTGCATTGAATTTTTGCAAGGATTTTAATTTTGACTTAAAAATGACATGCTCACAAAAGGGCAAAATATACACAGCAACCAAATATAATTATTAAAATAATAAATGCATAAAGTAGAACAATGAGCAAAATTAAAGCAAACTGTTGCTGAGTCACGCACCATACCAGATTTGATTTAGTTTCATTTTTAATTTTGTGATGAGCCAGTGTAAGTCATACTGTACGTTGCATTTCATACATTAATTTCAGAACTAATCCTTCAATATCTGTGCATGAAGTTGAATGTTAAAGGGCATGAACAGAGATTGTAATCAGGACGACGCTGCCCATTTGATTGCGTTTTTGTTGTAACTTCCTGGAAAAGGTAAGCTAAAGCATAAAACTGCTTTATGTAATCCTTACCTGCATATCCTCCCATGCTAAACTTAATTGCTTTTGTGTTGTTTCTTCTACATTGTAAAAGACAATGTAAGTGCTGGCAACATGATGAAGAAATATTCCATGTCTGTAAAACATGTAAAAATGTTTATTTAGTAATTTTGAAATCACAATGTCAACATTAGATAATCCTGTTAAATGACTGAATACAACTGATTACATAAATCAGATTTGACCTCTCTCAAGCCAAGCCAAAGAGCTCAAACGAAAAAGAAAAACAGTCATCCCTAAATAATCAGAAACTCAAAGGACACCTATCTTCAAACTCTTTCACAGGCTTTGGCTGGCTACTTGACCGGTGCTAAATAATATGTTTAATATCTGAGACTGTGTGGCCTAGATTTGACCAATCAAGGTCTGGGCAGTGCAACAGTCATAGGGATGTGCTTGGCGTCAGACATAAGCCCAGTTCCCTAACCCATTGACGCCACGACAGTTTAACCAGGTAAGATGTGTTAAGGAGGTGGGTATTAGATCTGCCTGACATGATATGATGAAATAATCCCTCTGCGTGTGAGTGAGCTCACCACTACTGACACCAGGACAAACACGATCCAAAGGTTGTTGCCTGTTTATACTATCTAAAACAATATTTACTATTATTTTCTCATTTTTAAATTTTAAACTGTTATTATTATTTATTAAAAATAAATAAATATAAAAATGTTAAGAAAGTGAGAAAGAAGTTAGGGAAATACCTTAAAATAAAACAAAAATTAACTTTATTTGGAAAGAAAATAAATAAACTTAGGATGTGGAAACCTTGGGTGCAAATCCCGTCAAAAACATGACTCACGAAGAAAAAGCTGAAAGACGAGAGATCAAAAAACAAGCTGAAACAGCATGATTGCGATTGTGTTTTTACGTCACATTTGCTTTTGTTCATACTATCGGGTAGGTTTAGGTATAGTGCAGATGGTACGTTATTTTAAAACGTCAGGGAGCATTAGACTTATAGCGCCACTCAACGGAAATTCAAGTCAGAACTGCGGTGACACGTATAAAACCAACGTCACATAAAACATGCCGTATGTACGTTCATCTGTTTCGGGGAAAAAAAAACAAACACTCTTTTAGTGCCACCCAGTGGACATCTCACATCGAATATGTCACGAAACATACATGGCAGCATGTATTACGCGTCTTGCGAAAAAGTTCCCACAGGTACGTTATCGTCATGAGATCAGGTTGCTACACATAAATATATTATATATTTATTTGTGCAACTTTATTAACACAACATATGTATATATATATATATATATATATATATATATATATATATATATATATATATACTGTATATCTGTATGTAGTTCTGTACTGATGCAAAATGCAGAGAAGAAAGAGTGAAAACGGTCCAAAAATCATTCATTCATTCATTCATTCAGAAAAAAAAACATTAAGACTAACGCTAATGCTCTTGAAGTAAAAGCTAAGAATCAAAGCACAGCAGACACTATCAATAAGATCAGTTTCCCTTTTTTGGCTGGCAGATCTGTCGTCAGTCATAAGCTGGTTAACAGAGCAGTATTGACCTCCAATGGCTTGAGGCAACACAAATAGGCGATGTGTACTAATGAGGTCAGAGCTGTCAGTAGCTCAGGCCATTCACCTAACAAACCAAAGCACAACAACCCCAACACACAAACCACAATAAACCCCATCAAATTAAAAAAAGTAACACTAATTGACATGACACTTAGGGGCAAGGTTGCAAAATCCAATATGCCTGTCTATAACAAATATAGAAAAGTCATGCCCCTGATACTACTAACGGAAACTCTCCTCATTGAACCCCACTCAGGGCAGGCAGCACAGAATAAGTGAGCAGCCATTCACACTCTTGCGTTTAAAGCCTGACACAACTGAATGGAACAGAGTGCATCATAAACTCAGGATGAATCCTAAAATAAACTAAATGGAACTGCATTGCACCGCAACAGTTGTTTCCAGTGCAGACAGCTTCTCTGCTAGCTGCAGATGTGGTGTAATATCAACTCTATTCCTGTTAGTTTTGCCATTATGTCTCGGCATGATCATCCAAGGATGTACATTCTTAAAAATAAAAGGGATTGCCATAGAACAGGGGTGTCCAAACATGGTCCTGGAAGACAACTGTCCTGCAGTTTCAACTTGCCACAACACACCTTCCTGGATGTTTCTAATAAGACCTTGATTAACAAAAAACTCTGCTAGGGCATTGGCCCGCCAGGAGCAGGATTTGACACCCCTGTCATAAAAGAATCTGTTTTGGTTCCCCAAAGAAACTTTCAGTAAACAGTTCTTAAAAGATTCAATTTTTTTTTTCCTAAGTGTGAAGAATATTTTCCCAATAAAGAACCTTTTTTGGAATGGAAAGATTCTATGGATGTAATTAAAGGTTCTTAATGGAATCATAGAGGATAACAAAGAACATTTATTTTTAAGAGTGTATGGAATCGATCTACTATTATGATCAGGAAGCAACTCAATTAAGTAAGGGTAAGGGTCAAGTAAGGGTCACTGACAGGTCATGACCGACAAGAGAGGTTATTTTATGGATGGGTGACAAACTAAACCTAAGATTAAGGTCAAAAGCTGTCTAACACTGCTCAGATAGACAGAGAATTGCAACAACCATAGTTGAAACACACTGGGCATTCCAAAAAGAAAAAAGAAAAAAAGAAGATGGTCTCCCATGTCAGGCCCTATGACTTGATTTCAAGTCTCTATCCACTTGTTAAGACATAAGCAATACCATTTATGGGTCCAAGTCTCTACTCGTTTCAATTGAGAATACCATCTCAAACAGTCATTTTTTGACCACTGTTTATTTGTAGCACACATTTAAGCTAAGCTTTAAAAAACTCACAACAGTCGCCGAGCTCATGATTAAGTACCTATCACTGCAGTTTCCAACAGAAATGAACACTAGAGGCAGTTAAACAGGGAGCACATGTAATCATTTTCGTACACGGTTATGATTACAGCTCCATATTCGCTTTTCAAACATATGTTTGATCTGTAGCTCAGCCGCATGGAACTGGACTTAGGATGCAGAATCCTTAGGTATGAATCGGTGACGACTACAAAACCAACGTCACATAAAACGAATCATATGTACGTTCATCTGTTCTGAGGGAAAAAAATGAACACTCTTTTAGCGCCACTCAGTGGACATTTCACATTGAATATGTGACGAAATGTACGTGGCGGTTCCCACAGTTCCCACAGTTCCCACAGGTACGTTTTCATCACGAGACCAGTTTTATTTTAACCATTCATAAAAGATTAATCAGTGTCTGGCCAACTGAGATTTCGGTTACTGTTCGTTAGTGAGTGTACATTAGCACCTTTTGCTGTTTGCATTTGGCATCTGATTTGCATTTGAAAAGAAGAGACCCACACCATACTATAACATGAATCACTGCACTGTTCATATTTCTGAAGATAAAATACCCATGGGGTGTTGTCCCATTCATAAATGCACCTCCAGGATTTTACACATCCTGTTAATTACCTAGTCCATTTAGAGTAACAGCAGATGGTCATGTAAGCTGGTGGGTCTTACTGGAAAATGAACCCCCAATGTAAAGCGCACACGTCCCACACTTTGCTAATCACGTTGCTTATCTCACTTGATGACACAGGTCATTCAGTAGCAAAGGGCTACTGAATGTTTTGTGTGTTTTGTTTGCAATCCTCGCATTGTAAGACCCTGTTGTGAAGGAGCAAATCAACATAATGCAGCACTCATCAGAAGTAGTGTGACGTAACTAACTAATCTTTCAGAAAGCCTGTCTGGATTTAAATAGAGATATACATAATCCCATTCAGCACTTAGAGGAGTTGTCAGGGGGAGCCAAGCCCAAAGAGGGGCCAACGACAGCACTTAACACAACGCCGTCCCGTTGTCCTGGTCAGAGAAAGAAACTAAATCAGAGATAGCATAAAACAAGAAAGGAGGCAAGAGAGGAGGGTGGGTGAAAGCAGAAGGAAACTCAGCAAATTTGCCCCTTTGACCCACTTGTACAGCTTGGGAATATGGGGAACACCAAGAGCGGCGCTTTGTCCAAAGAGATTCTGGATGACCTGAAGCTGAACACCAAATACACCGAGGAAGAGCTCTGCGCGTGGTATGCCACCTTCCTAAAAGAGTGTCCCACCGGACGCATCAGCAAGGAAAAGTTCGAGGGCATCTACGCCAGTTTCTTTCCAGATGCAGACCCTACCGCTTACGCTAGGCATGTCTTCCGCAGCTTTGACACTAATGCCGACGGCACCTTGGACTTTAAGGAGTACATTGTGGCGCTGCACCTTACCTCATCAGGCAAGACCCTGCGCAAACTCGAATGGGCATTCGCTCTGTACGATGTAGATGGCAACGGGACCATCAGTAAAAACGAGGTGCAGGAGATTGTACGGGTGAGTATCGCTCATAATTGGCGCATCCTGCATTTACTGTTGATTGAGTATGGAAAGTGCGCAAGACTGATGTTTGTTAAATGGGTTTGTTGCATTCATTGCTCATGGCATTTAGTAGTTAAGTTTAGTAGCATGTAGTCCAACAGTTATGACTAGATGGTTCAAGAAGCTCAAGACAGATTACACCACCTGATAATGCAAGTCTCAATCACTTGAGCATGCCCGATGCCAGTAGTTTTCGATATGTCATTATGTTAAGAACGACAGAATTGTAATATTTTGCATTCTCCCGGTAACAGTCAATATTCAACATGATTCCCGTCGAAGACCAGAAAAACCTTCCGGAAGATGAGAACACGCCAGAAAAGCGAGCGGACAAAATCTGGAACTTTTTCGGAAAGAAGGAAGATGGTAATAACTCATAACACAATGCTCTATTGCTGTAGACTACATGAATCATACTGTGGTCTCATAATCCATGCATCTTCACGATGTCTCATTGTATTCATAGATAAGATTGGAGAGGGGGAATTCATTCAGGGTGTCATGGAAAACAAAGACATCTTGAGGTTGATACAGTTCGACGAGCCAAAGAAGATTCAGGAGAAACTCAAGGAGAAGAAGCATTAATGGCCACATTCCCATGAGACTGATTTCCATTCATTTGACACTAAACCTACACAACCCAGACTGCTTCTCCAGCCCACACGCTGGAGACATTCAGACACTCTATCCATACACATGTCAGAGCCACGAACCAGACAGGTTTTCTTATAACACATACAAGACTTGTGTTCTGGACCATCACCACCTCAACCTGAAGGGCCTCACTGCTATTTCATTGCTTTTAGAATCCAATCGATAAGAGGTCCAATCGAATTAGGCTCGTGTTAACAGTCCAATTCTCTGCTCAATCCTCTTAGGATCTGAAGGTCGGGTAAGACAAATCCACAGGGTCCAGTGGCTCTCCTCTTTTAGATCCCTTCAGGGTTAAGGTGGTTTAAGCACTCAACATGCATTCATCAGACTCTGAAACCATCTGTTTAGCAAGTGACTGGAAAATTTTAAAAGAACAAATTTCTCGTATTGTGTTTCTTAGGATGTGTAGAAATGGCGATGAGAATTTTAGAGAATTTTTATGTGAAAATTTAGAAATACATATTAAGTCTATGTCATTACTGATCAATCCACCAATGCCAATTAGCCATATAAAAACTTGGTTTCAGCCCATTTCAGATCAAAGGTTACTGTTGTACTGTTGAAATAACCACATACAAGCCAGTCACAACTGACTGTGTGATTTCTGTCTATGTATTTGTATTATAATTTAGCAACCTGATGTTTTAGATGAGTAACAATGACAACACATGTTGTTCATGTTCTTTTTTTCAGTCAATTTCAAAATGCTGTATATAAATATATTTTTCAGCTGATTTTAATTATTTATATCATATAACCACCACTTGTTGTTTCAGAAAGTTACTGACCTACTTTTGTACACGATATTATCACACAAAAACAAAGTTGTCTCAAAATGGATATTTATCTGGACGTTTAATTAACTAGTTGAGTTCAGAGTAAGATTAGAGTCTTGAGACTCTAATCAAGTTTAGACTCACTAAACTTGAATACTAGAAAGGGCTCTCACCCCAAGTGTATCTTTATCATGTTGACGCTGCTTATGGCCAAAGCTCTAAGGACAAGCATGAAACACAGGGGCTTACCTCTTTCTTTTCTTAAAGCCGTCTTTGGTTCAGGCTAATGCATGGCCTGGTTTCAGCAGTGGGACAGTGAGCTGCAAAACAATGGCCAGAGCTCTGCAGCATGGCTGCTTTTGACTAAACAGAGGCTAAAAGGTCACTTGAGAGGATCATTATTAGTAGTAGTGTTGCATTAAAAAGACCTGAAAGAGGTATAAATATTGGTTTTTGGTTTAGTATGCCATTGTTTTGAAGCAGGTTCAAGATTTGGCTGGTTAGCTGCAAAAGTTAGGCTATATACATTCTGCATGCAAAAAGCATCTTTCTCCATTAACGGTTATTTAGGGGTTTGGGTTGTATTCTTTTTCTGTTAACAACTCTTTATTAAATTTTCTTCTGGGAACAGCAGTATAAAACAAAAAGCAACTGTGCAAATTTAGAACCCACCCCAACTCATCCCACCCCCTGGTGGACTTAAAAAATTAAAAAATAAAATGAATAAATAAATAAATAAATAAATAAATAAAAATAAAAATAAATGCATTAATATTAATAGATAAATAAATAATAAAAGGGTTGGCTTGTATTCTGAAGAAATGCAACATTTTAGCAACATATAAAAACTTATATTATGGTAGACACTTCTTCAAAACCAATTTTTGGGGGGCTCAAGCGATTGGCTCAGAAATAAAGTAATCTTGAAAACAGAAAAAGTTGGCACAATTGGTCTCCAAAAATACAAAAATTTATTAACAGACTATCACATAGACAGTATCACATAGATGTTTTTTTTTTTTTTTGAGCACCCTGTTTGAGAGTTTTTCGAGGGATGTGCATGCTTTTGTTTTGATTTTGTTTTTTCTCATAAAACAAAATTAAAAAAAATTCGGACTTGAGACCCATCAAAGCATAGCATAGCATAGCATAGCATAGATTAAAATAAAATAAAATAAAATAAAATAAAATAAAATAAAATAAAATAAAATAAAATAAAATAAAATAAAATAAAATAAAATAAAATAAAATAAAATAAAATAAAATAAAATAAAATAAAATAAAATACGGAATTGAAGGCCCATGAAGCCTAAAATAAAATAAAATAAATTATTTTTCCCCCCTGAATACAATACAGATTTAACAATATACCCACTAAATGATGATATGCTTTAGCTTTTTGCCCTCCTCAGAACGTCGATGCTTGTTATTTCTGCTAAGGATAAATTATTTTTGAGATCTTTCAGCATCTATAAGGCATCCTCCATTTACATGTAAATGCTACATACTAATGTTGCTGAAAAGATGAAACCTCAATGGAGATAAACAATTAGAGTTCTTTTTTATTATTATTATTATTATAGACAATGTAGTCATTTCCTGGGCAAATTCAACATTAACATCATATCTTCATAAACATGATAAATGAATATTATCAATGAAGACTATTAAGTTGAGAGCAAATAAATCAACATTTACAATATTATATATATAAAAGATCTAGTTTGGAACACAGACATTAAACTGAACAGTTCTTCAGAGTACACATAATGCACACCATTGACATCAAGTTTCAATACAATTTCTGCAAAATGTAGTTTTAGAATAGCTTGGGCAATGCAGTACAGTAAAACTTGTTACATGCTAGACAGCAAATGTAAACCAGTCATACCCCATGTTAGGTGAAAAAAGAGTGATTGTTAGTAACTTCCAAATAATAAAGTAAATAATAACCTGAATGCATTACCTTTCATGGTACAGCATTTTTACTTGTAAATTTTAGATTTACTTTCACATTATCAGACATGCTATTGTGCATATTACAATGTTCTCAGCTGAGCACTTTCTGGTGTGCATGAGTTTATTTGACTTTTTTACACTAACTCCATGCTTGTTTTTATTGGGCAATGTATTTATCTAACTCTAACCACTAATGTTTTTCTTCCCATATTGACCAATAGTAAAAATAAATACAAATCTGATAGGAATTTGAATGAAAGCACAGATATTTTCATTTCCCAAAGTGTGCTTTGACTTCCTGTGCTATATAAATATATCAAATTTCTCAATATCACTGTATAAAGTTTGAAAATTTTAAGGTATCGTCTATATTCCAGTATTCGAGCTGTTCGGTTCGAACAGTGTGATAATTAGCTGCCTATGACAATGTGCATTCAGCTGAAAACTGTGGCATCCCTCAGTCAAATGTTTACTTATCTTTTAAAACATAGTACGACGAAGACTACAGAGAGATGAGCATGATGTAGGATGAGCCTGACAACAAATACGGACAAAAAAACGCCACGCACATATTTACAATTATGTACAAACACTTAACACAATAGATTATGAACATTCCAAGGCAATTAACCTTTAGGCACTAAAAGGTGTACATTATAACACAAATCATTAGAATTCACATCAGATCCACCTTTGATTGACACCCGGATTCTACAGCCGAACCATATAATTTCACCATTAAGAAACAGTCTATAAATTGCCTTAGAGCAACCTACAGAAGAAATTTAGATGCCAACAGAGTAAATCTGACTGCATAAGGGGAATTCTTGGCTTCAACTGGGAAAAATTATATGACTTTGCTATCGAGTCCTGGCTAGTTGACACGTCTTCCATGAACACAATCGATGGACTAACCAGCACCACTCAACTTACACAGCCATTAACCACAACTAGTCCTACATTTAGACAAAACATGCTTTTCTGTCAAATAAATCTGCAAAAATAAGAAAATATATCAATTCCATTCCTAAACAATGCAACCTGACCCCTCTCTCATAAGGAAGGCTGTTGATTCGCCAGCAGTTTATATGGAGTTTGTGAAAATAGTACTAAAAACTTTCCACTTCAGTCTTTGTTGCAAAAAACCCTTTTTTAAATAGAATACTAAAATACTAAAATACTACAATACTAAACAATGATATGCTTTTACCTTTTTTTCCCCCAACTTTGATTCTGGTTATTTCTGTTAAGGATGAATCATTTTTGAAGTTTTTGAACATCTGCTGTATGTCCACCTGATTTCATGACGAAAATGTAACTGTGGGAATTTTTTCGCAAGACACGAAATATGTACCAATAAGTACATATCACGGCAGTTTCCAATAGAAATGGACACTAATCACACTTCAATCGTTTTCGACACAGTTATGATTACAACTCCATATGTTTACTTTCCGGACTTAACAAGCTTTGCTCTGTAACTCAGCCGACACAGAATTGGACTCAGGATGCAGAATCCTTGGGTATGAATCCCATCAAAATCATGATGAAAGAGCTGAAAGACGAGAGATCGAAAGACAAGCTAAAATGGCATGCTTGCGATTGCGTTTTTACGTCACATATGCTTTTGTTCATACTATCAGGTAGGTTTAGGTGTAGTGCAGATGGTACGTTATTTTAAAACGTCAGGAAGCATTAGACTTATAGCGCCACTCAATGGACATTTAAAGTCAGATCTGCGGTGACACCTATAAAACCAACGTCACATAAAACATACCATATGTATGTTCATCTGTTCTGAGGAAAAAAACAAACATTCTTTTAGCACCACTCAGTGGACATTTCACATCGAATATGTCACGAAACGTACATGGCGGTACGTATTTCACGTCTTGTTCCCACAGGTCCGTTTTCATCATGAGATCAGGTTGACCCATGTGGCATCCTGAAGCTGTCCGTTTACATGTTCAAAAGTTTGACTCACACTTTAGTCCAGGCAACTGTAAATATCTGCAAACTAGCTGTGTAGTTCAATGTGCGTACACTATTTCAACACCAAAAAGATCAAAGAAATTGATTGGATGAAATTTGTTTAACAGGCATCCACTGCGGCAAATAAACAAAGAGGTGTTTTACTGTACAGTATCTGTTCAGATCTATATCAATGGTGCCTGAATCATGTTAATGTATAATAGACATACCGGTAAGTCTTAAGTAGCATCTTATTCAAAGAACATGCAGGATTATATGGATGGCTACTCAGTATCATAATGCGTCTGCTGTGCTGCTGTCCTTTCCCGCCCCTCATTCCACATGACATTAAGAAAATCTCCTATAAAGCTTTGAGTTTGTAATTATCTAATATTTTCAGTGGAAATCCATACAACAAGCAGTGCTTCAAGGGGTGATACCTGTATGGCTTTGGCTGAGAGGTTGAAGTAACTCAGGTAGACAGGCATGCAGGTAGATTCATATAATATAATGTGTGTGTGTGTGTGTGTGTGTGTGTGTGTGTGTGTGTGTTTGTTTTGTCTAGATGTCCATGTCCACAGGTCTCATATCCCCCGTCTTGTGTTCCTTTACCCAGAGCTCTCTGTCTTTGGCAGGATCCACACTCTGCAGGAGCTGGTCCACCGGCTCCATCGTCTAAGAGACAAGACCAATCAGAAAAGAGTTTTGCAACCACATACACTGCTAAAAAGTACACTACACTTCAAAAGTTTGGGGTCATTAAGACCCAATTATTTATTTAATTTAATTCATTTATTTATTTTTGAAAGAAATTGACATTTATATTCAGCAAGGATGCATTAAATCAATCTAAAGTGACAGTAATTACATTATTGACATTTATAATATTACAAAGATTTCTATTTCAAATAAATGCTGTTCTTTTGACCTTTCTGTTTGTGTACGACATTTGATAATAAGAGCCTCGAGCAGCAAATCAACATATTAGAATGATTTCAGATCATGTGACACTGAAGACTGGAGTAATGATGCTGAAAATTCAGCTTTGCAGCACAGGAATAAATTACAATTTACAATATATTTATATAGTAAAGAGTTATTTTAAATTGCAATAATATTTCACAATATTACTATTTTTACTGTATCTTTGATCAAATAAATGCAGCCTGTGGGGAGCATAAGAGATTTCTTTCAAAAACATATATTTATAATTTTATTAGATGTCAGAGTAAATTCTGGTAGCATCACTCTGGTGTGATCATATTATATTTAACATTATAATGGATACATTATAATTAAATTGACGTTTGACATTTTTCTTTCAAAATTAGTTTTGTTACAAACCTCTTACATTCAAAATATTTTAGAATTGAAATGAAAAATTTGTAGTCATTTACATTTTATATTAAAATTTAGATTTCTCCTTCCTCATTTTATATAATCTATTAAAGTGTAAACATAATGAATGGGGACTTTGGTCAATATTCAGACAAAAAATGTAAAAAATTATGTTTATTATTTAAAGCTTTATTTCACACTAACCGCTAATTATTGATGCTAATAAAAGTAATTTTAATGGGTAAAAGCTCTTTAAACATGACATGTGTATAATTGTGTACAATATATGTATAATCCGTATATGAAAGTGGACAGGTGTACTATGGGAAAAGGGTGTAGGTTCTCAGCTGTGCTCATTATGTACGTGCTTGTAAATGCTTGTTTAAACATTAAAAAGGAATAAAGCCAGGAAGACGGTATCTCTGTTTTCAAATGTGCTCACTCAAACATACAGTAACTCAGTTTTAAGAGGTTTAAGTCTATATTGGCCGCTTCATCAAGTGTCAGAGCAAACGTGTCCATTAAGGCTGAGATCCTGTTTGAGATCCATCTGTTAAACACACTCAGACTGATGGTGAGTGTTACTCTGTGAAGTTGCGAGCGCTGGCAGCTAGTCTTTTGTGAAGACAGCAGCTTTCACTAGCACACCCCGAGGGCTCTGGAGCAGGTGTTTACACTCTGTTTGCCCTTAAACATGAGTTGTGAGGATTTCTAATGTGTCTTTTAACATCTGTCAGCAAATCATTATGTAACCACACATTATCTAAAGATTATCCAAACAAGCACAAATACAGAGGAATTGAGACATTTCAATTTACAAAAGTTATCTGATGAGTTAGCTTGCATGCTATAACAACACTTGTTTTTTATTGATTTTTATTTTATTGTATTATTTTTTTTCTTTGTATCTCGTAATCATAAAAAAAGTATTCAGACAAGTTCATAATATCAAACCTATTGCACTAACAATATACACACACACACACACACACACACACATATATATATAGATGGATTGATGTGGATATAGCCTAAGGTGGAGAAGCATCTGAACGCTTTCTGGATGTCAAACGTTAGTGGATGTCGTTGATAGTTAAAGTGATTCTCTACACCTGCGGTTCCTCTGCTAGGACACCTGTGTGAATCTCAGGAGAGGTGATTTCATACATACATTAAAATCACCAAAACACCAGCTCATTCAGTCACTGAGCACAAATGTCTCAGAAAAAGTTAAATTATTTCTGAGAAAAGCTTGTGCAGCATTTATTTGCACTGAGAACAGAGCTCATGATAAAGCTCATGTAATGAGATTCTCAGATTGTATGAAAAATAATTTGAAAACCGCTTTAATGAAATTCTAATGCAGTATAGATAGCTGCAGATAATATCTGAATATGAAGAACACACTGCTGTTACTCACACTTTGGTTGAACATGTCCGTCTCATGCCGCAGTGTGGTGTACTGACGCAGAAGCTGCTGTATTGTCTCTACCCGCTCCACCTCCAACCTCTCCAACTCCTGCAGAGCACAAACACAGACAATCACACATCTAAGATCAGTCTGCATGTTACTATTACTGTAGCTGATGACTCGGACAAAAATCACATTTATTTTCTTAATTTATTATTCATAGTAATGTATAAATATTTAGATTAAGCAATGATTTATATATATATATACATATATATATATGTGTGTGTGTGTGTGTGTGTGTATAAATCATTGCTTAATCTAAATGTTTATACATTACTTTGAATAATGAATTTCACCATGAAGAAAATAAATATGATTTTATTTTTAGAATATTGCATTACATTTCTAAATCCCACCAAAGAACTACACTTCCCATAATCCTTAAGAGAGATCCACCAATCAGAAAAGTGGATGTTAGCAGAAACCCCTACACTCTGCCCATACTTATATTTTGGTACATAACTAAATATTTTTAGTAAATCATGTTGTATATGATATGTATTTGATAATCATACACCGTTTTATACTTTTAATAAACTACTATCAGTCAGTAGTTTTATATTTATCAGATGATTATGGCATTTGCAGTGCTTTGTGCACTCAAAGTTGTGCATTACAAATAAAAAAATAAAATAATAAAAGGGCTCTAATGGATAATTTATTTATCAAAATGATAAATGACTGTCATAAAGAAGAATAATTAAGAGTATTCAGATATCACCATATTATAAATATGCATGAACTGCCACAAGAGAGTAAAAAATAATTAGTAATAAAATAATAGAAATAATTACCAGGCTTGTGGTGACCATCTCCTCAAACCACTTTGACTGAGCCTGATTGTAAAGGTCCACACAGCGCATCAGATCGTCACCTATTCACATAAAACACAGAGACAGTCATTACAATCATACATGCAGTTACAAAAATTTCAAAAATCTGCCAATGGAACAAGACAATATAAATTTAGATTTCTAAAGCATTTGATTTAATCTTAAACTTGATGTCTCGAGAATTTAAAAAAAATAAACATACTGAAAATTAGTGTTGTTGTACTCAAGACTGGTCTTGGTCTTGAGACCGGTCTTAAGACCATTTTTTGATGGTCTTGGTCTTGTCTCGGTCTCGACCGCATTTGTTCTCGGTCTTGTCTTGGTCTCAGACTAAGAGGACTTGGGATTTTGTTTCAAGACCGGTCAAGACCACAACTGCGGGGATATCACTAAATTGTCTGATTTATTTACAACCATCATTAAGGTGATTGGATGTAAAACTTCCTGCTTCAAATGCAATCAATAACTAATTAAATAACTAAATAACAAAAATAAATCATTTGATTTATACCAGTGGATCTCAAAATGTTTGACTTCACTGCACCCCTGTTGTCCACAACATTATTTGAAGGCCCCCCTCCACTCACACAAAATATTTTAGAGCTTAACATGACTAGAAAGATGTATATTCATTAAAAAATAACCAAATACTAAGAAATATTTTAATGCTTGTTTTGTTTTATTTTAAACAATTGTAAGTCATCTTGAGGCCCCCTTGGAAGATTGTTGAGGCCCCATAGTGGGCCCTGGCCCCTGGTTGAGAACAAATGATTTATACTGTTATGCCAGTTCAGAAATTATTTAGGGACTGTGTCAAAATTGTCACTAAAATTAATACATACACCCACAAAAGTCAAGATATTGTTGCAAAAAGAGTGCTTGAGAGTATAAGTGCTTGAGTGTATGAGATGTGGATTTTTATATTATAATATGATATAATTAAGCAATGTCACAAGTGCAAGAGAACTGTTTTGAAAAAAAAAAAAAAGATATTGCTTTTATAAAAACACTCAGTAAACAATTTTTAACACTATTCTCAACATTATTTATGCATTTGTAAATGTACCAATTTAGATGCAACTTCTGTGCCACCACTGCAGTGCAAAGATGAATTTTGTTGTTAGAGATTTCATTTGATTGGTAACAGCTCTGTAAGTGTTATTGTTGTATTAATGATTAAAAATAAGGCATTTCTCAGGCAGTAAATGTGGATCCTTTAAATTAATTTGAGCAATGCTGGTCTGGTCTTGGTCTTGTCTTGGTTTCAACCCCTCAAAGTTTTGGTCTTGTCTTGGTCTCAACACACAATTGTCTTGGTCTCGACTTGGTCTCGGATTAGATGGTCCTGACTACAACACTACTGAAAATATACGAGAATATACATTCATTCAAATCCACAAGAACTCATGTAGTTAAATTTAATGAATTTTAGCTATTCTTTCATAAGTGTAAACGGCATAATTCATGCAATCAGATGATCATTCAATATGGTTTTTATTAAAACTATTTTTTAAAGACATTTCCTAAATCAAGCTTGTCTAGATAGTGAAACAAGACTGTTTATCTTGGTGATTTTGCTTCTCAACTGAATAAATAAACCTTGTTTTAAAGATATTTGGTCATTCTTACTGGCAAACTAGTGGAAGATACTGATTTTTTTTTTTATTTTTGTTTAATATTTGGGTAACACTTTAGAATAGGGAACACTTTTTCACTATTAACTACGACTTTTCCCCTCAATAAATTCCTAATTTGCTGCTTATTAATACTTAGTAAGGTAGTTGTTAAGTTTAGGTATTGGGTAGGATTAGGGATGTAGAATAAGGCATTAATATGTGCTTAATTAGTACTAATAAATGGCTAATATTCTAGTAATAAGCATGCAACAAGTTAAAAGACCCTAAAATAAAGTGTTACCAATATTTTCTTTTCTTTCTTTTATCAGCGCTTGACTTTACCAGCAGGGGTCAGACTTAACTCATATATATATATATATATATATATATATATATATATATATATAGAGCTATTTGTATTCCCTTGTGTAACACAATAATCACAGGTATCATTTAAACTCAAGCTGTTTACCAGGAAAAGCTGTTCCCAAACTACTGGGTTTTACAATTGCTTGCATAATTAAAGGTAAACTGAGGCAAAAGGAGGCAGACGTGTGAGAGAAAGAATATCGACATCTTGGAAGAAAAAAGAAACAGATCTCTCCATCTATATGTAAATGAGCTCCAGGCTTTAAAGACATTTGCATTAGTGATTTGAGCCGTCATGATTATTGAAGGAAAACGGCATTTGAGTCATGCTTAATGTTTGGCCATTGATTTATAGCAGGGAACTGCAACTTGCTCGGTGCGTGGGAGTTGGAGAAAGAGAGAGACACAGATAACATCACACAGGGTTTTTCTACTGAGCTCAGCTGCAGAGGAAAACACTGTAAAGCTCTTGGCAGCAGCACAATTAAAAACAATCTCCTGCAGTCAAGCGCTGGAAACAATCTTTGCAAACAAAGAAAATCAAAGCCGACTGAATCTAAAACACCATTTGACATTGATATCTCACAGCACAGTTATCACATGGCTTATTGTAACAGGAGTAATTCTAATCAATAACAAATGAGTACGATAATATAAACTAGATTTTTACATTGCCTTTTTTAATTTGTGCTAAAGTGTTGGCTGCCAGCGTGTTGCTTTGCATTGCTATGCATTGCTAATGTTTTGGGTGGTTAATAGGATATTGCTTACTGGTTGAAAAAAAAGTCTCTATAATATTCTGGTTCTAAGTCTAAAGCAAGGTTTTGCAGACCCCTTAATATAACCACCCCCTTGCAAGAGACACCCTTCCTAAAATCCAAAGGGAATTATACATTTTCATGTATAAAGCCCCATTTATACAGTTTGAGACAATATAGGTTACATATTTGGTCATGCTTAAGATTGGAGACCAATTCTCATTATTAGCTAATTATTAACTACAACTTTTGCCTCAATAAACTTCTAATTTGCTGCTTATTAATAGTTAGTAAGGCAGTTGTTAAGTTTAGGTATAAGGTAGGATTAAGGGATGTAGAATATGGTCATGCAGAACATGTGCTTTATAAGTACTAATAAACAGCCAATATGGTAGTAATATGCATGCTAATAAGCAACTAGTTAATAGTGAGAACTGATCTCTAAAATAAATGGTTACCACAAATTCATACAAATGTGATATTACAACATGTTGTCTGCAAATTAAAACGACTGTCTTGAGTGTATATTGTAACTGCACTGGACCCAAAACAAATGATTAAAATATTCTGGAAAATATTTATTTTGTCGTTTGTCATTAGTTGACATTTTTTGTTACTTGCTATTTATTTGTACAAATTTTACAACCCTCAAGGAGCAAGATAGGAGTGACAACAATGGGAAATTGCATATAAATATAAATAATTCTTTAATTTTGATTTTTTTTTTTCTCTCCTTACTGTTCAGTGATTTGGTCTTTATTTCTTACTCTCTTGAAAAAAAAAAAGAAATAATAATATAAAACTGCCAAATTTGTTACAATTTTGTGTTAACATATTTAATAAATATAAAAAGTCTAAAAACTCATTTTGTATCAATCAATCAATCAATCAATCAATCAATCAATCAATCAATCAATAATATTTCTCAAAGCAGCCACTTGCGGATTTGAAAACCCCTGATGTAACAGTTTTGTCACCCATTTTATTGTCTGCCAGAGGAAAAAAACAAACTTAGGTAACACTTTATTTTAATGTGCCCTTGTTACACGTTACATGTACTTGCTATTATAATAACAATAAATTATACATAATTACATGCAAGTAACTCTAAGCCAAACTCTAATCCTAACCCTAACCATATAGTAAGCACATGTAGTTAATTAATATTACTCAGTACTAAAATGTATAATTACACTGTAACAAGGACACCTTAAAATAAAGTTTAACCTAAACTTACTAAAAGATGACATTTTATTTGTTTACCTGCATGTCACGTGACCATTAACCGGCATTAAAGATCCACGAACATACAAATGTGTTGTTAAATTATTGAAGTATTAAGATCTCAGAGACCTCAAATAAATATTTGACATCAAAGGGGTTCAACCACTAAAAAAAAAAGACAAAAAAAAAAAAAGACAAAAAAAATTGTGAATCCCTGCCATATACCATGGTATTTATTTACATGATATTTCAATGCTTGGAATACCTAATCCAAACTCCAGATCAATGAAAATAGCATCTACTAACCTCTCAAATACAGTACAAGACATGTTATTATCAAGGCACTTCCTGTTACTTTGAAATGAGTGCATTGTTATGCATATCACATTAATGTTGTGGTTTTGGAAACTGAATAGCGAAGCATGAACTTCTCTCACAGTGCTGTTATAGTCGAAAGCACTCAGTGTTGTGGCTGAGCGTGAGTCTGTCATGGTCATTTGGTCCTCTGTGCTGATGGAGTCAGTCTATAAGCGCTGAATAAGACACCATTAGGGTCCTCAATAATGCACCAGTCACTCATGCCAACAGGTTGAAGGTGGAGTGAATTCTCCCCCGTGTCGCGTCCTACCGTGTGAACCTCAGGGTTGCCATGCCTTCTTGCATCAGGGATGTGTGTGTGTCCAGCTCAGGACAAATCCAGCATTGATAGAAGGCGTTCGGAGCAATAAGAGGCTTGGCATGCTGATTGTCAGCTCCCACGAGGCCCATTTTCCCACTGCAAAAATAGATCATCACTCCATGCCTTTCCCAACTCAGTCTGGAACAAATACGGCCTGGCTCCTCTTAAACACAGACTCCTGGGATTGTGCCAAAGTCCTCTTCCATCCCCTGCACTGTTCTCTCCCATCCTGTTTGTCATGCCTCTCTCTCCTCGCTCAGAATCACAGTCTCATCTCCACAGTCTCCGCACACTACAACAATGGCGCCCCGCGCAAGATTTCACCTCAAAGAAAGCTCCTTACTCAACACAAAAAGGACTGACGCCAGATTACAGAGGGTTCGTTTCATTTGCAATCCATCCTGAGTGGAAGAGAATGACTGGAAGTTTTTTAAAACGAGAGACTATTGAGGAAGTCAATCCTGTTGAGCAGCGGAGCAGCCAGGAAAATATTTACTGACTTTTATAAAGGAAACATAACTTTTATATTGTTATTAATATTTCAAGATGAACACTTACTGGACTAAAGCAACCTCTCAAACATCTCACTAAAGCAATTTCTCAGACATCATTCTCTTGCATTGCATTATGATATAAAAGCAACAATAATAATAATAACAAAAACTACAGAGCTTTTTAAATATCATCTTGCTAAGACATATTATTGTGAAATATAGAGTCTGTTACACTGTTCTAAAGATCAGAATCTCATCTTACTTTTTGGCCATATAAATATCAGCATCTGCATTAAATTGCATATTTTTCCTCAGTTTGTGCCTCTGAATAAAATTGAAGTTTGTTTTTGCCTCATATTCTTATTACATTATATATCATACTATATGAGCCATAAAAGCCTAATGTATCAAATACTTAATAAAAACACATTATGATCTTTTTATAAATATATATTATTTTAATATTTTGCATCAAGCTTCAATAAACTGTTAAAAAATAGATCATTTCATATATCAGGCTTTATAGGGTTAAAAAAATGAATGAAATGAACATTCTGTCAAAACGTACTCACTCTCATGTAATTTCAAACCCATATGACTTCCGTAAGAAACAAAAGAAGATGTTTAGTAGAATGACCAAGCTGCTCTTTTCCATTAAATGAAAATATGTGCAACTACAGGCTGTCAGGCTTCAAATGTGCTTCTAAAGCCATACAATAGCTTTGTGTGAGGACCAGACTGAAATTTAAAGAGATAGTTCACCCAAAAATGAAAATTCTGTCATTAATTACTCACCCTCATGTTGTTCCAAACTCATAAGACCTTTGTGTATCTTTGGAACACAAATTAAGATATTTTTGATGAAATCCAAGAGTTTTCTGACCCTCCATAGAAAACATCGCAACTGACATGTTCAAGGACATTTTTAAAATAGTCTAATAACGTCAAACGTCGAATAACGACAAAAATAACGACTTTATTCAACAATGCGTCACGGTACTCTCGTGAATGGAAGCAGAGACTGACTGGAAGAGAATAAATTGTTGAATAAAATCATTATTTTAGTTCTTTTGCGCAACAAAATGTATTCTTGTATCTTTATAAAGTTACGTTTGAACCACTGATGTCCTTACTACCTTTCTGGGCCTTGAACGTGTCAGGTGCATTGCTTTCTATGGAGGGTCAGAAAGCTCTCAGATTTCATCAAAACTATCTTAATTGGTTTTCTGAAGAAAAGCGAAGGTCTTACGGGTTTGGAACGACATGAGGGTGAATAATTAATGATAGAATTTTCATTTTTGGGTGTACTATCCCTTTAAGTCATTATTCCTCTGAACCTTTCCCATCCACTGTAGTTCTCAGATACGTTCCTTTAATAAACCTTCATATTTTTGGATTATAGGGCCAAAATATCACCCTTACAATCCTGAACTAACATTGTAACTCCTCTTAGTTCCAAAACTCATTAGGTTTAGTAACATCTTGGATCAAAGGAAAGCATCTTCAGGTTTATTGTGTGTAGTAAGACCATACTAGCTCAGGCTTAATGAACTGCTTTTGTACTGACCTGCTTGTGTGGATTTCCGTCGGGCTTTCTTAATATCCTCCTCTGTTTTGTTGCTCAATTTGATCTCAAGCTGCTGTGTTTTCACTTCAAGATCCTTCTGTCTGTCTGCTAGAGCCTTCCGTGCCTGCAAAACACAACACAAAGCAATGTAAAGACTAACCTTTAGGTTAAATAAATAGGGTACAAAATATCCATAATCATTTTTTAGGTGCCTAACCTTCAGAAAACAATGTTGACCATCAACCTCAAAAAGTCATTCAAAAACTTGAGAGATTTTGTTTTCATTCTCTATGGTATTTGCATTTTTTTAACCCTAAATTGAGACATTTAACAGTTTAAAACCCAGATTTGTGTGATTTTTTTAAATTTTCCATTTTCCACCAAGTAAAAGCTGGAGCTACTGTTGTTAATAGATGTTCCCACTCTGCTGCATACAATCAGATAAAACAATGAATCATGTGAGTTTCACTGTCTGTACTCCCAGTGATAGCTGCCGCATTGCGAGGCAGTTAAACTGTGCTCAACTTCGTTGCATAGCCTATGGTCACTGTTGCTCATGTCGCCAGAAATGGCCAATTCTCTTTGGAAATGAATGATGGATATGTGGCCTGGGGTCAGTGCTGATGTTTAATCAGCAGGATGAACACAAGTGAATCACTCAAGGCATCATTCTGATGTGTTCTCATTTCTCATCCAGCCATCTGCTGTCCATGCAAAAGTTTGAACAGACGTGTTGACACAATGGCTTCTGGGAAACATTTTAGAGCCATTTGTACCAACAACACACAGACTTGAAAATAAATTTTAATTAAATATGCTTGACAAAATCAGTATGGACTCAAAGTTCCCATGTGAAAAAGAAGTACACTTTAGCATAATTTCAAAATATCACTTATTACGGAAATAATATACTTCAAAAGAATATACTTAAGTGTGAACTGAATGTAATGTTTTCAGACACGTAATTGGATGTTAACTGCAATTAAAAGAAAATGTAATATAGTTTACATTTATAGAAACTAGTTGAACCTAAGAGTCTTTTTTGACCCACATCTTTATATGAAATTTCATAATTACTTTTACTGTCGTTGAAATGGTTAAAATGCACTGATGAATGTACTGATGAGTATTTATAGTAAACTTAAATATACTTAAAAGTCATTTCTATTGAAATGTGTGTCATCGATTTAAAAATATTTGTAATTACAAGTTTGTAATGATGAAGTTGCAAATATATACAAACTTTAAATCAAATAACAAGCTACAGTTAACTTTCTAATCAAGCACTTTACATGTGCTTTAGTCAATGCATCAAAATAAGTGTACTTCTTTAAAGCGTGACAAATGTATTTTAAAGCAAAACTTTTAACTTGACATTATTACAGTGCACTTTTTAAAAGTGTACTTAAGTGTGTTAAGAAACATAGTCATGAAAGTGTGCTTTCTATATGTAAAGTACACTTAGCCTAAGTGGTCATTTATTTCATTAATATTATATGCAAGTACAGTTTTTCTTTAATATACTTTTAATGTTTGAAGTACACTACAAGTGCACATTCAATACAATTAAGTGCACTTATTTTTCACAAGGGATTAAACAAAACATTCACTGAGTTTGTACCTTCTCCACAGCAGCATAACGGCTGACCAGCTGCTTCCTCAGGTCAGCGATGTGATGGTCATTTTTCTTCATGTCTTTTTTAAAGTTATCTCCTCTGAAGGTCAGTAAAGGCTTCTCGACTTCACTCTGGAGCTAGAGACAAAATCAGTTATACAGGGCATGAACACTGAACATCATCTGAAATGAACTTATGAGGTGTGTGGGTTTTTGTATTTGGATCGAGTTTTTGCTTCAGTAATGATGATGACGTTCTTTAAAAGAAAGGCTTTTTTGTTTTGCTGTCTCCGTACATCATACGTGATCTGAGTGAATAAGACTGCAGAATCACCTCCATCTTTCTGCAATTAATCACCCACACTGGTGCTAAATGGAGCACGCTAGTGTGAACACGGGAAAGCACAGCGGTGGAAATAGACAAATCACAGCACACTGAAGAAAGCTGTGTAGCTCATTACATACAGGCGGCTAATAACATCTCTGAGGGGAAGCTATTCAGTACAGCACAGAAATGAAATAAAGGCCAGACACTTCATCTTCCCTGGCAATGCGTGAGCTTGAACTGCCAATTTCTCAGCTGGATCTTATATCACCTCTATTGAGAAATGTCATAACAGAGAACTGAGAACTGCCCACCTTTGAGGAGAACTTGAGATGGACCTCGGCTTCATCAGCTAGACTCTTCTTCAGTTGGGCCCAAGCTTCTCCAAGAGTCCTAAATCAAACCAGAGCCCAGGAAAGATGTTTAAGGCTACTGTTTTACTCTTAAAAATAAGTGAACTTCTTTAAAGTATGACAAAAGATAAAAGATTATAATGTATGTTAAAATGAAATGTTTAGTTTGATATTATTACACAGTGTACTTTTTAACAGTGTGTGTTAAAAACTGTCAAGAAAGTGTCTCTCTTTAAGTACACTAACGTGGCCTTTTATTTAATTAATTAATAATGTATTATCTACAAGTATGTATTTTTTTAAAAATATACTTTTAAGATTTGCAGTACACCAAAAGTGCATCTTCAATACAATTATGCATTACAATTACCCTTTTTTTAATGATAAATTCATTTATTTTTAAACCACCAGTCAACATTTTAGTACATTTACATCTTCTCAACTTGATCTATATACAGCTTAATGCTCAACATTTTTTAATTCCAATTTTTTTTTCACAGGAAAAGCAGCCAACAGGTGGTCAGCATACTACAAACTCTTTTAATATCATCTTTGTAACGTACCCTTCCTCTTGTGCTGCCATTGGGAACATTGAGAGTTTGGAAAGGTTCTTGGCATATTCCTCTTCGATTTTTATCCTGCGACATCAAGCATTCATCAAGAAAAGAAAGAGATAAAAAGATTTAATGTGACATAATCTCATATAGTACTACTGGCAGAACTCCATGCATACCATGACAAAATTACAGTCCTTTGGATTTGTATCATGGTAATACCCTGTGTTTTTGAATATAGCTGTCCTTCAACACTCCATTATATAAGCATCATGGTATTAGCATCTAATACCATTACTGTACATTTTGTAATTGCTAACTGTTCCTGTGATTCCTGTGATCCATTCCTATCCTTTCAGATGGAAGCCTTAACATTGGTTTGATCAAACACTGTGAGTTTGGTTTGAATTTGAGAATCCCTCACGAATGCTAGCCTTAATATGCAAAAAAAAAAAAAAAAAAAAAAAAGTATATATGACGAGAAAGTTAAAAATCAACTTGTTTTCAATTTATGAAGGTTCTGTAAACAGAATCATTATATATTCAATCATAGTTGTGGAATACTATGGTATTTTGTACATGCAACTTAGTTTTATTAGTTTTATTGTAAAGGGGGAAAAAAAAAACAATCCATTCATTTCAACAAATTTACCATTAATACAGATTCTGCATCTACTGCATTTAACATGTTTTCTCTTTTTTTTTTTTTTTTTGTTAACAACATTTTACAAATTTTTTTTTTTCTTGGAACAGTAGTAAAAAACAAAAAGCAACTGTGCAAATTTAGAACCCACCCCAACCCATCCCACCCCCTGGCAAACTTAAAAAAAAAAAAAAAAAATAAATAAAAATAAATAAATAAAATGAATGAATAAATAAATAAAATAATAATAATAATAATAATAATAATAATAATAATAATAATAAATTAATTAATATTAATAGATAAATAAATAATAAAATAATTTATACAAAGATTTTAGAAAAGATGACAACATTAAAAGCTGAATGCCATACATTTACAGTTTTCACATTAGATCCATGTATATGAGAAGTTGAGAGTTCCATCGAGATAATGTCCAAATACACAGTCCAGGTTCGTCTTGAGGAGGATTCCAATGGTTGACTAGCAATTTTTTTGCTGCTGTGAGAACAGCTAACAGTAAACATATCTCAGTACCCAACAAATATGAAAGGTCTTGTGAGAGCTGAGTCCAAAAAGGTGTGAGAGAGGGACACTCCCAAAAAAAATGCAAAATCGTGCCTAAAGATCCTTGCGAACAAAGATTACACTTAGAAGACAACAGATTCATATAAAAACGTTTCATTGGAGTCAAGTAAACCCTATGCAGCAATTTCCAATGAATCATTTGGTGATTAGGGTTTTTAGAAGACAATTTAAACATACCCCACACCTGATCCGAAAATAAAACATGCACATCCTCATTAAGATCCTCAGCCCAAACAGTTGTAATAGATAAAGGTTTGTATGAATGCTCAAGAAGAAAGAGATAGATGACTGACGCAGAGGAGGGAGATTCCTCAGAAGGAAGGATTAGTTTGAGCAAAGGGTGAACAGGCAGTTGAGAGTTTCAAGGCACCCCATACGCCCGTAGGGCCGATCTAATACACAAATACATAAAAAAGGAGGTGCCTGGCAGATTATATTGAGTTTTGAGATTCTGGAAGGATTTTAAACCACTATCATCATAGATATCTCCCAGAGTGTTTACTTTATTATGAGTCCATTGCGGACAATGAAGTCGAGTATTGTCTGACAAAAGATTATTATTGTGGAAAATAGGCGAATGCCTGTGCCATATTGTAACTAGTTGTGAACGTCTTTCAACATCCCTCCATATGGAGAGGAGGTGGGTTACAATGGGACCAAACCAAGATTTACACTGCCTAAGCAGAACCCCCGAAAAAACAAGATGCTTCAATAGATTCCTCAATTGCTTTCCAAGACACAGAAGCGTCAGGATCAAACCAAACTGATAAAAGACGGAGGGAAAAGGCTTGAGCATACAGTCTAAAATTGGGGAAAGAAAGACCTCCATGTAATCTACATCGTTGCAAGGTAGTCAGTTTAATACGAGGACGTTTCCCATCCCATATATACCGTGAAACACATGCATCAAGTTTGTTCCAGAAGCCAACCGGTGGAGCGAGAGGAATCATGGAAGAAAAGAAATTGATCCGTGGGAGAGCATTCATTTTAATCACCGATATGCGAGCCTGAAAAGAAGTAGGAAGATGAGACCAATTTTCCAAATCTGAGGATACTTTGACTAGAATACTATTATAGTTTTTTGAGAGGATTTCCTGCAGGGAAGGAAAAACACCTATCCCCAAGTACTTAAAGTTTTGAACCAATGGAACAGATATAGAAAGGGACATGGACTCAATTTTAGAACTGAGGGGAAGTAGACATTACTTACTCCAATTCATTTTAAACCCAGAGAGAGATCCAAAACGATCAAATAAATTCAACACATGAGGAATAGAATGTGACGGTTTCTCCAAAAACAATAAGATATCATCAGCAAACAAAGAAATATGATGATGAGTATTCCGTATAATTATGGGAGAAATAGTTTCAGATTGATGGACCGCTTGAGCTAAGGGTTCCAAGGATAGAGCAAATAACAGAGGAGAAAGAGGGCAACCCTGACGAGCACCTCGATGTATAAAGAATGGGTTAGAGCGAACAGCACCTGTGAGAACAGTGGCTGCTGGATTGGCATACAGAACTTTTATCATATTTATGAAACTCAATCCTAGACCAGCTGCTGTAGAACCGCCCATAAATAGTTCCATTCTAGCTGGTCAAAAGCTTTCATCGCATCTAGAGACCTTTAACATGTTTTCTCAATGACACACCCCAAGCTCTGGAAATTTCCCACTCATAATTATGTTTTCCACTCATAATTACAACTTTGTGGTGATGTTCTTGTGAGTTCAATTTGTAAATACGATCTTTCTGACATGACTTGAATGCATCAATAAAGCACATCAAACATAAGCTCAAATGTGCATGTGTGACACATGAGAACAAACCTCATTGATTCTTTATGCATAATAATTTTCTTAATCGGTTTTCTTGATTTTGTTAGTGTAAGAAGAAAAGATATGTTCATATCATCTTTCTTACATCTTTTTTTTTATCTTTGTGAGTTTATCTTTTAAGAACTTTTAGATATTTTAACTGGAAAACCCGAAAAAATACTGATGAAGAAACTGATTGTTTTCAGTATGCTATTACAACATAACATAACATAACACTCAGGCAATAGAGAGTGAGGTGTTATGTAAGAATGATGTCAGTATGAGAGTGAGGCTTGCCCACCTTTCTCTGATGAACTCTGCCATCTCTTTCTGCATCTGCTTCCCCTTCAGCTGTTTCTGCAGCAGCACCTCAAACCCTGACACTGTGGCCCCCTGAGGGTCTCTCTTATCGGCCTGCAGAGGACAGAGAGACGTTACACACATGCGGCGTCATGCATGCTATCACTTCATCAGCACCAGACTGTCAGCAACACGTGAGCGTGATCAGATGTGTGTGAGAGCGGCCACATGTGTGTGTGAGTCACAGTGTGGGTTTGCATGAATCAGAGCGTGTGGGAGGGGGTGTACACCCTTGCGGGTGTAACTGTCAGTGTGCGTTCAGTGAAGGGTGTGTATAGGTTGTTGAGGGTATGACTAATGTAATGTGAGGGCTCCTGATGCAGTCTGTGTGTGCAGCATGTTAATGAAATATGCTTTTCTTTCTGTGTGTGTGTGTGTGTGTGTGTGTGTGTGTGTGAAGGTGTCAGAGTCTGCTGTTATGACGGCCGCTGACGTGCCGTCCCACACATGACAGAAGTGTCAAAACCTCTTCACACGCTTGGCTTGAGAAACAGCCAGGAAGACTCTTTCTGACAAAATACTCCTGTTATCATTTGCCTGTGTACATGCATATGTCTATATGTCATTTCAATCTCTGTCCAGGGTTATTAGGATTCTCAAAACTGAAAATGTACTCACCCTCAGGCTATCAAAGATGTAGATGAGTTTGTTTCTTCATCAGAACAGATTTGGAGAAATTTAGCATTTCATCACTTGCTCACCAATGGATCGTCTGCAGTGAATGGGTGCCGTCAGAATGAAAGTCCAAACAGCTGATAAAAACATCACAATAATCCACAAGTAATCCACACCACTCTAGTCCATTAATGAAGTGAAAAGCTGCATGTTTGTAAGAAACATATTCATCATTAAGATGTTTTAACTTCCATAATGCTTCCTCCAGTGCATAAGTCCATCTCCTATTCTCCTCTCACATCAAAATCACCAACATATTTGTTTAGAACTGTTTGTTTTCACTTGTAAACGTTGTTTGATATGTGCATATTTTCTCCTGATTCAGACAGGATGCTTTTTCACCAAAGAAAGCAATATTATGGATAGATGAGTCATATTTTAGCCAGAAGCAACAGTTTAAAGTTAAAAACGTCTTCATGATGCATTTATTTCTTATAAACATGCAGTTTTTGCAATATATTAACAAGTAGACTGGAGTGGTGTGGATTACTTGTGATGTTTTTATCAGCTGTTTGGACTCTCATTCTGACGGCACCCATTCACTGCAGAGAATCCTTTGGTGAGCAAGTGATGTAATGTCAAACTTCTCCAAATGTGTTGCGATGAAGAAACATACTCATCTACATCTTGGATGACCTGAGAGTGAGTAAATTTTCCAACCCAACCTTATGGAAATTCGCACATATTTCATGAGGTGGCTAATTCGTACAAACTTGTATGACCTCACTTGTACAAATTTGTACAATTTTTGCTAAATTGTGCGTATTTTACGAGTTCCCTAATTCATATGAATTGGAACGAATAACCTACCCCTAATCCCACCCTTAAACCTACCCGTCACTGAGGTCTAGACAAATCTTACAAAATTGCACTTGTATGAGTGAGGTCAAACGAATTCGTGCAAATTAGCCACCTCATAAAATACGTACAATTTGGTCATGAGATAGCTTTGAAATTTTCAGTAAATTCTCACTTTTGGGTGGATTATTACTTTAACTAAAACTAAAATTAAAACTACGAAAAAAAAATGTTGTTACTTGAAACAAGATAAAGGTTAACTGAAACAAAATGAAATATAAAAAACATAGACTTACTTTATTTTAGCTAGTTTCCAAGATAACATTTCTTATTTTTATTTAGTCTTATTTGATGTACTGAAAACTAAAACTAAAACTGAAATAAAAATAAAAAACTGTAGTCATATTAAAAAGAATTAAATAATAATAATAATGAAAAAACTACTAAACACTGCTTAAATTTAAAGTGAATAATATCAAAATAATAACTAGTTCAAAATATTAATAAAAACTATAATATTATCTCAATGATACTAAATAACACTGTCTCTGTCATGTAGATTCTGCTAGTGAATGCACACTGACTGCCTCAGATGAACTGTAAATGTCCTTCTGGATCTCATTTTCACTTTCTTTGTCTCATCTGTCTGTGCATGTGGCTCAAATTACATTTTTCTTAAACCTGTCAGTGGTGATGATTTGAGGAAATATACTGATCATAAATCTTGAATAGTGCTAGCGTTGCTGAGCGGCTGCTAGGTTGTTCTGGTTGTTGTTTATTAGCCCAAGTCAAGTGGCTCAGGTCCCCCCGTCATTAAGTTTGTGGGATTGTTTTGTCCTATTTTATCATCCAGCACTTGAAAGTCGGATGACTTTGAAAAACACAAGCACATCTCTCCTCGACATCTCTAGCTCATAAGTCTAAGCAACAATATAGTGATGCTAGTTTTGCTCATGTTAACAGCATCATGTAAAAAAAAAATTAATAAGCTACAAGAAATAAAGCTACAAGAAATAAAAAAAAAAAAATAAACAAAACAATATTTAGCTAGGTTTATCCTTAAATAAAATAAAATAAAATAAAAAACAGTAAAAAAACAAAAAATATACTCAAATATAGTCTAATATACTTAAAACTTGTTTATATATAATATATGCAAAACAAAATATGAAAAAAAAGACAAAATCTGATTAAGTAAATGATTCACAGCCTTGCTGTGAAATGCCATCTGTCATAAAAATGTCAAAACAAAAACAAAGAAATATGTCTGCATACTGAAATACAATAAATAAATAAATAAATAAATAAATAAATAAAAAAACAGAAAAAAAAACATTTAGGTCTTCCTCAGGTTGAAACGTTGCAATAAAATTTTCTGGAAACTTTCATTTCAATGCGTGGACAAATTCCTTCTTCATAAAACACTGGAAACCCTTCATGATTTTGGTTTCTTTAGTAGACGTCTGTATTACTTTACTTCATGTCACTTGTGTCTGTTAGTCATCAGTTGAGTGCCATTTTTACATTACTATTTAAACCATGCATGATGCTATTTCTAAACCAATTGTTCAGTTTAATTTACTTTCCTAAACCATTTTTACTCACATTTAGCAAATTTGTGCTGACCCTGTGTGCTGTAACATAAGTTTGTGGAAGTATTTCACAATGAGATGTTTTCTGTCCTTCTATTAGATGGGACCGGCTCAATACTCATCCTTATAGCATAGTATCAATACTCAGCCACTCTTTTTCTCTCTCTGTTGCTCACCCAGAAATAGTCGCAGTAGCTCCATTCACTGGGCTTGAGAAGCTGCTGCTCCGGCGCAGACGCGGGCACAGGGAAGGTGACGCAGTTGATCTGCGGTGAGATAAAACAGAGGAAGGTCAGTTCACAGTGTGTGTGCGCGTCTGTTGTTTTGTCAGGTTGGTTTTATTTTCAGAGGAGTGAGACAGAGATGGCTTGTGTTACTCTCAGAGGGGAGACGAATGAAAGGTCACGATGTAAAAGAGAAAGACTGGTCATATAGACCGTGACCTATAACAGCCTGAGTGATGGAAGAATAGAGAGAGAGCGGGTATGTTTGGAATGGCAAACTATTTTAAAAGCCTACTATTTTGGAAAAAAGAAAAAAGATAGTATGTTTAGTGTGCACAGTATGTAAGTTTTTTCTATACTGGTAGATTTACCAGATCTCACTGCAAGAGATACTGTATCTACATGTGAAGAGTGAAGAGTAAAGAGTGAAAAAGAAGTACACTTTAGCATACATAAGAGTACTTAGCCTACTACAGAAATAAGATACTTTAAAAGTATATACTTAAGTGTGAGCTGAATGTAATGTTTTCAGACACATAATAGAATGTTAAAGGGTTAGTTCAACCCAAAATGAAAATTATGTCATTAATTACTAACCCTCATGTCGTTCCAAACCCGTAAGACCTTCGTTCATCTTCAGAACACAATTTAAGATATTTTTGATTAAATCGGAGAGCTATCTGACCCTCCATAGACAGCGACGCAACTGAAATGTTCCCAAGTCCAGAAAAGTAGTAAATACATCGGTAAAACAGGTCCAAGTGACATCAGTGGCTCAACTTCAGTTTTGCGAACGCTACGAGATTTCTTTTGCGCAAAGAAAACAAAATTAACAGTTTACTCAACCATTCTTCTCCCTCGAGTTACATCTTCCGCCATGTTAGAGAGTATCACAATACATATACGCATGCTTTCCCCTAAGCGTAAACAACGCTTATTACACAGATTATACGTTCATGCGCTCTTTCCTCCCGAACGTAAATAACGCTGATTACGTCAAATACGTTCTTGGGTACTCTCCAAAATGGCGGAAGACGTAACTCGGGGGAGAAGAATTGTTGAGTAAATTATGTTATTTTTGTTTTCTTTGCGCAAAAAAGTATTCTCGTAGCGTCGCAAAACTGAGGTTGAGCTGATATATTTACTACGTTTCTGGACCTGGGAACATTTCAGTTGCGTTGCTGTCTATGGAGGGTCAGATAGCTCTCCGATTTATTCAAAAATATCTTGATTTGTGTTCCGAAGATGAACGAAGATCTTACGGGTTTGGAACGACATGAGGGTGAGTAATTAATGACAGAATTTTCATTTTGGGGTGAACTATCCCTTTAACTGCAATTAAATGAAAATGTACTATAGTTTAAATGCATATTAAATGCAATTAGATTAATTTAGAGTGTATTTTGACCCACTTAAGTACATTTTTATATGTAAATTCATAATTGCTTCGGCTGTCTTTGAAATATGGTAGAAGTGTACTGTCAAATATCCGAACACAAGATATTCTCCATTAATATTAACCAATAAAAAAATCCATGTTCCATCCATTTACCTCAAAATCAACTTTTTGTCATTGCACACTAGGACCTCATTGACTAGAACACTTGCACTGCAGTGCATCGCATCAAATAATTTTTATTATGAGAGAAAATACAAATGAAAGGGTCTTTAACCCGAGGGCTTTACCTTACTGCACAGAGTATGCAGGTGTGTTGTAAGCTGTAGACTATTCCATTCAAAACACAGCCAGAGATTCGCTCACAACCACTAAACAAGCTGAAGTTGTTAGGAGTGAGATTCCCTAACAATCATATCCAGCACTGGGTTTCTACCTCAGACTGCAGTTAGTGTGTAAGCGCTCATAAAGTGTTTGAGTATACACTCTAGGGTCCATGGCGTCTCCAATTAGCCTGTAAGCACTGCAATTATGTAATGCTCACCATCTGTACCGCCTCCCTACCACTGCCAAACAGGATGTGCTCCCTGCCATAGCCCTTCAGTGCCTCACACACACACTCACACTTATTCATGCTCAAATACACCACTGTAAACAAATTGGTCTTAACCTCTTGTAAGCAAGATTTTTTTGCAAAGTTATGTTAATGATTAAGATATTTCATTAACTTTGACATCTATTTAACATGCTAATGTCATTCATTTCCTCAAACTCAGTCGAGGCGGAACAATTTTTTGTATTTTTTATATTTTTTATTCATTTAATCAAGTCACTACTGAACTTTCACAAGATCCACCACAGGCATTAAGTACCAGGCTTGTAATCACACAAAAACTGGAGGACCACCATAGGGATGCATGTTTTATGCATGTATTAATATGTGGTTGCAGTCTTATTTATTGTCCACACTATAATTACTGTTACAGTAAATATGGAATTAATATAGCAGTTATTTCAGTATACAAAGTAAATTATGATAGTATCACCCAGTCTGTTTCTGCCTTATAAATAGAAATTGAATTGTAATTAATATATATATATATATATATATATATATATATATATATTATTATTATTATTATTATTATTACATTATTACTATAAACATGCTTTGTGCAATGATCATTCACCATGTTGTATTAAAATATGCTGGCGTTGAACATAGGGTTAAAGGTCATTGCAAAAATGGCTAAGAGGATTCTAAGTTTGCAAATATCACTGTACAAATATGCAGATTATTATTATATCTAATGGTTTACAATAGTGTTGTGCAAATAAAAAAATACTATAAAAATACTTTAAAATGAAAAAAAGTATTTTATTTCATTTAAAAATAATTTATATATTTACATTTATATAAAGAAAATTTATAGCAATTAATTAGCAATTAATTTGATCAAGTGACAGTAAACATTGTTGCATTACAAAAATTTATATATATATATTAATAAAAAAAGATCGTTCTGTAGATGAATGACAGGTGGATTGTTTTTTAAATTAAATATGTGACCCTGGACCACAAAACCAGTCTTAAGCAGGGCTCGAATTGAGGGGGGATGCGGGGGGATGGCATCCCCCTGATCGAAAAAAATGACAAAAAGCATCCCCTCTGTAAAACCACCATCCCCCCTACCATCCCCTTTGGATTATTAATTTTGTGTATTATGCAAAACTTATCATGCACATGAAATGTTAAAATTCTCTACTTATGATAATTCACAAACTATATAACGGCGATTGGCCAATCAGAACTCGGTACCAAGCTGCGCACAAGCAGAAGCAATTTCGTCATTTTTCGCGCAAAATGGTTCAAGCGCAACTTTTTGAGAGTAGAAAAGCATTCACTGCGCAATGAAGCCCATTAGAATACAGTTAGAATGCCCTTATACTTCCAGCAATGGAACATAAAATACCTATGTATGAGTTTTTACGTTTTTATATTCATTGCACAAGCAATGTACTTTTCTATATATCAGCACATGTGCGCGAGGCCGCAAGCCCAACTGTGCTATTAGTTTTATACAACAGTGCATAGCAACATGGTGTTTCATTCCGTGAATGAATCAGTTTTTGAACGAATCGAGTGAGCCAGTGATTCAACGGTCCATTCAGATGGTCTCACTTGTTTTGTTTCTATTGAATCAGCCTTTTTGAACGAATCATTTGACATGAATGATTCAGTAAGTCATTTATTAAAACCTGATTAAAACAGGGACCTGCTTCCACCTATTGGCGGGTTTATTGTCATATTTAATTATCCATGACAGACCTAAATCAGCCAAGGTGCCAGCACAAAAACACATTCAGCAAAATATTATTTTTAAATTATCAATATTGACCAAAATTCCTCTATTTCAGGCCCCAGAAGGAAAAAAAAAAACATAAATAATAGTTAATTTAATAAAGCCAATTTTTCATTAAATAGAAACTTTTTTAAAAACGAGACCGATTTTGTAATCATTGTGTAAAATCCACAATTACGATCAAGACATTGGATTGACGGCCCTTGCATGTGCACAGTGATAAGACCCTATCCACTCACCCCAGACGTTTCCTAAACTGATGGTGTTTGAGCTGATTTACTCATTCGTGCCTCGTCACTTTGTTCATTTCATGCCTGGAAGATCGCTCTGATTGTCGTGGCCGTTAGATTTTCCCTTACAGTGCCGCCACATCTATCACTCCTATTGTTTATCCTTCCCTCTCATCCTCCACAAAATGAGCCCATTCATCAGATTCATGCCCGTCTCCTCTCCTTATAACTCCTCAGTGAGATGATCCACCCTTATCAGGAGCTTATTACACCCTCTGTCCATGATGAAATACATCCCGCTCCACATACTTAAAAATCCAGCTTCCTCTGGGCTGATGTAAGGTCAGTTCACTTCCACCAAAACTGTAACTTGAATCACCATTTGGGACACCGCGGTGGTTTTGCATCAGTGCAGGGAGGGCTAATACTCTTGATATTGCAGTAAACTGGTTTGGTTGAGGGCTGCAGTTATTTCAAACATGGGTTGTGAGTGAAATCTCACACTAATCAAACATCAGCTCTACTCATGGGGCTCACAGTGGGTGCATTTCATATACATCACTTTTCGTTTTTATATTTCTTACGCAAATAACATTACCAAACTCTCTAGGATTACGAATCAATAATATTGCAGTCAGAATGGCCCAAGGGGTCCTGGTTCGGTGGGTTAGCTTTGGCAGTTAGCCCCCTCATGGTAGATGCTGTGAATACACCATTATGTTCTTCTCTAGATGTTTTAATGTATCACAAATGTATTTAAAATTGAATAACAATCGCAGAAATCAAAGTCAAAAACTAACTTTCCAGCACTTAAAACAAGATCCGCAATGAAGTTCATTAGCCACTAGACATACATTTTATATAATAAAAATGAAAAGATTAAAAAATAATCTCAGCGAAACATGAAAGTCAAGAAAGAAAAAAAAAAACAACTTGAGAAGAATGGGATAGACTGACTACAGTAACACTATTGCCATCACTATTTGACAAAAGAACCAGACAAAAGTTTGAAAATAAATGGTTTGTTTAGAGATAGTTTACCCAAAAATGAATTCTCTCGTTTACTCAGCCGCTCTTACTTTATTGGCTGAAAAAAAAAAAAAATTAAACACAAATCAAAACATACAACATAACACAAAATACAATATATAACACAAAACAAAACATACAACAAAACAAAATGTAAAACAAAGCAAAATGCAAAACAAAACACAAAATAAAATATAAAATGCATAAAAAATATACAACAAAACAAAAAGTAAAACAAAACTAAACTAAACGTAAAACAAAACAAAATGCAAAACAAAACACAAAACAAATCATACAACAAAACACAAAAGTAAAACAACTAAAGTCAAAACAAAACAATATATAAAACAAAAACAAAATAAAACAAAACAACAAAACATTCAACTAAACAAAAAGTAAAACAAAACAAAACAAAATGTAAAACAAAGCAAAATAAAACAAAACAAAATAAAAAGTAAAACAAAACAAAACACACAAAATAAAATATCAAACAAAACAAGATACAGCAAAAGTCAAACAAAACTAAATGTAAATGCAAAATGCAAAACAAAGCATAAAATACAAAACAAAACATAAAACACAAAACAAATAATACAACAAAACACAGAAAGTAAAACAAAACTAAAGTCAATACAAAAAATATAAAACAAAACAAAATAAAATATAAAACATTAAACAAAACAAAAAGTAAAAAACTAAATGTAAAACAAAACAAAATGCTAAACAAAACGTAAACAGAACAAAACACAAAAAGTAAAACAAAACTAAATGTAAAACAAAGCAAAACAAAACACACAACAAAATAAAAAAGTAAAATAAAACAAAATGCAATACACAACAAAAACATCAAACAAAATAAGACATACAACAAAAAAGTAAAACAAAAATAAAAGTAAAAGAACAAAATGCAAAACAAAGCACAACAAACAAAACAAAACACAAAACAAAATATACAATAAAGCACAAAAAGTAAAACAAAACTAAATGCAAAACAAAACAACAAAACTAAATGTAAAAACACAAAAAACACAAAACAAAACAGACACAAAAGAAAACAGAACAAAAAGTAAAACAAAACTAACTTTAAAACAAATCAAAAACACTCAAACATTCTTCAAAATATCTTCCTTTGTGTTCCACAGAAGAAAGAAAGTCATACAGGACTGGAAGTAAATGATGACTATTTTTGTTTAATTTTTGGGTGAACTCTTGCTTTGAGAGTTAATTTAGCACTTACATTTAGCAAGACTTTGACTGACATGAAATGTTGTATTCCCTAAGAAATCTCCCTAGACAGAGCAGTTAATCATCGCCTTTAAGTTTGGAGTTTGGAAATAAACTACAACACTGGCAAACAATGTGTTTATAACTGTGTTCCTGTGTGTGTGTGTGTGTGTGTGTGTGAGTGAGTGCTTGTATAGCGAAAGGTAAAAAACAGACGCAGTATTTGTTTGGGTAAGCAGAATGCTTGTGCCTAGTGTATTTCTGGCACAGGCCCATGAACCCGCTGCCCCACTCGCTTTTAATGCCATAATGAACACGGCTGCTGGAAAATCAACCATTTCTGCTGAACAGCTGCAAATATCACAGACGTAATGATAGCATGCAGCATGCATGAGGGACACAAAATCACCAGGCAAGCAAACAAATAAATCTACAAAACACCAATCCAGTCAGCAGGTTTCTCTAATACACACATACATTCATCCATACAGCGATCGCAACCGCTGCTCAGACTGTAGGGTGCCTGGCCTCTGTTGCTAAGCGACAAATTGCTTTTCCTGTACGGACATTTTCCCCCATTACAAAACAATATTTGTACAATACTAATGACGGATGACATCATTTCTAAGTGCAAAACATTTTCGCAAACAAACATTTCTAAAATGTGGCCTCCATATATCTCTAGTTGACAATATTTAGTTGTTTACAAGCATCGGCACTACGAGCAGCTGTTGACAGCTAGCTATTATTTGAAGCGCAGTAAAGTGCATCAGGACAGAGAGTGAGCGTGAATCAGTCCACCAAACTGACATGCTTTTGGTTCCATATTAGTGATGCTCAAAAGATACTCAAGGTGAGGCAAAAGGTAAAAGTTTCTAGTCCAGCCTTTCAAACCCCCAACAACCTCACGCTATTGATTCAACATGTCCCCAATTCAGTGGTTGTCATGGAGAATCACTTGTGCATTTTCCAGAGAGAGCTAAAAATACCTTGTAATATACACAGAAATCCATATATGCATTACACTTTCAGTAATGCGCTTTGCAATATTGATATTCCTAGCCAGATTTTAGCTAAATGGTGCATTTAAGCAAGATGCAAAACGTGCCGTGATTCGTGGTAGTATCAGATATATCAGTACTACAGTAAAACTATAGTATTTGTTTATATACCATGATGCTGCTTGATTGCCATAGACACATATCATGGGATGTAATTGGTTGTTATATCACAATATTTTTTTAAATTGTTTTATTATTATTTATGCATTATTATTGTTATAATGTATAATATTTTTATATTTTATTTTTTTTATTTTTGTACTTTATAGTTTGTATCTATGCGTATATATAGGGCCAGATTTACTAACAGCTTGCGCCAGCGCAAACGGTCTTTTGGCGTTAAAATAGTACTGTCTGGATTCACTAAAGATGCGCAGTAAAGAATTAGTGCTGAAAAGGCGTGGACACAGTTATTTTTATGCCTGACCTTATTGAATATGCGTTTGTAGGAGTTTCCCTTTCAGATGCAAAATTTATGGGAGGAGAGTATTAAAATGAATCACAATGTAATTTACTAAGATTTGCGCTCATCAAATTACTGGTATTTTGCGCCATTATTTAACGCCCAAAAAAGCATGTCTTAAAGCAGGCGGTAATTTGCGCTGCTCTTGGTAGATTGCGCTGGTCATTATGGAAATGATCTGGCTACGTCTGTGTTCTTTAATGTGCGCATTGTCAGTAAATCACACACAGAATTTTCCCTCCAATCGGCGCTTTTATGGAACTGTGCTGTAATGCTAATTTACCCTGTTTAGTAAATCTGGCCCTTAGTATAAGCTATTAGTTATATGACAGTATATCAGTACTACAGTAAAATTATAGTATATTAATTATAATGCATATACGTAGTATAGAATTAATTTATTAATTATAGTATATAATATATAGTATATAATTTATTATGTATTTTATGGTATGTAAGTGGTTCTGTTATATCATTACATTTTTAAATTGTTTTATTATAATTTATATATTATTATCATTTGTATGATGTATAACATTTATTTTTTTATTTTTGTACTGTATAGTTTGTGTCTATGTGTATATAGTTTCAGTTATAGTTCAGTATATATACAGTAAAAATTTTGTATATTAATTATAGTATATATAGTATAGAATTATAGTGTTAATTATATCAATATATTAAGTATAATATATATATATATATATATATATATATAGTATATAAATTGTAGTATATTTCATGGTATGTAAGTGGTTCTGTTAAATCAGCATATTTTTAAATTGTTTTATTGTTATTTTTATAGTATTATTCGTATAAAGTATTTTTATGTGTACAAAAATGAAAATGTGTAAATTTTTATATTAGATCTTTTTTCACTGTATAGTTTGTATGTATATATGTATGTATGAGTGTGTGTGTGTGTGTGTGTGTGTGTGTGTGTGTATATATATATATATATATATATATATATACACACACTGTATATAAGACACACACACACACACACACACACACAGACACACACACACACATATATTTGTTTAATATTCAATATAATGTATGATTTAATATATGATAATGTATGATATAACATAGCTTTCTGCAATTAAATATTTTATATAATGATCAATAAACAATAAACTGTTTTCAACATAGCTGTTCTGGGCTTTTCTTTCTCACATTATTAAATAATTAAAGGAGTCATATGATGCGATTTCAAGTTTTCCTTTCTCTTTGGAGTGTTACAAGCTGTTTGCGCATAGATAAGATCCTTGAAGTTGCAAAGACTAAAGTCTCAAACCCAAAGAGATATTCTTTTAAAAGTTAAGACTCGACCATGCCTCCCTAAAACGGCTCATTCAAACACGCCCCCACATGTCTACATCACGGTGTGGGGAGATTTTCAAAACACCGCCCAAATGTACACGCAAAGAAAGAGGGCGGGACTTTTATTCTCGCTGTAGTGTTGTTGCTGCCGCCAGCGCCATGTCCTGGAGACGCTGTGTTTCGTTGTGAAAGTGAAACTACTTTGTTTGGGCTTCCAAAAGAGGACACAATTAGAAATCAGTGGTTAAGTTGTTTTTACAACACTGTTCCAGAACAGTTCAACCCAAATATTCGAGTGTGTGCAGCACATTTTACGGAGGACTATTTCCTGAACCTGGGAGTAGCCTGCCAGCTGTGCTCAAAGACTGTTTCTATAAAGTGGGGCAATTCCAACTTTGCAAGGACAGTCTGGTGCTTCTGACTCACAGCCTGTAAGTATGTTTTCTTATTTAAAGAATTTGCCACTGACTATTCAAACACGAGTTTTGAGCTATGTAGAGTAGCGCTTGTTGTTTGTCATTTCTCCGATCACAAATGCAGACATGGTAATGTTTACTTGGCGCGATGCAACACAATGCGTAAAAAGACAGTATAAGTCATTATAATCAGTAATTATGTCCCCACTGGATGCAACAAATGCCTCATTTGTAATGGGTTTTATTGTTTTTGTGTCATCGCGCCGGGACACGGCATCACAATACGGTAAGGGGCGTAACATTTCCGTCTCACGCTTGAGGTATTCAGCCAATCACAACGCACTGGATAGCTGGCCAATCAGAGCACGCCTCGCTTCTCAGAACGATGAGCTTTGTAAAAATCGGCACGTTTCAGAAAGGTGGGGCATAGAGGAGCAACAATAATGTACAGTATGTGGAAAATGTGTTTTTTAACCTTAAACCACATAAACACATTGCATTACACCAAATACACAAAATAATGTTATTCTTAGCAACGTCATATGACGCCTTTAATAATAATTACCAATAATTAACACACATCAATATCTCTTCTCCATTTATTTATTTATTTGCTAAGCAGCTATGTAATAACTGGAATAATGTTCAGCCATTCAGTCATTATCAAGAAAAACCCTTCTGGGGTTTATTTGGCCATAATGACTGCACATTATCACTTATGCTTCAATAAGTGATCAGGCTTCCTTTGTTAGAGGAAATGACACGTTTATTAACGCACACCACGTACGAATACTAGAGCACTCGCTCTATACCTGCCGCTAAAACTGCAGCATACTAAACACACCGCATGCTGCCTCTCTGTACAAATAGTGACAGGTTGAATGACAGCTTTCTTTCATTCCTCCCATATCGCTCTCGTTCATTTCTCCCTCTTAGTGTGTGTGTGTGTGCGGTTTTTTTTTATGTCAACACCCATTAGTCAGTACTATTGCCTTTGTCACCATGGAAACTGGACTAGCCATGTCTTCCCCGGTTCTCTAGTCTTCTCTAGTTCCCTCTCCATGGTGGGCGGTCTCTGTCTCTCTCCTCTGACGGACACCTCACCTGTCCTATACGCACGCCAGAATATCTGTGCATCTATCGCCATATTCACACTACAGATTACATAACAGCAAGCCTGCCTTAAACAACCTCTGTGAATGCCAATGTAAATATATACTGTGGTAACTGCAAAGAGTGGCCAACAATCACTACAGGCTAAAACCAAAAGTGCTTTTTTTGAATGAAAGCTTCTCGTTAAAATCATCCCTACTCTCAAAGTGGATGTTCAGGCTTATTCAGAAGGAAAGGGCTTCCTGCAAGAGTTTTGGTGGAAAAGAATCTGACCTGCAATGGTAGGCAGCTGCAACATCTGACCTTTTTCATGCCGCTTTATGAATAATAGCAGCGTTTCCAAATACACTGCAATGCAAGTAGTTTCTTGAAAGCTTCCTAAAGCGCATCATACAGCCTTTTGCACCGTTTCCAGGTGAAGCTGGATCAAAGCAGGGTTCGAATACAGCTGCAAAGCCACGTCTCCGCACTCACACTGCATATATAATTTGAAAATAAGTGGCGTGACTGCAAGCGCCGCGAATGTGCACGAGATTCCCACTGTCAAGCATCAGCCATGTCACATAACAGAGCGTCTGCACTGCTTGTGTTGGCATTCAAAATACTCTCTTCCATGGTGCGGTTGGACGCTGGTCAACAGCGTTTGGAATAGCAAGCGGTCTCTTGGGAAGTGGGCAAATGTGAGTGCATTAATGCAAGAACACGGAGCAGTTCTTGAAAAGTGTCGAAAAGAACTGAAATCTGATGTATTTTCCATTCCGTTTGGTTCCATTCAAAGCAGTTCCCAGGAGTTCCATTATAGCATTTAAATCTCGGAATCTTTATTTGAATGAACCCTTCCATGTTGGTGAATCCGTTAAAACATCGTATTGCAAAAGAGTGGTGATGCAATCCACTAGTCATAGTGCATCTTCACACTCTCAGAAGCGCACACAAACTTCCAGCAACATCACTCATGAAACACAAACACACGCACAAACGCACGCAGGCGAAGCAGTGAAGAGAGTGGCACAAAACACTGAGCAGATGTTTCACATCTGTGAAACACTTCAGGGAAACAGCCAACCACTGATTTGAAATCCCAGGGGCCAGTTCTGCAAAACTCGCACATCCTGGCTCTTTCTGATCAATGTTGTCATTAAAGCTGTGACTGATGCATATAGAGCGTCTCATCTATATGTCTGTGTGTGAGAACAGTACTCACAGTGATTTTGGTCTCCTTGATCTCCTTCTCCTTATTCTGCCTCCTGGCTGGGGAGGTGGACCCTGGGCTCTGGTGGGACAGACAGGAGGCATCATCAAAACTGCCCTCCGCATCAAAGCTTTCCTCCATCTCCATTGCTCCGTGCCTCCTCTCTTTCTTTCTTTCTTTCTTTTTTTCTTTCTTTCTTTCTTTCTCTCTTTGCCTCACTCTTTCTGCACTTTCGCGCCGCTGCTCTGCCACACCGCTCGACTCCCGCACAGTCTGACTGCCTGGCTCTGTTGCTGTGGCGAGCGATGCAGAGTGGAGTATGTGTGTGGTGGGGGGCGGCGGTGGGTGTGTGTGTGTGTGGGGGGAGATTCGGGGGGAGGGGGGTCGTGGAAGCGTGACGGAGTGTGAGGGAGAGAGGAACAGGCAGAGAGAGTAGGTGAGGTACACAAGACTTCAGCAATACTTAAGAGGGCACACGGTCAACAGGAAAGAGGGTGAATCTCTTTTTTGATGAACAGGTTGGATTTCACCTCAAAATCAAAAGGAAAACAAACAAAAAAAAGGAATTATAATTTGCTTAAAGAACAAAGCCTGTTTTTAGGACCATTAACATTTTATTTTTGCAGTAATTTATTTTTAACAGCACACTTTTAACTGTAATGCAAAAAAAAAAAAATAATAATAATAATAATAATAAAAATACTGTTTACTGTAATGTAAAAAAACTTACTATAATTTGAAACCATAATTTATTAATTTTCGATTTATCTGAATGTAACCAAAAATTCAAGAATAGGAGGAGCAAATTACAAGGTTCATGGTAGTTTATGTATTTTAAAGGGATAGTCCACCCAAAAATGACAATTCTGTCATTAATTAATCACCCTCATGTCGTTCCAAACCTGTAATGACAGATTAAACCTGTTCGTTCATCTTCAGAATACAAATTAAGATATTTTTTATGAAATCTAAGAGCTTTCTGACACTGCATAGACAGCAAGGGTCCTATCACGATGAAGGCTCAGAAATGTAACAATTCTTCTTCTCCGCATCACCCTGGTGCCAGAATTGTTGAATAAAGTTGTTATTTTTGTTTTCTTTGCGCACAAAATATTCTCGTAGCTTCGTAAAACTACGGTTAAACCACTGATGTCACATGGACTCTTTTAATGATGTCCTTACTATCTTTCTGTCCCTTGATCGTGGTAGGACCCTTGCTGTCTATGGAGTGTCAGAAAGCTCTCAGATTTCATCAAAACTATCTTAATTTATCTTCCGAAGATGAACGAAGGTCTTACGGGTTTGGAACGACATGAGGGTGAGTAATTAATGACTGAATTTTCATTTTTGGGTGAACTATCCCTTTAAGTTATGCTAATAAAATGAATAAAACCATTGTGTGGAATCGGGGTGAAATTTTTTACTGTAAATTTTAGTAAAAGTAAAAATACGTTTTTTTTTTTTTTTTAGGTTACACTAATCAAATAAAATAAAATAAAATATTGTGTGGAATCAGGATGATTTTTTATTGTTGTTTTTTTTTTTTAGAAGTTATTATTAAATTACTAGAAGTTAGTAATTATTTAGTAAAAAAATGTGATTCTTTCCCCAAAGAACAGTAATAAGAATTTTGGGGAAAATATGTCTAATTGTCACAAAAACAAAGCATACCTTTCATGGTAGTGTATGTATTTTAAGTTATGAAAATAAAATAAAATAAAATAAAATAAAATAAAATAAAATAAAATAAAATAAAATAAAAACATAATTTCACTTTTTTCTCTCTTGATTTTGGAGTAAAATACTAGTTAGACATTTCTTTTAGAATTCACTCAAGAAAACAGGAATACAAAAAATCTATAAAGAACTGTACATGCCAAAGAAAGATTGTAGAGAACAGTAAAGAAAACAGCTCTTAGCATGCTGTTATACGGTTGCTAGGGCGTTCTGAGTGGTTACTAGGCAGTTGCTTACTGGTCCAAGTCAAAAGAGCCAACCATCTCTATGATATTCTGGTCTTGAGATATCAAAACTTGAAGTCTATGGGATTTTTAACCAGCTTAATTGTTCTGCCAGTGTAAAGATTGTAAGCCTGATGTCTCAGAAAAGTAATAACACAAATCACCTCAACAATCAGAATGATGAGTGAGGTAACATTCACAGTATGGTTCGGGATAAGAAATGAGCCAAAGTTCAATATCAAAAGCGACAGTAATGGTAATGCGTGACTTATCAAACACCACAAATTTAAATAACAGTACAAATAACTAAAAATAAACAAAAGAGAGTTAAAAATAGAAGAGAACAGAGTGTTAAAATGACGGGAGGCAAATGATTTACTCAAACGGCACCACGCCCCCTTCCTTCTCTACAGCGGTTGTGTGTTTGAGCAGAGAGGAGGGGAGGAATGGGGGAGGAGAGAGAGGGAGGTGAAATGGGGCTAATTATCATTGGAGGTAAGCTGCAAACAACAGCACGCTGTCAGCAGAGACAAACCACATGACCTGCGAAAACAAAGCCATTTCTCACCACGCGTGTGTGCGCGTTTGAGCTAATCTTTCAGACTGGCTGATGCTTCAAGGTATCTGTATTCATTTTGCATCAGTGTTAGAGCTTCAAGAGAGGTGTGTCTGTGTCCAAGGCTGGAGAGCGTGAGTGTGTGTATGTGCTTTATTTAAAGCTGCAGACGCCGCATCACCATCCTTGTGTGAGCAGGTGTTAGAGACTGTGTGCTTAGCGTGTATAAGCAAACATCTCCCAGCATGCATCTAACTACACTGCCTCCCCTCTGTGCTTAACTGTACTAGCATAGCGCGTGTGTTTGCATTATGTGCTGAGCGTCTGTACATCTATTTACACACACTCCATCTTCCCAATAAAAAACATGGCCGGTACGAGGCCAAAGCACCAGCAGGCACAGCTCTAGAAGCTAACGAACATGCAAAACCTCACTTTCTGTCTTACCGTCCTGCAGAACATTTCGGCGCAGGCCCGCAACCTGCGGTTCCGTTCCTTGCTGCTTGCCCAGTCCTGTTCGCTAACTGTTCGGCACCCCAGACTCTCCCAGCGTCCCTCGTCTTCTCCGTCTAACCCTTCCCAGCTCCGCTTAAACCCAACACCTTTCGAATCCTGGCCTGAGATCAAACTCTAACCGCGTACGAGGATCCAGAACTGGGCCGCCCATATGGCCTACTCCTTGCCGCTCCCATTTGCTGATGACATGAGCTGCCCTTGTCTGGCTGTTAGTCGATCACGTGGGATAGGGAGGGTTTTACTTGGCTTCGCCGGTTTCTTTAACTGTTACTGTCCCCAGATTGGCGCAGATGGCACCAGATCTACTGACTCACATATTTCTGTCCGAATCCAAGCAGCGATGGAAGAGCAAATCATTTGGTATTTGTAAATTGTTTGCGCTTCATATTGGGAATCATTCCATAGATTTTCCACAGAAGATTAGAGTTATATTATGCCATATTCATACATGATACCTCAAAATGGGACTGTACCTGGTGGCTGAGGCTGGTTTTCCTCAGGGACACATCTGGACGCTCCAGCACATGTCCAGAGGCTCCAAGAAGCTGACGTCCATTTACTGCAACACAGAGGCAGGAAGTGAGTCTTTGTTAATTTCAAAGGTTTCCCATATACAGTGGTGGTCAAAATTATTAGAACATTAGGATTTTCACCAGCTAAAAATTGCTTTAAGTCAGTTATTTCTATCTTTTGCTGAAGTGTGTCAATAGGAAATATCAGTTTACATTTCCAAACATTCATTTTGCCATTAATTGTAATAATCCAGTGAGATTTTTGTTTGCACAAGGAGTCTGACAACAGTCAGTGCTCCACACGGAGATCTGATCTGATCATCATCCAGTCTGTCTGGAATGACATGAAGAAACAGAACAAACTGAGACAGACTAAATCCAGAAGAACTGTGGCAACGTCTCCAAGATGCTTCAAGAAACCTGCCTGCAAAGCTACCTGAAAAACTATGTGCAAGTGCACCTAGGGCAAAAGCTGCTTTAAACGCAAAGGATGGTCACACCAAATGTTGATTTAATTTATTTAATAGACGTTAATTGATAAAGAAAATCTATTTATGACATTATTTTTGGCAGCATCGTCATTTTACAGCATTTTTACACAAGTGCCTAAAACTTTTAACAGTACTGTAGCTTTGCAGGTAGGTCTCTTGAAGCATCTTGGAGACGTTGTTCTCCACAGTTCTTCTGGATTTAGTCTCAGTTTGTTCTGTTTCTTCATGTCATTCCAGACAGACTGGATGATGATGAGATCAGATCTCCGTGTGGAGCACTGGCTGTTGTCAGACTCCTTGTGCAAACAAAAATCTCACTGGATTCTTACAATTAATGGCAAAATTAATGTTTGGAAATGTAAACTGATATTTCCTACTGACACACTACAGCAAAAGATAGAAATAACTGACTTAAAACCATTTTTTGTTGGTGAAAATACTAGTGTTCTAATAATTTTGGACACCACTGTACATGTACAATATAAATGCTGGTGTGGGATAGGGATTAAAGCTTAAAGCTTAAGAGTGATAACCAGAGGGTTGCTGGTTTGATCTTAGAAAGGATCCCATGGGCCACCACCATTGCATCATTTAGGGGAATGTTCCTGTATGTGAACCCTAAGCCAGGGGTTTGTCAAAGGGCTAGTTCACCCAAAAATGAAAATTCTGTCATTAATTACTCACCCTCATGTCGTTCCAAACCCATAAGACCTTCGTTCATCTTCGGAACACAAATTAAGATATTTTTGATGAAATCCAAGAGCTTTCTGACCCTGCATAGACAGCAACACAACTACCATGTTCAAGACCCAGAAAGGTAGTAAGAACATTGTTAAAATAGTCCATGTGACATCAGTGGTTCAACCTTAATTTTATTAAGCTACAAGAATACCTTTTGGTAGAGCAAAGGCTCTCAGATTTCATCAAAAAATCTTAAATTGTGTTCTGAAGATGAATGAAGGTCTTACAGGTTTGGAACAACATGAGGGTTAGTAATTAATGCCAGAATTTTCATTTTTGGATGAACTATCCCTTTAAATTGTTTAATACTAGAACTACAGAGGTATAAACTGTGGTCACATCATGGGTGAAATCCAGTCGTTTGAATAGGAATCCAAACAACTGGGAATTCTGTGTGAGGGCGAAACATTTCCCAATGCAAATGTTGCAACATGTTCAAGCTGGGCACACAAATTCACCATGTTAACCAAAAGAAAGTTTCTTGTTTTGAAAGTGATACTATTGACAATAGACCTTTTCTTGTCTACAAAATATGACCAAAATTTTGCTAAGGTGACCACAACTTAGTTAATTTTTTTATTTATTTTTTTTTACATTCTCCTTGTCCTTTTATTACATTGGGGCTACTAATGCGTTTAATGGACACATCACAGATAATTTTGCTTTCATGGTGGCAGAGCAAGTAAGAACAGCTGAATGGTTTAACCGAAGTAATGATGCATTGACATAAAATTTGCAGTTCAGTAAGTGAGTCATATGTTGATGACTCTCACAGATTCAGAGAGTTAGTTCATCAAATTATTTTTGTTTGAACAACTCGTTTAAATGAACTTTTGGACTACACAGATCGGACTACACAGATCGTGCTATTGTTCGCTTTTGCGTGTAGCCTGTGAGCAGCACTGTGCAGGAAACACCACTGTGATTGGTTGCACACTTGTTGCACATCATACCATTGGTATGTAAATATTAGTTAAGATTCCCAAACAAACTTAAGTGTCTTATATTTCTAAAATGGTATAAATGCACAATCATTCACATTCTTTGCACGATTTCCTCTCTGCAACTCACAGCTCATAAAACGGTGCTTAGACTGAAGTGCCTCATACTTACACAATATAGGACATGTTTTAGACAGCAGTCAACATTTTTATGTCAACAGTTTTATGTATTCATCAGCTTATGTGAGCGCTGACGCATGCACTCTGACTTAATAAACCCTTATTAACACCACACTGAAGCTAATGTGCAAGATAATGCATTATGTCCAAGTAGTAATCATATCACTGAGTCTGGACCACGTCTCACAGATGGCCAATGTTGAGCTTGCGCTAAGACTGACCAGCCTGTGTGTACATGTCCACTGACTGTGTCCAGTGGTGAGCGATTATTATGACGAAGGCTGTGGCACAATGCAGTTCTTCTTTGAGCTGTCCCTCTCTTTCCCTCAGGGCTGAAGAAACACACACAGTGCTTATATCAGGCCTTCCCTGATATAAGCACTGACATCCAGCCTTTGATACACAGACTACAGTCTCCTGAAACGCTGGGACATTTTTTGTCCTGCTGCTGTTCTCATGTCTCTGATTCTTAGCCTATTATCTTTCAACATGTCCTATATTTGAACCACTATGTCCACTATGTCTTGTGCTTCTGTCCAACATGTATTCTCTTTTTCTATATCTTTGTCCATAATGTCCTCTCTCTTCATATGTGTCCACATGTCCTTTTCTTGTATGTTCTGTCTACATTGTACTCTACAGTTCTATCACATCTTCTTTCTAGATCATTGTCCACGTCTTCTCTTTCTGTACATTTTTCTATTTCCTCTTCTTTTTGCATATGTCCACACTGTATTCCAACTTTTAGCTAATGCCCACATGTCCTCTTCCAACACATCTGTCCACTCTGTCCTCTTCAAACATTTTGGTGTACCATGTCTTCTTCTTTTGTCTCTGTCCACACTGTACTCTCTCTCATTCTTTATCAACATCACTGTCCACCATCTCTCTTTCTATACATTTGTCCATAATTTCTGCTCCCTTCACCTGTGTTCACAGTGTATGCATCCGCTGTTCGCCATGTCCTCTTCGTTCACTTGTGTCCAATGTCTTCTCCCTACATATCTGTCCACTCTGTCCTCTCCCTATGTTTCTGTCCACTATGTCTTCATCCTTTGTCGCTGTCCACACTGCATTCTTTCTACACCTCAGTCACATCCTCCTTCCACATCTCTGTCCACCATGTCCCTTTTTAACCTCTGTCCACCACGTCCTCTCCCTATATATTTGTCCTCTGTAAATTAAATGAAAATTACCCCATAGTTTGCCCAAAAATGAAATTACCCCATAATTTACTCACCCTCAAGCCATCCTAGGTGTATATGACTTTCTTCTTTCAGACGATTACAATCACAGTTATATTTAATGGCTGTGAATGGGTGATATTCAATAGTCCAATAAATCTTGATTTATTGCTCCTAGTACATGATTTAGCACTATCATTATATTACCATTGGGTGTATAATCTAAACACAATTGTGTACGTCAGCATTTCATTAGGCTGTATCTTGAATATAAGATGCAAATTGTGTAAACTGTGTAAACTGCCCAAACCTCTGTGGGCAGGTGTGGACAGCTGGATCTAAGTGTAAATAACACTTGCTTTAACTGTTTTCCAATAGTCTGTGGCACCTAAATGCAACATTACAAAAAACCCAGTCTTATTGAGTAATGGTACTCAAACATTGTGATTCAGTTAAAATTAGAGTAAACAAATGATGACAATGGATTTATGTATAATGTAAAAAGCACTACTGAATTGGCTTGTGATGGGAAAATCAATATTTTTTCAAGCCCTAGAGCAAATATTACCTGAGCGTTGGTGAGACCCAGAAGCCTTTGGGTTGGAGGTGGATGTGCTTGGCCGTCCCCACGTTGTCTCTAACACAAACACAGGCATAGTTATCTTATTTATGATGCATCACTAGTATAGGTATTGCTTACTAGCTTTGATTGCTTATGTATACTACGTATATTGTCTTTCTATATTACTTTTTTTTAATCATAAATGACATTTAAAAACATAAAACTGGAGCTCTTCTTCAATCAAGACAAAGAATTATTCCTCACAGTCCACACGCAACAGTCGACCCAAATAGGGGTCAGTTACTGAACACCGTTGCAACAGCAATTTTTCTTTTTCACAGCCATGGCTGAAAATTGTTACCATATTTTTCTTACACAGTCACCCCCCATGTTTCCTGTGAGTCAAGATGGATTTTTTATGCTAACTCTTGCAAAACAGCATCCTTCATTCCAAGCATTCAGTCAAAAATGATTTTCCCACACAGAAACATTCTTGTGCAAACACAATTTGCTAATCAGCCTCAGATAGGGCACACACTGCTTCTCAATGTCACAATTCAAAACTGGGTCTGTTGTGATAGGGTCATGAAGCAGAGAAATGCCAATTATAAAAAATGCAGCTTTTTAATATATGCATAATCAGGATAACACAAAAACACTTTTTTGACGTCAAAGTTTATACATCTAATTAAACCATATAGGGCCAGATTTACTAACAGGTTGTGCCAGCGCAAACCGTCTTTTGGTGTTAAAATAGTACTGTCAGGATTTACTAAAGATGTGCATTGAAAACGGTGTGGACAGTTATTTTTGCACCTGACCTTATTGAATATGCATTTGTAGGAGTTTCCCTTTCAGACGCAAAATTTATGGGAGGAGAGTATTAAAATGAATCACGCAACGTGATTTACTAAAGTTTGCGCTCGTTAAATTACTGGTATTTGCACCATTATTTAACGCCCAAAAAAAGCATGTCTTAAAGCAGGCGGTAATTTGCGCTGCTCTTGGTAGATTGCGCTGGTCATTATGGAAATGATCTGGCTGTATCTGTGTTCTTTAATGTGCGCATTGTCAGTAAATCACACGCAGAATTTTCTCTCCCATCGGCACTTTTATGGAATTGCACTCTAACGTTTAGTAAATCTGGCTCTTAGTATGTTCGTATAAATTCATTTGGCATTATAACAAATACTAATACAGTTTTTAACTCACATTTCCTATTCATGTTAATCAGTTTGGATATTATCGGGTCTATGTAGTTCATGGTAATCTTACTAATATTTCAGTCTCTGGCTTTAAAGTCAGATTCAACTTTTGTACAACAGTGTTGATTTTGGGTAGCCAAGTGTAAATATGGGTAATGAATCAAAACCAGCTGAGATCAATATCAATATGTGACCCTGGACCACAAATCCAGTCACCAGTCATAAGGGTCAATTTTTTGAAATTGAGATTTATAAATACTTTATTTAAGCTGAATAAATAAGCTTTCCATTGATGTATGGTGTGTTAGGATGGAACAATATTTGGTGATACAAGTATTTGAAAATCTGGAATCTGAGGGTGCAAAAAAATCTATATACTGTTTTGATATATTTACAGTAGTAAATGTACACAATATCTTAATGGAACATGATCTTTACTTAATACCCTAATGATTTTTGGCATAAAAGAAAAATTGATAATTTTGACTCATACAATGTATTTTTGGCTATTTCCTACAAATATACCTGTGCTACTTATAGTCACATAGTCACAGTTCTAAAAAAGCTCCCATGCAAATTTTATAACAAATTAGATGTCTGAGAGACACATGCCAAAATTTGTGCAGCAGTCCTCAACAGACTTTCAGCAAAGAGAAACAACGCAAAAGCATAGAGTAAAAGTGTTTACAGTGCAAGAACAACAGCACTGTACACACAGATCGCCTCTGGACAGTTCTGCCAGTGTTTACAGGGCAGTCATAGTTTAATCCCAGACTGTTGGAGAATCATGCGGGGTGCCAGCTCAGAATGAACAAAAATCCACAGCACATGTTTACAAAAGGCCACCGAACAGCATGGCTGTTTTAGAGTAAGATTTCAACTTTGTTACATCCAGTTACTCGGAGAGCAGAAATAACATCAGGACAACAAAACAAATCCCAACTAAAGGGCTAGTCGCACCAAGAGGTCAAGGTTCGGCTGGATATCTTTGTACCTACAGCACTGCGGTGACAATATTGTATTATTCAGTCATTGCCTGAACAGGCAGTAGTTTGTGTTTCTATCTGGTCTTTATCCTGCATTATATGAAATGTTCTTTGGAATCTGCACTTCTAAATTGCTGATAGTTAGCATGACTAAACCACCATGAATTCAAGATTCACTTCAATTACGCTTCAGTGGAAAACAAGAGGTCATTACAGCTTCATACATCCCTGGCAGTGTGCTGGGGTTTGTCAAAAAAGAAAAAGAAGAAAGATGAAAACAGTGTGCGAGAATGTGAGAAAGGACATGAGACTATCAGATTAATCCAGATCAGCCTGATTTGCCGCTCTCCAGATGAATAGGCTATAAAGATGATGGAGAATGCTAATGAAGTTTTTCAGCCTGTGGCATCGAATGAGGAAGAACTGGGTTCTATGATTACACAACAACATACTGAGATACCTTATCAACGTTTCGCATTTTTATCAGGCAACGTACACAAGTAAAAATGAGCCTCAGGCTATATGAATGAATCACTGTGGCATATAAGACTGACACCACAGCAGCGGCGGAAAAGACGTAAAATGAGATAAATTTGGAAAGGGCAACAAAATTAGCTTGGAGCTTTTTTACTTTTATGTATATGACCATTCATGTCACGTGCGCATTGGTCGGAGATGTTGTTCTTTATTAAAATTGAGATATTAATACAGTAATATTACAGAATTACCATGTTTTTGATCACAGTGTCATGATAATACCATGATGTTTATAACAACAGGTATTCTTTAAAGTACCTTAAACTAGTACAATGTGTTCATATGATATTTAAACATGGGTAACACACAAATAGCAAATAATGCTTATCTTAATCTTGCATTGCCCAAAAGTATATTTTTTTTTCATAAAGCATCAGTTTATCAGCTACAAAAAGACACAAAATAAATGCAATACATTTATTATTTATGCAACTATGATAATAAAGAGTGTTGGTTAAAAAATTGCCTTGATTTTTTTGTTTTTTTGTTGTTTTTTTGGTCCAGCAATGAAACACTGTGTTTTGTGCTTTTGTGACAGACTATTTTAGATACTGGCAAACGTTGCAATAGGATGTAGTGTTATCTGGGAATATTTTATTTATTTTTTTTTTGTTTTGTTTGCAGGGAATATGCTGCTTCATTCTCAAAGCTTATAAGACAGTCCAAAAAACAATGATCCAATATATAAATCAATCAATCAATAAATAAGCCTTTTAAGAACCTTTTTCTTGACATATAATTTGTACTCTCATTTTTACTATTTCTATTATGAAATAGCCAGCCTTTTAATAAAGGCTTCTTTTTGTCTCTTACACTGTAAACATGATTTTTCCAAGTAAATAAAACAAAAATGATTGAAGCATGTTTTGCAAGAAAATACTATTTTGGTGTTTAATGCATTGCTTAATGTTACTGTGAAATTTACTGTGAATTTAACTGTTTCTACTACTCATATATTTATTTTCGATATTAGAGATACAGAGAGCCTATTCCAAGAAGGGAAAAGAAAAGGCTTTGCATAAACAGCATTAACATACTTCTCCATGAACATATTGTTCAGGACAGTCAAAACAACTGACATACACAAACACACACATCAGTAATACCTTTAGTGCTTGTGTTGACGTAGTATTTCCGTCCCTCAGGTGATCTGTAGCTTTTCCAACCCACAGGAAGAGACACACTCTCCATTTCCTCTGCTGACATACTGCAGGAGACTACTGGCTGCTGCTACAGAAACAAGCATCAAAAATAAATAAATAAATACTTTTCAGACACTCAATTTATAAATAGATTTATCAATTCAATTAATCAGCATATTTTCACGATTTCTGAAGAATTGTGTGACACTGAAGACTTAAACAATTCAGCTTTGCATCACAGGAATCAATTACATTTTAAAATATATTAAAATAGAAAACAGCTATTTTAAATTGTAATAGTATTCCACAATTTTACTGACATCAAATAAATGCAACCTTGGTGAGCATAAAAGACTTCATTAAAAATATTTAAAAATCTTTTCCAAACATTTAAAACTTTTGACAGGTACTATATACACATACAAACATACAAAGTTCTGGCATGAAACTCTAGATGGCACAGACCAATAGGTTCAAACTCAGTCTGACATAAAGACATCATTATTCACATGGCACAGCCGACTGGTTCTAGTTGCATTAGCAACCAATGAGCTTGCTGCTCAACAGCTGAAGCGTGCTTCAGAAACCCTCCACCTTCCCCAGTTCCACCTGTATCTTATTTTTTTCTAATTTTTTATTAATAAATGTTTAAATAAATGAATAATAAAACTTAGATTTTTTTTCACATTCACTCATTAATGAGAAGTTGCTGATCTGATACAATATGTTTTTAGTTGAAAAATATGACCATGTGAAACTGAACATGAAAGTATTCATCTTATAGCACTGATAAAGCTGAGGCTGTTTGACTGTTTGAACAATTTGATGGACAGTGTTCAGGAAACCTGTTTGAAAAAACAAAACAAATGTTGCAATCACATTTGTAACGAATGACAGAAATTTAAGTGATTAAAAATGTTATTTGTCAAAGTGTGTTTTTGCTGTTTGCAATTGAAACAACTGCTCGATGCTGCCTTCATGGTGTGTCCTGAAACAATTCATAGTAACGGGTGTAATAATAAACCAGCAGCGGCTGGAGATTGCTGGGGCTGTAATGAATCAACTGGCCATCTTTCAGCACAGAGCAGAACACCAGCTCATGGAAAAAAGGCAAAAAGACATCAAGGGCTATTAACCGAATAGCACAGGCGATCATGCATTTTACAACAGCAGTCATTGAGGACCACTGTGGACTGATCCCTCTTTTGATGCAAAACATAAAAGAGATTCCACGCCCACTCCACGCACCCTCCATTTTTCTCTCTGTCTGAAACTCTCTACCTACATCAGTCCCTCCATCTGCCTCACACTCTATCTGTGAAGGAAGCACGGAAAGTGGAGGTGTCTCTCCATGAGGCAGCGTTTGTTCTGTGCCGTTCTGTCACCAGTTAAGATGAATTACAAGCAGTCATTTTAGTGAAATCCAGAAAGCATCTGTCAGCAAAAGCGACTAAAATGCATTTAACTGGCCACTATCTACAGATTTTTCTACCCAACAGTGATTTAATGATGTCAAATGAGGATATTACTTTAGAGAAAGTCCTTGTTCTTTCTTCAGTTTTGTAACTGAACTTCATGGTTGTTTAGTGCAGGGATTTTTAAATTTTTGATGACAAAGCATACAAATGAAGTTATATTGATCTATAAAAACCCATTTATACAGTGTAGTGTTATTTTATATTATTTATACATTATTAAAATTATCAATTTCAGTTTTCATTTTAGTTTTAGTTTAATGTGCTGTCATTGTCATTTTGTGATTTGACATGTCACTGGTCATTTTTATTTTTTTATTTTTTTATTTTTTTGTGGGAGGGATGCCTGTTGTTTGTTTGTTTGTTTGTTTTATTTAAATAAATTAATATTAAATAATAGAATTTATTAATAATTAATAAAATAAATAATCTAACAAATTAATATTAATTAATTAATAATGTTTATTCCAGTTGAGTGTCATTTTTATTTATTTACAGTATTTATTTACATTTTATTAACATTTTCAGTTTACATTTTCTAATATTATTTTATTTCAGATTTATTTCATTTTTTTTAAGTTAATTTTATTTTTAGTTAATGATAATATCCCTGTTACAGCGTGACTATATTAAGATATTAAAGTGTTTAATATTAATTACTTATTTCATTAATATATTAAGTGTTAACTTAGCCATATAGAATACATTTTATAATACTTTTTTTTCCTGATCCCCTAGCACAAAGGCACATTATACGTGTGGTGAAAAGATTCTGCTTTCTTCCAAAGTTAAAAACCAGAAAAATATTTCAAAATTGGCACAGAAATTTGCTAATTCTGTTTTGAATGGGTGTGTGTAGTAATTCTAAAATCAACAAACAGTACAATTTTTATCCACATCCTATATTTAGACTCAACAACACTGTAGTTTCCAGTGATTGACAGGCACTAAGCCAAACACATTATTATAGCAGAGGTCATAATATGATGTTGCCACTGATATGTGACCTCAATTGACCAACTGGTTTCTATGGATACTAATAGTAGAGCTGGAGTCAATGGCATTTGAATGAAACCAATTTTTAAAAAAGATTAACTTAATTCATAAGCTGAGCTGTATTCATTAGGGGCTACTTACAGAACCTTCTCACAAATGTACGAGGGAATTTGCCTTGGCCCAAATCCCAACATCTGAAGAGTCCTACTAGTAGAGAAAGCTAATGAACACGACTATAAACAAACCAGACTTCATCTGACATCTGGGCTTTTTCTGTTCTCCTTCAAGACGAGAGGGGGATTTAAAGAGACAAGGGGCAAGGTCGACAGCAGGGGCTTGAGAATACAAACACTCTCAGAGATGCAATGGCCAGGTCTGATATTTGAAACAATTATTCTGTGTTTTGACAGCACTACATTAAAAAACATGCAGAAATGACAGAAATAGGTGAACACAGACCTAGAGGGAGACACAAAGAGGAGAATTCACATTTACTTCCACGTTCTGTGTGTGTTGTTTTAGCACCTAATTCACGTAAAGAATTGTGCAAGTCAGGTAAAGGTGCAAACAGGGCCAAAAAAATGACAGTTTAAACTATTAAATTGGATTTTGATTCAAATGCAGCGGTTTCAATTTAGTTTTGTTATTTGACATATTTCAATTTAACAACGAAATGTGCAGCATTTTGTCTGAGAAATAATAAAAGGACACCTTTTCATTCATAATTTGGGCCCTATCATACACCCGGCGCAATGCGAGGCCAGGCGTGACGCAAGAATATTTTACTAGTTTCAGTCTGACGCAGTTATCATTTTCATGTCCAGCGCCATGTTGTTTAAATAGCAAATGCACTTGTGCCCATCTGTTCACCCATGGGCGTGCTGGTCTGAAAATGAGGTGTGTTCAGGCGCATTGTTGGCGAGTTGCTATTTTGAGAACACTGAAAATGATTGCGCCATTAACCAACTAAAACCTGGTCTAAAGTCAATGGCGCAGTATTTCTTTTTATTTATTTAAAGGGCGTGTTAGTAATATGCGCCTATAGGCAGGAGCACAACGCGCGTACACTCTGCTTATTACACACACAGGGACGCGCAGCAGAACACTAACATGACAAATATTAAAAATGAAAGGATTACAATGTAATCCTAGTTCAGATCCAGATTCGTTTCCTCTCTCGAGAAGCATTCAGTCTTTGCTCTTGCAAATTCCACCATGTAAGTAGCGAATCCGCCATGGTGCATGTGCAACTGGCTTTTAAAGGAATGGGAGATGAGACTCTGATTGGTTTATTGCACGTTACACCCGAAACACATTCATGACTCATTAAGAGAATAGGTACAACCCTTTTGGACCATGCACCTGTTTTTTTCCATCATTAAACTAGCAAAAGTGGATTCGGCCATGCCCTAGGTGCAACTGATGACAGAGAATAGCGTATGCACTTTGTGGCGCTACGCTGACACAAAGAGACAGGGAGGAGGCAAATTGTTGAATAAATGTAATTATTTTTATCTTCTTTGCATACAAAAAGTATTCTTGTCGCTTCATAAAATTCAGATTGAACCACTGATGGCAGATGGACTATTTTGACAATGTTTTTTATACTTTTCTGTGCCTTGACAGTGTAATTTACTTGGCAGTCATTGGGACAGTCACAAGCCTCCCGGTTTTCATCTAAAATATCTTAAATTGTGTTCTGAAGACGAATGAAGCTTTTACGGGTTTGGAACGACATGGGGGTAAGTGATTAATGACAAAATTTTCATTTTGGGGTGGAGTATCCCTTTAAATAGAATGAAACTATGAGGGTGTTTACATGACACCATTTTCAGCTAAAAACAGAAAAACTTTATATGTGTTTTGTATGTTCATTTACATTACAACAGCGTTTTGGGGATCTACTTTTTAATTAATTACTGTTATTGTTTCTGTGTAAACGACAAAAATATGAATTTGTGAAAATTTGTGAAATAAGTGATGCCAACTACTGGTCTGGCATGCATACTACAACATTTTTTGTTGTTTTCATGAACCCATGTGAATCAGGATTGTTTTGACAATATTATCATTTGTATGCGAAAAAAAAAACATTTTTTAATCGTTCTCGTGTACATGTACCTTAAACGAAGCGTTTCAGGCAGAGGGTGAAAAGAGGTGCTGCAGCAATGTATAGTACTAGGAAAAAAAACACTTTTTTACAACCTTTTTTGTGTAAAGTTATATCTAATTTTACAATAAGATGATACAATTGTCATGATAATGTAAAATCTAAAACCCTAAACCAACTATACCAAAGGCAAGAAAACTACACACGTTTTAACAGAGTAATTAACGTAAGTGTTTTCATAAAATGTTTTGCTTTTTTTTGTTTTTGTTTTGTGGTAATTGACATTATGTATCAAATTCCAATTGTTTTAGCATAACCCAGAATATTCTTTTAGGTAACATGCAGATGTGACAACTACATATGACTACTACTCTCTAATCAAATAGCAAAAAGCTCTTACCATACTACTCCAATCAAGCCTTTCCCAGAGATATGAAAAGAAGTCCACCTAATTAAGAAAATGCAGTCCTGTGCGCATCTAAGATCAGTCCAAGTGACTCAGGAGAGGCAGCCAATCTTCTCACACATGGAACTTCTCACTTCTTCATGCATTAAATGACCCATATCGTAGGGTCAGCGCCAAAGACGTGGAAAGAATGAACCAGCATGTCACTTAGCTCATCTTTTTTCACATTTCCTGAAAAAGGGTCAGATGAAAAATGTCTTGCTCTGGTTTCTGGGTTGGAGTGATTTCTAAAAGCCTTTGTTTGGGAGTTCCAGATGTAAGAGACTTAAGAGAGTCTAGTGCCGTAATCTGGCTATTCTCTGAGGGCTGAGCAGCAGCACAATGTCTGACACTGTGTGGATGGACCGATGGCACTCTTTTAAGCAACAAGGCCTGTTTTGTACTGTCAAACTCTCCTTTTCTACTTAATCAAATTGACCCTTGTGTGCAGTGCCTGCTGCCCATGCGGTCCCTCACTTCCTGCTTTAATGACACTCTCAAACAGAGCTAGAAGTGCTCTACTGTTCTTGCGACTGACAAGATGGATCACTAAAAGGGAAGGAAGGGAAGAAGACAGAAGACAAAATGCTGTCTTGAGACTGCAGCCTAAATGGGCCATTTTGAAGGAAAGTTTTCCTGCAAAAACTCAAGTCCACTAGCTGGCAGGAAATCTGACACATCCTTGGATGTATCAGAAGTCTAGAGGAAATAAATTCAACAGCTATCTTTGTAATTGGGAGACCACAGACCACTAAACAGAACTTTCTCATGGTTCCTTCCTGAAATAACATGTAGGAGCAGGCCAAACAACTCATTTAAAATGAATCTGCTGTGCAATTGAAGACCAAGTAATTCTTACAAGTTACTAATTCTAATAGTCTTAAATCTAGAGGTTTTCCACCCTTCATACATATGTGAATCAAAATAACTACATGCATATTCTTTTCTCTACTTTCTCTATAAATACTTGATTTGTCATTGAATATAAATGTTAAAGACCATTTAGATGATGATAAAACCTCCCTTTGAGGACATCCAGAGACAGTCTTGTTTGAAAAAACAAATCATACAGAAAATAAATCTTTTCTTTTTTGGGGTAGGATTATGATTTGGGGTTATTGTAAGTATGTTTAGCTTTATATAACAATGGAAGAAGTTTATGGTATGTGCTCATTTAGATAGTAAGTGTGTGTGTGTGTGTGTGTGTGTGTGTGTGTGTGTGTGTGTGTGTGTGTGTGTGTGTGTGTGTGTGTGTGTGTGTGTGTGTGTGTGTGTGTGTGTGTGTTGTGTGTGTGTGTGTGTGTGTGATCTCAGGTTGCTCCAGGCAGGTTGTTTCTGTGATAGGTTTACTGGAAACCACATCTGTTAAATGACAGTTTACTATTTACTTTCCAACTACAGTAAATATAAAACCGAATATGGACATATTTAACACTGCCTATATAATTACATCAGACACAACAGATGGAAAATGAAAAATCTATTTTTACCCACATATGGAAGCTTGTTATTAATACATTCCCTTGTAAAAAATGGCAAAAACAACAACAACAAAAAATAAATAAATAAAAATATATTATTTTATTTTAGCATTATTAACACTAATGAATTTTTTAATTAATTTTTGAAAATATTTTTATATTTTTAGTTTAAATATTTAATTGAAGTTTAAGTAATTATGTTGTGTGTTTTTGTTGTTTTTTATTATTTTTAAATATATATTCCCTTTTTATTACTTTTTGTTCAGTTATAGCAAGTGGGTTTTAGCAACTTTAGCACTTGACTAGGCCTATTCAACTTATTTAGTACTTTTAAACTTTTTTAATTTAGTTAGTTGCCAGGGCAACATTTCTCATTTTTTATTTAGTTAAAGTTTAAATTAATTAGAATATTTTTAATAGTTTTTTATGTCGGAATTTTATGATCATTTAAACGTACCTCTGCAAGCTCGCATTCGTTTTTCTCCATTTTTTAGTGCAATGCCTATCAATACTTGATGGATAGGACCAAATCTTCAGATCTTATCACAATATGCAAAAATATATATATATATGTCACTTCTTCTGTTTCATCAAGACTTTAATAGCCTTTTAAAAATTGGGCACTAGTAAAATATCTGCTATAATAAACTACCTGCGATTTATTTGTTGCTTGCAACAAATCATTTTTTGTCTGAATGCACAGATATTGGCACCAAAGGAGAAAGATGGTATTTGCTGCCAGATGGTGTAGTTACGACATCGACCAGCAGGGGCTCACTGGCCCATACTACCCAGCCAAACATTGACCCTTGGTGTGTTCACAAACAAACAGAACTGCATTCACATGAATTTCGGGTCTGAATGGAGATGAATGATAGCTGCAAGAATCTTTGGTGCATGACACATCAGCAACTCCTCTTTAGTTAAACAAACCTAGCTGTGGGAGGAAAACGTCCACTGAGTGTGGGGGCACTGCGCACTGTAAACCACATCATTAAAGACTAAGAGCAGTGTCAACAAACACTGTACAGACACTGTACAGATCAGCCACACATGCAGAATTACAGCAGTACCCTTATAATTCAACACTCTAGGGTTCACACAGCAGCTGTGAAGATGCAGTTTATGAGGTGACAAAAAAAAATGCACTGATCAAAGGGTTCATTTAACACAAGTAGACCATAGAGTGGCATGTTGGCACAACAGAAACCTGGTGTTAACTAGGGGTGTGCGATATATATCGTCTGCGATAATATCGTAATTGTTGTTTTAACGATGTGCAATTTGACATTATTGAGTATTTTGCAAAAAAAACAAAAAAACATTCAAAACACCCCTATACTGTGCACACATTTAAAGCAGAGTGCGTTCTTTCACTGCATGATTCAGTCTATTAAAATGTAATTAGAATGATCACAAATTCAAGACATGGGGGCAGAAAATTTATAATTATACCACTTTATATAGTTTATCAATTTCACATGAAGTGTGACGTTTTTCTCCAAAAATTACCATGATTACAAATGTGGTATTGATTTTTTACAACAGTTCAACAAACAAGAAGTTAATATTAAGAGACTTACCATATTGCCTTTAGGCACCATATTGCCTGTTTTTGCTCTATTTCGCCAACAATCATTCCAAACACAGCCACAGCACTGTTTTGCATCTCTGAGCAACATGATGAGGTTTCATTCCTGAATGAATCAACCATTTAAATGATTCGGTTCAATCGCAATGACTCACTTATTAACAGCGAATTGCTGCCACCTATTGGCGGATTTAATTTCACATTTCGACTTTTTTTTTTTTTAAATCATTTCAAATATCAATACTCAACATTTTATGTTTAATATATCAAATCATTATTTTTGCATTTGTAATAGCAAATTAAATGCATTCATGTCTTGCATTAAACAGTGTGTAAATACATCTAAATGCCACTTCAGATGCAGCTTCTGTGTTGATTTAATTTGCTTGGTAACTGCCCAAATGTCTCATTATTCTAATTCACCGATTAAATGTAAGAATTTGACTCAAAAGATAATGGACACTTTTAGAAAAGATGGTTTTATAAATGTAAAAATATCCATAAAATGTAAAAATCAGTTTAAACTTATTGGAAAATATTAATTTCTGTAAGTGTGAACTGACCACCACACAGAATATGAAGAATGTCAAAAACTTTAGGAGTCAGCTGTCCACGTCAGTCCTTAAGGTACCAGCACAATAACACACTCAGCAAAATATCGTCTAATTATCGTTATCGATAAAATCCCAGGAAATATCGAGATATTATTTTTTGTCAATATCGCACACCCCTGGTGTTAACTGACGCTGATTTGAGAAAACAAAATTAAAATAAAAAAAAATACAACATACAGTATTTGCATTCAAAATATATCACAACTGCTAAATGATGTAAAAAAAAAGCTTGTCAAAACAATGTTTTTTTAATATATATATATATATATATATATATATATATATATATATATATATATGTGTGTGTGTGTGTGTGTGTGTGTGTGTGTGTGTTACAAAATGGCCTAATTTAAGACATTCTTTTTCATTTTAATGTTTTACATTCAAGGTAATATAAGTCAAACTAGAAAGTAGAAAGCAGTTTGACTGAAGACATTAAATCAGGCAAACAGATAACTCCAGAATAATATACATGTAATATACATGTAAATACAGGTTATGCATTTTAAGAATCCCCTAATATTCCCATATGGTTCCCGTTTGGTTATTTTTTATTTTATTTTATTATTTTTTTTCTGGGAACCAAATAAGAACTTTATAAAGGAATATTAAAAAAAAAAAAAAAAAAAAAAACATTAAGGGAACATTCTCCAAACCTACACTCTTAAAAATAAAGGTTTTTAAAGGTGTTTGAGGTGAAGCTACAGAAGAACCAATTTTGGTTCACCAAAGAACTTATAATGAACGGTTCTTAAAAATTTTTTTTTTTTTTTTTCTCAGTGTGAAGAATGTTTTAAAAATCTGAAGAACAAAAGACCCTGTTTATGTGAAGAAAACTTTCCCGACTAAGCAACAGAGAACGTTAGAATGTCTTTTCTGGGAGCTGGACCTGAGACCATTCACTTCCAAACCTTATGATACCTTCAAAACCTGAACATAATTATCTCAAGTATCTTTCCACCGGAACATAAATATATAAATAAATAAATAAATGCTTCAAATTCAGTACATACTCTTAAAATATGGGAATTCGGTGTACCTTATGACATATAAAGAGAAACGTGATGCAGAATTATGTGTAGCCTAAAGGTCACAGACAGTCTATGGTGGTTCAAATCTAACACCTCAATGGTTAAAATGTCTTATTCTGTCAACTCGAGTGGACACAATGCATTGGTTTACCATATATTTCATGTCCTTTTTAAATGTATGTGTCAAAAATGTGCATTCATTTATTTGTTTGTTTATATTTTAGGTTTGGTTCGTCATATGGCAACAGTAAGCTTCTCTGTCAGTCACAATATATTGAATGTGTTCCTGTGGATGCAACGAAATCCTGTAAACCTTGGCACTGACAAATGGTTGCGGCAAGTCTGAGACTATACGCCTGTCATGAGAAGTCAAGCGATTAATTAGTCTGAAACAAAAGCCTTCCTGTATCGTTTTACCCAACCAAGCTTAGTCAAAGCTGCCCCTGCTGCAAAATCACCTTCCTGTGACATTGTACTCTGAAGTAAATGTGGTCATAGTTTTAATTAGCACAATCATAATTAAAGGTGAGAACGGCCGTACCACTGATTAAAGCCGCGTGACCAAATTAGATATGATAAGACAATGATACCGGAAAGCCGGTCTCAAGCACTGCCGTCTACTTGTGGGCTCCATTTCAGTGCAGCAAGGGTAAAACAGCTGTGTCAAAAAGGGGCTCCTGTGAAGACACTGCAAACAATCCTCTGTCAGTCATCCGTTTAGAGTCCTTTGTGTGGGCAGTCTGCTGCATTTGGGTAATTTGCTTCAATTGTGTGTGTCAAGTGAGTCAGCTAAAAGCTGATTGGTTACTATTGTTCAGTACATGCTACATATTTTGTTCAATCAGGATTTTAATAAATCTACTAAGGCAGTGGTCCTCATCCAGGGAGCATCAGATAACTTTCAAGACGTCTTAAAAACATATTTCTTTTTTTAATTGGTCCCCTCAAAAATGATCTTTAAAATAATAATAAATCCTTATCCTGTATCATGGAGCTGCATTGTAATCCCCATATCTCTGGAACTGAACTACATAGGACCTTAAAAATGAAGAATCTGAAGGAAAAGTTTATTAAGAGCTAGAATCTAGAAGGATATTAAGATATCTGGAATACTTTTAGAGTTACAGACATGACAACTTTAGAAAAAGAATATTAATGGCAATCAAACATTTATGTTCTTTGCAATTTAGCTGATAAAAAAAGAGATACATTTCTAGTTTTAACAACATTTGTTCTTTAGATGTTCCTTTTTAAAAGAAAAATGTCAGCTGTATGCAAAGTGACCCACATTTTCCACTGAAAACTACCAATTTATTCATGGAGCCGCATTAAGACCTTCATATCTCTGGGATTGAACCATCAAGGGCCTTTAAAATGAAGATACCAGAAGTAAAATTTGTTAAGAACCAGCACTTCTTGAGTTACAGGCATGCAAACTTGAGGCAAAAAAAAAAAAAAACACAAGAAGTGCTTTTTGCCATTTTTGAACTATCACCGTTGGAGTATGTGGCCCTGGACCACAAAACCAGTCATAAGGGTCAGTTTTTAAAAAATTATACATCATCTGAAAGCTGAATAAATAAGCTTTCCATTGATGTATGGTTTGTTAGGATAGGACAGTATTTGGCAGAGATACAAATTTGAAAATCTGAAATCTGAGGGTGCAAAAAAATCTAAATATTGGTAAAATCACCTTTAAAGTTGTCCAAATGAAGTTCTTAGCAATGCATATTACTAATCAAAAATTAAGTTTTGATATATTTACGGTAGGAAATTTACAAAATATCTTCATGAAACATGATCTTTACTTAATATCCTAATGATTTTTGGCATAAAAGAAAAATCGATAATTTTGACCCATACAATGTATTTTTGGCTATTGCTACAAATATACCCGTGCTACTTATGACTGGTTTTGTGGTCCAGGGTCACATATAATGAAACAAAGACTGCTAAAGTCAACAGATTTTACTAACAGACCAACCAATCTCTGTGTAAAAATAAAATAATGATGCTTTCCAAAGTCATTTTTACATCCCTCTAATTTGGCTCCAAATCTCAGGTGAAACGTCATTTTGACCCCCCTCTACAAAATAGTGGATTACTCAGTAAATATACATCCATGACTTTTATTATTTTTGGCTTTCATTGCTATACATGTTTATCTTTCTTCAAATAAAAACATTGACAAAATCAAAAATTTGAGCCGGGGACCTCTGGTTGAGTTGACACCAAATGACCCAACTAGAATTAACTAGCATTGTAATGCATATAATCTCATGCACGTATGTATTTCTTATGTACAATTATTTTACACATTTATTTATTTAATTTTTTTAAAAATTACTCAATCAGCATCTACAAGATGACAGGAGAACTGATGCATCATGAGATCATGAATGCGAAGAAGAAAGTGATAACACAAATGCAGTTATTTCACATTTTAAAATCAATATTTTAATCATTTTATCTTTTTCTGCACACAGATAGCTTGTTCTCATAATATTCGACATTTACATAGTATCTGGAGAAAAGCGACGAGCCTTTAACTGAGCGTGTTGTGGAGCTGGAAACTGCTGGCTGTGCTGTATGTGAGGCGGTAAATGAGTATTCCACTCACACAATGAAAACAAGCCAGTCATTTCCACGTGGGTGTAATTCACCATGTTCTCTGGCTAGATGCAATCTTGATTATTAATATGAGCAATACATTATGATGCTCTAGAATATATAATGGCTTTTGAATCATTCTGGGTGTGATATATTACATTTCAAACACAATTTGCAAATGAACTAATATTTGTTGTAAGAGGGAAGATTCAAGAAAGTGGAAGTTTCCAAACTTATCTGTCCTAAGTTTCAGCCTCATGTGACGCCCCATGGACTGCTAACAGACCATCTGTGCTGTTCTATATAAAACGGCAAAAGATTTCCAACATCACAAGCTCCAATCTGAATGTTTGTGGCATGGGTTTTTGAAAGCCATTGAGTTTTAGCAAGCCAACTTTGAAAAGAACTGTATATTTTGCTTTTTGTTCAACGTTAAAATTATTATGGTCATTATTACTTTTGGACAACTGGAATTCATGACCACAAAGTCTATATTTTCTGCAAATTTCTACAATAATTAGTCAATTATTGTGTCATCATGGATTTCTGCATGCTATGTTTACATATCAGATGCCTACTGATTCCTGTCTAAGTGGGCGTTTCTTTGCCAGAAGTATATGCAATGCGGTTCAGACTTCATACCCAGTGAAAACTCTGACTCTGTAAGACTATTTAGATCCTGCTGCTCTCTTTACCCTCTGATGTACCTGATATCTTCATTCTCTTCATTCATACTTATGCATCTGCAAAACACCATGAATAATTAATTATCCCTGATTCATAGGAAAACCAGAACAAGTTGGTATCTAATCTGAGAAGCAGCAGTCTATAAATGTGCTGTTCTCATTTCATGTAGACACTAACATAGGTATGTTTCACCTTATCCAACCCATATGACGTCTTAAATTTATATTCCTATCAAACAAGATAAACAAGCAGAAAGTTGCAGCGAAATTGTTTCACTTTATTGATATAGATGACACTTCATACAAATTGGGACACATATAAAGGCAGCATTTGGGATATACTGTATAGGCCAAGGAAATGAGTACTGGTGATAACTGAAGACAATTGTGATTGTTTGCCAGGTGTTTCAGTTGCTTTTATAATAATTTAAGTAAGTATGAAAGAGTAGGTATTACAGACTCTGAATATTAAGGGCAGTATAAGTCTAGTAGACTTGCATACATTTTAAATAATCAAATTTATCAAATTACCCCCAAAAGTTAATTCCTAAATAAACATCATGCAGATGGTTTCTGGAGTGTCTCTTTAAAATACAAAATAATTGTAAAATATAAAATAATGAAAGTGCACTAAAATGATTGGGCAAAAGCATTTGATTGTGTTATTTTTTTGTGATTCTTATATTCTATCAAGTTGGTTGAATAAATCATGATCAAATCTAGTACTATAGTTATTTTAGTGTTTACCAGCCCTGCTGTCCAAGAGCAGTTCCCTGTGAAAAACTACTCTACCCACAATCCTAAGAGATCTGCCAATCAGAGAGGTTGCTGTTCCCATGGAAACAGGAATAGTGCCAAAAGAACTCAGCAGTAAACACCCACTCCCACAAAGCACTGTGAATGAAGTAATGAAGTCAATATCCCTCCATTTATAAATTTTTATAAATATGATTGATTATTTTGCAATAAACATATGGTATTGTACACTAATAAATATAATTAAATAGTTAAATAGTCAAAAGATTTATACTACAAATATTTCGGTGGTTAAATTCTGATTACCTGACTGTGATTTGCAGTGCATCAATGGAATAAGCAATTCAACTAAAATTTTTATTCAGACTTTCAAGAGTGAGTCAGAAGTGACAACTATAGGATTTACAGCCATTCCACACAGCTCTACTGATCTTGAATCCTTTTTTGATTTGCATTTTTATTTATTTAAGATGTTTATATGTATAGTCACATGACAGATCAAATTGTTTCTGCTTTCACCTCCAGCCATGTTAACATTAAATGGTTTAGCCCAGGGATCCTCAAATCTGGACCTCGAGATCCACTTTCCTGCAGAGTTTAGCTGTAACCCTAATCAAACACACCTGAACATGCTAATCAATGTCTTCAGGATCATTAGAAAATCACAGACAGGTGAGTTTGATCAGGGTTGGAGCGAAACTCTGCAGTGGATTAGACCTCCAGGGTAAGATTTGAGGAACCCTGGTTTAGCCTGATGAACATACTCAGAAAAATTGTCACTAGTGACCTAGAACTGTTCCAGACATGCTGCTTTCATTCCTGCTTTTAAGTGAAGACACGTGGACTATGAATCCTTTACTCCATTCAGTTTTCTTGCCCCTGTTTACAAAGAGGAAAAGTATTTTAATCTTCTTAATCTGCCACAACTTTCCATCCCACATTGCAGTGCATATTATGAAAAGCAACTGGTGGGGCTCACCAAACAGCTCAAGAGGTCCAAACACTGACCTTTGCTCACAGATCCCGGTTCCTTGCTCTCATCTTGTTGACCTGAGACTCAGCTATGTCTGCTCTCTCCTCAGCCTGTTCAAGCTCATGCTGGGCCTTCCTCCATCGTGCTAGATGGACATTGGCTTGTTCCTCCTATAAAATCACATAGAGTCCATATTATATGCAACTACACACTGAGCATTTATAAAGTCAGATGGATGTATTTTGACTTACAGCCTCCTCCGCTTGTCTCTTGTAGGCCTTGACTTTTATCTGAAGTTTATTTACCAGATCTTGAAGTCTGTTAACTGTCTTCTTGTCCTCCTCAGACTACATATAAAGATAATTTTGTCACTTATTTATCTACTGGACAACCAGCAGTTCAGATGTCTACTGCATACCTGGTAGCTAAGTTCCTTAATTTTTCTTTCATATTTACGAGCGGCTTTGGTAGCATCAGCTCCACGCTTTTGTTCAGCATCCAGCTCATTCTCCAGTTCACGGACCTGGACAACAGGTACCAATGTAGTACAGAAAACATTCATATTATCCATGTGTTTGTTTGACCAGACACCTACGAACCCTGGATTCCAGTTTCTGGAGTTGTTTCTTCCCACCCCTCAGGGTTAAGTTTTCTGCTTCATCCAAACGATTCTGCAGGTCTTTGATTGTGGCCTCCAGGCTCTTCCTCATTCGCTCCAGGTGTGCACTGGTGTCCTGCTCTTTCTTGAGCTCTTCTGACATCATCGCAGCCTTTGAGAGAAGTAAGAACAGAAATTAGTGAATGGAATCAGAGTGGAACATTTTCACACCTGGCTCGTTTGGAGCATTTGTTTTCCGGAACCCAGTGCATTTTCTCCCTTAGTTCAGTTTGTTTAGACATATATGAACACGATATGCTTGGATCTGCACCAAAACAATTAGTCCAAGATCAAGGTGGCCTCGTGCAGATGAAAACATACTCTGGAGCAGCTTGGTTGAGGTAAGAAAAAAGTCTGACCCAACCAACCTACTAATCAAGCTATATTCATAATGGGAAATGCTTTACGTAAAGTAGTGTCTGATTCTGTGGATGAGCATTAGGGGCTTTCGCACCGGAGGAACCTTTTCATAGCTACTAGAACTATTGACAGAAGTTCCTGCTTTTTGGAGTGTTCGCACCGCAGGAACTAGAAACATATTTAGTTCTAGGAACTCCATTTGGGGGAACTAACTTATGGCGCTTTTCCACTGCGTGGTACGACTCTGCTCAGCTCGGCACAGCTCGGTTTGCATTTCCACTGCAGTTTAGTACCGCTTTAGAGTGGGCAGGATTATACACGTCATTTTGGTTGTGCTGCCTCTACTGCCGGGACATCACCGTAAATGCGACACAAACAAACACACAACAAAAACTTTTTCATTCCGTGTCGCCCCCATCAAACTATTGCTGGATCCGCACCTCGGCTATCAACGAGAGGAACGTCTGTACTTCCTCAACAGACATGGTTTGGTTGTTTAAAAAAAGGTGCATTTGTTCAAACAAAAGTTGCATTCGATCCTTCGCTGGCTGTGCTGATTTAAATCTAGCGGGTCTGGTGTCTCGTGTCGCAAGCCCAATAGTGACGATTCTCTCTGGCCAATCAGTGATCAGCAGGGTTTACACGTCACATTTTGGTAACGGTACGACTCGCTTGGAACCTCAGCCGAGGTGGTGCTAAAAAAGAACCAGGTACCAGGTACTATACCCAGTGGAAACCCCCCAAAAGTGAGCCGTACCGAACCGTACCGTGCCGTACCATGCAGTGGAAAAGCGCCATTAACTCCTACTTCAAAGTAGGGTCTAAAACAGTTCTATAGAAACTACCAGTGACATAAGTGTACACTGACTGGCCAAACGCATACGAAACACTGGATACCCGGAATTTTTAAAAAGCCACGTAAAAATATTTACTCCACGAACATGGAAAACAGCGATAATGCCATTTACCTGTTGTCTGCAGCGTTTTGTTCTTTTCTCAGCCTCGATGATAACATTACAAGTTGTTATTGGAGATTTATTCAGATTTTCATGCTCTTTCAATTGCGTAAATTGTGCGTTTACATTCCATCTCCGTTATCATGAAACCCACAAAACACAACAAAAACAGCTCCGAACACAACGTCCTCCATTCACCGGTTGTTGACATTTGTAAATGCCACTAATAAGATGCCGCGGTCGGCCGCTTCAGAGTTCCTGCTGCCAATGTGAATGCAACCAGGAAAATGGCCCGAGGGAGAAACTGGTTCCCTAGGAACAACCCTGCTGGCTAGATCCTAGAACTATGCTGAGTTCCTAGAACTATGCTGTGCGAAAGTGCGTATTAGTTACTGCAGTTGAAAAACAAAGAGGATCTCTTCATCTATTAGCAGTATAGTAGTTAGAATAATTAGTTATCTACTTACATCAGTTATTGCTTTCTTAGCCCTTTCCTCAGCATTCCTTGACTCCTGAGCAGAGTCCTCCACTTCACTCTGGAGCTGGGAAATATCAGCCTCAAGCTTTTTCTTGGTGTGCAGAAGACTAGTGTTCTAAAAAAGTGTAGGTAGATGGTACATTATAAAAGGCTTGTGTACTTTTGTTTCAAAGCTTTGATTCTAGACTGTTGTTGCTAACCTGGGCGTGCAGGAGTCCCACTCGTTCACTGGCATCTGTCAGCTCCTGCTCAGCGATTTTCCGGCTCCTCTCATTTTGTTCCACAGAAACTCTCAGTTCTTCAATCTCAGCCTGCATCAGCAAGTTCCTACGTTCAGACATTGCTAGCTGTTCCTTCATGTCCTCCTGTTCTCTGAGAGAATCATCAAAGTGAAGCTGAACATCCTGTTGAGACATGGACCAAATCTAATTAGTCACTGGTCAGCAGCATATGTTGTGTTTCCGCTTCTTAACTAGCATCAACAAGGTTCCCAAGAAAGAACATGTAGCCAGCCAGGTAGTGAAATATGATAAAAATGTAATAGCATGGAATTGGGACATGTTGCAGACTTTGGAAAACTTGTGGAACCTGGATCATCTACATGAAATTCATGTCAAAACTTCATCCACTAACTTGGCACCAACATCCACTAGTCATGGCACCAACATCAGTTTCTATTAAATTATTTAAAATCAAGTCACCTTGAGTTGTCCTTGAAGGTTTCGTAGCTGTTTCTGGGCCTCTGCAGCCAAGCGATTGGTGTGGCTCAACTGTATCTCCATCTCATTGAGATCCCCTTCCATCTTCTTCTTGACCCTCAGGGCATCATTCTTGCTTCTTACCTCAGCATCCAGAGTGCTTTGCATGGAGTCTGTGACTCTCTGGGTATTTCTCTTCAGCTGGTCAATCTCTTCATCCTTTTCGGCCAGCTTTCTTTCCATGTCAGCCTTAAGCTGGTTGAGGTCTAGTTGTACACGGATGATCTTAGATTCCTCGTGTTCCAGGGATGCCTAAAACATATCATGATCCATTTTTAGAGCATTAACCTCACCTGTATGCAGTCTATGTACTTATTAGATATCACTTTACCTCTGCCTCCTCTAGTGCACATTGTATCTCAGATTTCTCAGTCTCCATTTGTTTCCTGGCCTTCTCCAGTTCATGGATGCTTTTTCCAGTCTCACCTATCTGCTTGGTAAGATCTGAGATTTCCTCTGCGTATGAGATACATGTTGAGAGAATAGGAACCATTGCTATAACTTTAATAGATCATATTTTAGGTATGTTGAGAACGTTCTTTGTTGCATCAACCCAATTAGAAACTTACGCTGCAAATTCTTGTTCTCTTGTTTAAGAGTTTCCAGGTGGTCTAAGGTCTCCACATAAGAGTTCCTTAATTTAAAGAGCTCAGTGCTCAATGATCGAGACTCTTTCTGAGCACCTTCCAGCTCTGCCTGTGACTCTTCATACTTTTGCTTCCATTCAACCAGAACCTACGAAGTCAGAATAGAGAGACACTTTCCCAAGAATCTCATGTGTTTATTATGGAGTATCTATTTCAGTAGGTCTGAAATTCATTGTATTGTTCGGTTTCAAGTAACAGGGAAATATTCATTTACCTTGTCAAAATTCCTTTGCTTCTTGTCTAAATTGACTGCTGAGCTATTTGCCCTTTCCAAATCTATCATAAGGTCCTCCATCTCACTCTGTAGTCTCTGCTTGGTTTTCTCCAGTGACGCACACTTTGCGTTTGCTGCTTCTGTTTGCTCCTCTGCTTCTTGGAGGCGCTGAGCAAGCTTTTTCCTGCAAAGATTAATGGGACAATGACAGTGTCCACAATAAAAAAAAAAAGGGAATTTGTTTTTCAAATCTAGCTTAAACCATACTTGCCAGATTATTAGGAAGATACTCTTTGTATTCAAGTTTGTTTCATGTGGTTTTGAACACACTTTTAAACTATTGAAAACCAGCTGAAAATGAATGACTCTTTCTTTCTCAACTTTATTGTCTCCCAAGGGGAACTTTGTTTTGCAGCAAATGTATCAACACTACGAACAGTCACATAGCAACAACAAGGATAATTCCATTATATTTTAAAAAGAATATGTAAAAAAAAAAAATAATAAATAAATATATTTTGGAATAGTATTTGTTACAAATATGAATGTATTCATAAATATAATTAAATTTGGGGGGAGTCGTTTTCCAGACAAGTGCCAACATGACATGACGTGATTTAAGTATGGCATTGTGGCATCAGTTGATGGCCTTAGTTAGTCGTGGAATAGCATTCATATTAAATAATCATATCACACCCAAACCAACCCCTGAAATCAGAGGAAAATTCTAAGAATGTTTATAAGAATGTAAAATCTGGCTGACAGGAAAGTTGTTCCAAGACCAAGGGAAATTGAGATATCCAGGAACACACCCTACTTGGGTTCACTCTATTAAGTTGCCAACCTGGTCTCATGACGAAAACTTACCTCTGGGAATTTTTTTCACAAGACGCGAAATACGTACCATATCACTACAGTTTCTAACAGAAATGAACACTAGAGGCAGTAAAACAGCGAGCACTTGTCGTTTTCGTACACAGTTATAATTACAGCTCCATATGTTTCGCTTTCCGGACGTAACAAGCTTGTTGTAGCTCAGCCGGTACAAAATTGGACTTAGGATGCGGAATCCTTGGGTACAAATCCCATCAAAAACATGACTCACGATGAAAGAGCTGAAAAATGAGAGATCAAAAAAGGCTGCATGCTTGCAATTGTGTTTTTACGTCACATTCGCTTTTGTTCATATTATCTGGCAGGTTTAGGTGTAGTGCAGATGGAACGTTATTTTAAAACATCACAGAGCATTAGACTTATAGCGCCACTCAATGGACATTTCAAGTCAGAACTACGGTGACACCTACAAAACCAATATTACATAAAACGTACCATATGTACATTCATTTGTTCCAGGGAAAAAAATGAATACTCTTTTAGCGCCACCCAGTGGACATTTCATATCATGAAGCATATATGGCGGTACATATTTCGCATATTGCGAAAAAGTTCCCGGAGGTACGTTTTCGTCATGAGACCAGGTAGTAAGTTGAGAACACATGCTTGTCTTACTTGGCCTCCTCAAGTTCCTCAGTGCGGTGAATAGCATCAGATTCATATTTGGTTCTCCACTGAGTTACTTCACTGCTGGCTTTAGACATCCCTCGCTGTAGCTCAGCCTTGGCTTCCTGTTCTTCTTCAAACTGCTCCCTCAGCAGATCACAGTCATGACGTGCTGATTGTAAGCCATGGGCTAGAGCATTCTTAGCCTATAAGGGTAGATTATGCGCATTTTGCATTGCTTGCTCTGATGCCATATTATTTTGAGTATTTCATTACCTTTGACTCCTCCTCAAGCTGTCTCTTCAGTTCATCGATTTGCTGAATGAAGCCCTGTTTGGCCCGCACCAGCTGTGAAATGAGACGATCCTTCTCCTCAGTTTGTCTAGAATACTCGCCTGTTGAACAAAGTCAGACACTCTGCAACAAATGGCACATAAAACTCATTGTTATGTGTGAATTCACTGCCTACCATTTTCACTTTGGAGACGGACTTTCTGGGAGCTGAGGTCATTGATTTGACGCATGTGCTCTTCATTCTTGCTATTCACTTCAGACAGTTGGTCTTCAAGATTGTGGCACATCTTCTCCAGGTTAACCTGTTGAAGGAGAGGATGGAGTGGATGCCGATCTGACCATATCCTTCCTTCTGATAATAATTATTTTATTAATATTTCTTGTTTAACTATTAATACAGTTATGGATCAGTATTTCACCTCCTAGATTATTGGATGATTCACTTAAGTTAGAGGTGCCATCTATAATAATAATTATAGATAAAAGTTTTTGGTCTTTCATTAGAGCAGTGCAGCGAGAGTGAAATGTGTAACTTTATGCTTTACATGCCGAGATCTGTTCCTTCTCTAAAGGTCACAGAGCCATGTCAGGAGGTCAGGATGACCTCCCATCTACGTGAGCAACAGTATCTGAGACTTACGTGTGTGCTTAAGAGATATTAAAGAATCCTGCTTTATTCTGTACTTCTATTCTCTAAGAAGTTGACTGCATAGAGTGTGTGTAACGAACCATACTGATAAAATTCTAGCTAGGGCTAGGCGGCCTTGAAGTTCTGATAAGTGCTCTGTGTGTATGTGTGTGTGCTGGTAGCTCTCTCTCTCTGTGTTAGAAGACTGTTTCTGCCAGCTACCGCCATCCTGACCAAGAATAGGTGTCTGGAAGGAAGACACCTATCTTGTATGATCCCTGATTGCTGACGTCTGCCCAATCAGTTGGAGATATGCCTGAAGCATTTACGTCCATATGTGGAAACTAAGCTTATCTAGTTTTTAGAACCAATCAGAATTATGCTGACCTATGTATTGACGCAATTAGCATCCTCTGAGTATAATTATTGGTTTCTGTAAGATGTAAAGCAGAGCGGCCGACGAACTCCATCGCGAGTGTTGAAACTGACTTCTGCTGATGAAACTGCAAACTATGTTCTTCAGTAAATTTTTCTTTAATTTATCATATCTCTGACTCCTGGTCTTTGTTCATTATACCTGGTCCTTGGGGTTTAATTGTATTTCCCCAACACTGTCATTTACAGATATACTGTATTAGACAACACAATTTTCTTGTTAGGTGTCAGGATTAGCAGAATGGTGGAATCTATAAACCTTGGCTTTTGCTATGGCCATCATGTTGCCTGCTAGATCGTCAATCTCCATCTTGCATTCGCTCTTCTCTTTCTCCAATTTCTGCTTGATTCGCTGGAGATTGTCGAGTTGTTCTCCGAGCTCTGCCATGCTGTCGGCATGTTTCTTGCGTAGAGTTGCTGTGGTGGCCTCGTGCTGTAGGTTGGCCTCTTCGAGATCACGCCGCAGCTTCAGAAATTCAATCTCTCGTTTCTTGTTCATCTCGACTTGAGCTGCAGTGGTACCACTGGCTTCTTCTAGCCTCTCGCTGATCTCCTCAAGTTCCCTGGAGAGATCAACTCTCTGCTTATCTACCTTGGCCCGAGCTGCACGCTCAGCCTCAATCTCCTCTTCTAATTCCTCAGTGCGAGCCTTAGATGGGAAAGAAGGTACAATAATGATCCTTTTCATATCTACAGCTGGCACTTGTTGAAGAACAAACAACAAAACAGCTTACATGGAGCTCTTTTATCTTCTTGTGAAGCTGGGAACCCATTGATTGCTCATTCTCTATTTTGCTTAACAATTGGCTGATCTCAAAGTCTTTTCTGGAAGAAGGAATTTAGTAATGTTTAATAAACTGGTTACTGATACATGTTTTTTGATGTTTATCAGAAATATTACTTTTTGAGTTTCTCTTCCAGTTGTTGCTTGTCATTCTCCAGGTCCATGATGGACTCCTGAGATATTTTCACGTCCCCTTCCAGCTTCCTCTTGGCCCTCTCAAGGTCCATTCGCGTCTTCTTCTCTTGCTCAAGGGAACCTTCAAGCTAATTTGAAAAACATTAGAGAACAAATCTCAAATAAGCTTCTTATTTTTAGTGTTTTTGTGATAGCCATACTCACGTCATCCACTTGTTGTTCAAGCTTGGTTTTGGCTTTGGTCAGAGTATTGACTTTGTCCTCCTCAGCCTGGAGATCATCAATAACTTGTTGGTGTGCCTCTTGGAGGGCTTTCTTTTCCTTGGTTAGCTTTGCGAGATTTGCATCTTGGCTAGAAATTTCCTCTGTAAGGTTTTTAACCTGTGAAAATCCATTTTCTGTCCATTAAAACTGACAATGGGATTAATTTGTGCAAATTTGTAAAATGTATTTTATATTCAAACCTTATTCTCAGTTGCATGCTTTTCCTTCTCCACTTTAGCCAAGGTGAGCTCCAGATCATCAATGTCTTTCTTCAGCTCAGAGCATTCATCCTCTAGTTTCCTTTTCTTTGCCGTCAGCTCTGAATTGATTTCTTCTTCATCATCCAGTCTTTCAGTCAGCTCTTTTAGCTTGGCCTCTAGCTGGAGTTTGCTTTTTATCAGCCCTTCACACCTCTCTTCAGCATCTATGAGATTCTCACTGTCCTATGAGTGCAGTCGAATGAGAGAGTCTTTAAATTGTCAATAGTGTTGAATTAGATTTGCTTTTTGTTACTTTTTTCTAAAAGCAATATCAAGAAAAAGGTCAGGAAATAATTATGAACTTGCGACACAAACAGCTCAATGTTTTAGTAATCATTAGGCCATGCTCCAACAAATGCATGTTTTTTGTTGTTTTTTTTAAAAAGTTAAAATATTAAAAGACACATTACAGAAAAGGAGTTAAGAAGAATAATCACTAACAGCTTGGACTTGTAAGAGCAAGTCATTCTTCTCCTGTATCAAAGAGACCATTTTCTCCTCCAGCTCTTTGCGTTTGGCCTCAGCTTTAGCGAGCTCCTCTTTGCACCTCAGAAAGTCTTCCTTCATGGTGGCCATCTCTTTCTCTGTTTCGGCACTCTTCAAGAGCGGCTTTATCTTATAAAACAGCTTCATCCACGGCCAGTGTTTTACATTCATAAATGCACGTAGGTTGTATTGCAAAGTGTAAATTGCATCTCTGGAAAAAAAAAAATCATGTACATCAGGTTTATTATAGCTAAATAAAACTAAAATCATAAATCTTTTTTTTATGGCTTTCTATTTAAAGCTAGTTACCAATATAACATTTCTCATTTTGATTTAGTTTAAATTTCTGTATAAAAATAAATAAATAAATAAATAAAAATAAATTAAATAAAAATGAATAAAAACTGTATAGACATTTAAAAATACCAATAACTAATAAAAAATTATAAACACACAATGAAATTACCAAAAAGTTTAACTAAAATTAAAAAGAAAATAGAAAATACAAAAAATAAAAACAAATTGATCATCACTGACACTGATATACATCTGAAAGATGTATAATATATTGGCAGCTTATTTGATACATTTGTGATTCCTGAAAACGTACTTTTGAGCATACATCTTCACAAACTCTTTCCTCATGAGATATCCTCGGCATAAGGACTGAATGCTGGACACCAATGATGCCAATTTTTCATCTCGCATTTCCTCTAATGTCCCCAATAGGCCAGCTTTGAAAAACACCTGTTAGATGAATTAAGTGTCAGTATGTTTACTATAACATTTTCAAAATTGATAACAAGTAAGAAGAAAAATTTGTCTGACCTTTGTGTGGCCAAACTTATACTGTGTGTGATCAATATCAATTGATCCCAAGAGCTTCTCAGAAGCCTTTTTTCCATCGATGAACTGTCCTTCAGGGATCGCACTGGCATTAAGGATTCTGTACCTATGACCATAAGATTATAGGCGTTAGATCATAAATCTTGTGCATAGTAAGCTGGTCATTATAGTAAAATGCAATACGTTGTAGAGTGGAGTGTCAAAATTTCCAATTTATTACAACGTTAAATACCAAATAAATGGACATTAAATATTGATCTGAATGTGAAATTAGTATTATGAGAGAAGAAAGAGATTATGGAGTTGAGTGTTATGAGAGAGCTATATGGAAAATCAGTTGGCTGAGACAATGGTCAGTAATACAAGTTAATAGTCATTATGCAAATATATATTTGATCACAGAATATATTCCACAGAGCCATGTAGTAATAATAATAATAATAATATAAAAGCAAATGCGCTGATTATTCTCATTAAATTACCTCTGCTTGAAGTCAGCATAAAGGATCCTACTTGGAAAACCTTTCCTACAAATCCTGATGCCTTCCAATACGCCATTACAGCGTAACTGGTGGATAACCAGATGGTTGTCCATTATCCCTGAATGAGTCAGTGGTTAAAATAGAATTCAATTGTTTTCCACTGACTAAGAAATCATATCATATTATTTTTTTAACTTTTCAGTCAACTACAGTGCTGAATTCAATCTTATTCATGTACCTGGTGTTTTCACTTCATTGGGGATAAGGCAACGCACAAAGTGAGGATGTGTGCTTCGCAAGCTGGTCATTAGCTTGCCCAGGTTTTCCTGTGAGAAGTGAAATAATCCATGTCATTTCAAATACTAACAAGCAAAGAGGAAGTATAAAACCTCTCTGTGTTCATACTCTGAAAACAGCTGAGACCGTCTGGAAAGAGCCTCCTTTCTTCTTGGCTGTTTTTTTGCTTCCTGCTCCTCCATTATTGGCCTCTTTGGAACAAAAAGTGATAGATTAATGGTTAAATCATTTTAGTTTTACCTCTAATGTTTCTAAATGATTTACCTGCTTCAGCAGAGGCAAAGGAGGCATACAGGTGAGCCAGCAGCTTGACTGATGACTTCTGGTACAGCTGAACAACAGACTCGTTTAACGGGTCCTTGTTTTTGTCCAGCCAGCCGGAGATGTTGTAGTCAACGGTGCCGGCATAATGCACTAAAGAGAAGTGAGCCTCAGCCTTGCCTTTGGTTGGCTTGGGCTTTTGGAAAGCATTGTTCTTGCCCAGATGATGATCATGGAGCTTGTTCTTGAAGGAGGTGTCAGTTGCCTTTGGAAACATGCACTCCTCTTCAAGGATGGAAAAGATTCCCATTGGCTGGCAGACAAAATGATTAAGTCATAAGAGTACACTGGGAAATCAGACTTGGTTAATGCTATTAATGAATTTATGAAGAAACTAAATTTCTACTGAAAATGCATACAGCTTTCAAGAAGTGCAATGTTTCGACCTGATGGAGCCCTGAGAAGCTGAAACACTGTGATTTTTTTTTTTTTTTAAATAATTTGGGGCATTAGTTAAATCACAAATTACATTTCAAGACTTTTTACAAGTGTGTTAAGAAATGCAGTCATGAAAGTGTGCTCGCTTTAAGTACACTTAACTGGCCTTTCATTTTTTAATTATCTGCAAGTAATCTCTTTTAAAACGTAATTTTAAGATTTGAAGTACAAGTACACATTCAAATTGTTATGCTCAAAAATTACTATTCATAAAATTATGCACACTTATTTTTTCCCAATGGTGAACTTTATACTGACATCTGTCAGCATGAATGCAGAATCTCAAAGTTTTCTAGTAATTTGCAATTGTACAAAATACCCTACCAGTTGATGGTAGCCATTGACTTCCAAAGTATGCAAAAAAAAAAAAAAAAATACTATGGAAGTCAATGCTGCCATCAACTGTTTGGTTACCGACATTTTTTTTTTTCATGTGTGTGTTCAGCAGAAAAAAGTCATACGGGTTTAGATCAAGTGTTTTGATTAAACAAATTTAGATTTTTGGGTGAATTAACACTTTAAGTCTTGTAAAGTAAATTCTAAATAATACATTTGAAACAATTAAACTGCATTTTGTTGATGTTTATGTAACCATTTGGGGCTACCTGGTCTCATGATGAAAATGTACCTCTGGAAACGTTTTCACAAGACGCGAAATACATACCATTACGTACAAATCACTGCAGTTTCCAACAGAAATTAACGCTAGAGGCGGTAAAACATCAAGCACTTGTAATCGTTTTCATACACAGTTATGATTACAGCTCCGTATGTTTCGCTTTCCAGATGTAACAAGCTTTCCTCGGTAGCTCAGCCGGCACGGAATTGATGCGGAATCCTTGGGTACGAATCCCGTCAAAAACATGACTCATGATGAAAGAGCTGAAAGTTGAGAGATTAAAAAAACAAGCTAAAACGGCATGCTTGCGATTGCATTTTTACGGCACATTTTCTTTTGTTCATACTATCGGGTAGGTTTAGGTGTAGTGCAGATGGTACGTTATTTTAAAACATCACAGAGCATTAGACTTATAGCGCCACTCAACAGACATTTCAAGAACTACGGTGACACCTACAAAACCAACGTCACATAAAATGTACCATATGTAAGTTCATCTGTTCCGGGAGAAAAAAACAAACACTCTTTTAGTGCCACTCAGTGGACATTTCACATCGAATATGTCACGAAACGTACATGGCGGTACGTATTTCACGTCTTGCAAAAAAGTTCCCAGAGGTACATTTTCGTCATGAGACCAGGTTGCTTTGGGTTGAAAAAGGCAAACCTCAACAGATTTGTCCTGAAAAATTATGGATTTAATTTCAAATCTGACCCCAAAATTTATTTTCACACTCAGATAAAGTGAGTAGTACTAGGGTGGTCATGTGATCTTAACCAGCCACCATGAGTGGGACCACAATTTTGTAGAATAAAACACCTTTTTATAGGCTACTGACATGACTGAGTGCTGATCTGGGGAGAATATACATAATTTAAAACTAATTTTTCAATACTATTCATTTCCTGAGATGTGCTTTTACAGTGATGATGGCCTACCTTCTCAATAAGCTCAATACAGGCGGCCAGATCCATTCCAAAGTCTATGAACTCCCAGTCTATTCCCTCCTTCTTGTACTCTTCTTGTTCGAGCACAAACATGTGATGGTTGAAGAACTGTTGCAGTTTTTCATTGGTGAAGTTGATGCACAGCTGCTCCAGGCTATTGAACTAATTCAGAACAATCAAACTATGAATCATTTTGCCATCCACTTGAACTGATAACAAATTAACTTTCATGAGTCAAGACGCATTAAATAATTCTTTAAGAATTTAATTTTCATAATCAAAGCTTCCCACAGCTGTGACAGCCTGACACATTAATTATCAAATACGCGTGGCTCACATCAAAGATTTCAAATCCAGCAATGTCAAGTACTCCAATGAAGAAGGCACGAGGCTGCTTGGTGTCCAGCATCTGGTTGATTCGGATGACCATCCACAAGAACATCTTCTCATAGACGGACTTCGCTAAGGCCATCACTGAATTCATGACCTATGGGGTTAATAGATAAACTACAGCACTAACTAGTTCATGTAAACATGCCACAGAAACAGAGACGTAGGAATATGAAGCACATACCTGTTGAACCGTCTGCCCTTTAGTAACATACTCATTCCCAACTTTCACTCTGGGATAACAAAGAGCTTTCAACAAGTCGGCAGAGTTCAGTCCCATCAGGAAAGCAACTTTATCAGCCACTGCAACAGCCACAACACAGAAATATACTTACATACTTCACAGAAATGTGTCACCTTTTTAATGAAAGACATAAAAAGCTTGGTGGATTTTATGGGTGTAGCTTTGTGGCTACAGAATTGGGAATAACAAACCAGTATTTCTTGCATCATTGACATCACACCTGCCACTATGCATCTTCACATGCCATATTTGTACAGTATATACGTGAACAATGACTTCAGTTGTAGCCTCTTTTTTAAAGTCAGCATGAAATGGAAATCTACCTCAAATCTGTTTTGTCATTGCATGTTATTGATCTTTTTGTGTACCATTCATCAATTTTTGACCACGTAATTTCATCAAAATGCCATTTGTCAAATGTCAAATGCTGTTTTACTCAGATGTACATCAAAATATGGAAGAAAAGATCTGTTCCTAGAATTATGTGGCTTCAGAAGCTGCATAGCAACTTGAAGAATATGGCGCACATGTCTGGACTACTTTTATGATATATTCTAGTCATTTTTTGCAACTTGACAGCATCTGTCCACTATTACTTTCATTGTATGGAAAAGAGCAGCAGTAGCATTCTGGTAAATATCTTCTTTTGTGTTCCACAGAGAAAAGAAAAGTAATAACAGGTTTGGGATAAACAAGTGTGAGTAAATCATTACAGTATTTATATTTTTGGGTGAACTAATAGTTCTAGTCAGCTAAATGATAAATTAGCATTATATTTTAGTCTGGCAGATTAAGAATGCAAAAGTGATCATAGATAGGCCTTTTAAAAAAAAATAAATGATGGTTAGATATGTTAGATTACCTTCAGTGCCATCGGGTTCAGCCTGTTCTTCACGCTGCTTCTGTTTAAACTTCATGTTCCCATAATGCATCACTGCACCTGTCATCTTATAGATGGTGCCTTTCTCGTCAGTGGTGAAGCCCAGGATGCCAATGGCTGACTGGAAAATTTTAGCGAATCAAATTTAGAGAAATTACTAGGGCTGCACCATTTGGACAAAAAAAAAAAAATCGAATTGTGATTTTTCTGATAAAAATTGCAGTTGTGATTTTTTTTGAAGCTTCAGGTTTGCTGTGCTTTTTAGTAGGGCTGCATTATGTGATTATATATCAATGTGACTATTATAATTATAACTTTCTATTATTATTATTAATAAAAAATATTAAACAATGCAATAAATGTTACTATTTTAATATTTCACTGAATTTTTTTATTATAGTTAATAAAAAACTAAAACCATAAAAAAAATTATGTGAAATAAAATAAAACTTAATGAAATGTTACCTGAAATAATAAAATAAAATAATAAATATTATAAAAAATGAACTTATTTTAATTCAGCTAGTTGCCAAGGAAACATTTCTCATTTTAATTTAGTATAACTTAATGTACTAAAATAACTAAAACTAAAATGACAGCAGCTGGTTTATAAGCAGTACTCATTACAAGTATGGGAATATGGTTGGCACAAATGGTTGGTGACCAAATGCATTTTATGCAAGCTCAGAGCAGATGCAGAGATGAGTTTGTGTGGATCAGCATTTACTGTGAAATGAGCCGCTCTGAGATGCTGAAAACACTGGATCATCAACTGCTCAGGTGTAACTGAACACAGTGCCGCGCTTCACTATATACACAGTACTTCCATGTACAGTATTTACTTATTTGATAATTGCACTAAGTCATAATGTGATTTAGGTTTAACTCTGATTACTCATGCAGCACTATAAATGAGTAGTAAAACAAGGGTTTTATGTGTAGTTTCTGAGTTCTTCTCACATCTGTGGCCTCCAACTCCTCCTTATCATTAATGCTGGCCAGTGAGATCTGGCCTTGACTGATCATGGGGAAATCATAGGGATTAGTTGAGATGAGGAGCATGTCTGAGGAGAAAGAAGAAAATACATTAATGTGAAAAGGAGCTTAAAGATGTTTGGCCATCATATTACATCTTGTGTGACATTCTCACCTATCAGCTCTGGCTTATGGCCTGTGGTGACCTGATAGAAGATATGGTAACTCCTCTCATCCGCCAGCTGAAACGTCACCCTGGACTTCTCCAGCAAATCTAGAAGAACAAAAATACAGTTATCATGTGGAAAGCGGTTATCATTTTGATAATGTGTAAAAAGGCTTACATGTTTCAATATCAGCGGAGGCGAGTTTTCCAGTTGTTCCAAAGTGGATTCGTATGAATTTACCCTGTTGGAATTTGCAACTTAAGATGAACTAAGATGCTAATTAACTTCTTAAAAGTAAGAAAACACAACAGCTGAACTCACAAAGCGTGAGGAGTTGTCATTCCTCACAGTTTTGGCATTCCCAAAAGCTTCAAGCAGAGGGTTGGCTGAAATGATTTGATCTTCCAGCGTCCCCTGTGTGGGAAGTTTTCAGTAAATATGATTGATTTTAAAAATCAAGCCTGCTGCTCATATACCATAATCTTTTCCTCACCTGCATTTTTCCTTGCACAGCCTCTTTCTTCTTGTCTCCAGACACTGTGATTGTTGCAAAGTACTGAATGACACGTTTGGTGTTCACAGTCTTTCCTGCACCAGATTCTCCGCTGGAAATGACACAGTTACACGGTTACACAGCTGGAGCTTCACAGCTCATCATCTATCATTTGAGAGTGTAGAGTTATAGCACAGTCAAGGCCATTGATCATGACTTACGTAATCAGGACAGACTGATTCTCACGGTCTACAAATAAAACAGGAGAAATAATGGGAATCTCTTGCATTTCTTGTTTAGAACGCATTGGTTAGTAAATTGTTATCTTTGCCAGCAGTCCGAATGTCAGAATTAAAAAAATGTTAAGCATGGTTCTAAAAATTATGCCTTGTAGATAAAGGTTAGAATCATGATTTTTCAGTAGTATTACAGCACACCACGAGTGTATATTATCACCATTTTTTTTTTTTTTTTGGCTTTTGGGATCTGATAGAGCATTTTGGCCTGGAAACAGCTGACGGTAGCCATTGACTTCCACTGACCTCCACACTATGGAAGTCAATGGCTACCATCAACTTTTTAGTTACCAACATTCTTCAAAATATCTTTTTTTTTTTTTTGTGCTCAGCAGAAGAAATAAACTAATACTGGTTTGGAATAACATGCGGGTGAGTAATTGATCACAGAATTTAAATTTTTGGATTAACTGTACTTGTAACAACCGTAAACAGTGTAACTATTTGTGCAACAAACCAATGTGTTTATGATTACTATAACCAGTTTGCATTATCAAGCAACATAACAGACAGTTTTTGGACAGCTAAAGTAACTGTAAATGGCTGACACCAGAAGCCTCACACATTCACATTAAAAAAAAAAAAAAAAAAAGACAAGACAGTTGCATTTTAGCACTTCCAGATCCATGAATGTTTTTCTTTTGAATGGGTTTTTGGTTAATAAGGTCTATGGTGAACACAAGCTCAATTTTTTTTCATATTTTATTCTGCAACATAAATAAATCAGTAAAACCCCCTTGTGAGTTTTTAAAGGTTTTAATTGTCTTGAAAAAGGTGGTTCCTAACAAGCTGCTAAATGCAAACTTGTAAGTTAGCCCACAAAAATATGTCATCATTACACCACTTTATAACATCCAAATTCTATGATTCGATCACCCAATCAGAATGTGGGTTTACATTTATCCACATCAAGATCGTTCTGTAGGTGAATGACAGGTGAGTTGTTTTTTATATTAAATATGTGACCCTGGAGCACAAAACCAGTCATAAGTAGCACAGGTATATTTGTAGCAATAGCCAAAAATACATTGTATGGGTCAAAATTATAAATTTTTCTAGTAAAGATCATGTTCCATGAAGATACTTTGTAAATTTCCTACCGTAAATATATCAAAACTTAATTTTTGATTAGTAATATGCATGGCTAAGAACTTCATCTGGCTAACTTTAAAAGGCGATTTTCTCAATATTTAGATTTTTTTGCACTCTCAGATTCCAGATTTTCAAATAGTTGTATCTCGGCCAGATATTGCCCTATACTAACAAACATTACATCAATGGAAAGCTTATTTATTCAGCTTGATGTATAAATCTCAATTTCAAAAAAACTGACCCTCATTACAGGTTTTGTAGTCCAGGGTCACATATTGTAAATCAAATTAAAATAATATTTATCTAATTTCTTTTTGCAGCATTGAGCATCATAACCACTTGTTAAGCACAACGTGTTTAAATTAGTCCCTGATCAGAATAATTCAGCTTAAAGTGCCAATGAAATGTAAATTCGTTGTGCAGTGCAGACAGACAGCTTCATTTATTGTTAATGGGAGTTTTCACAACAGTATAGAACCAAAATGAACTGCTGTATAATAAACACTAGTGTCTTTAATCATAAAAAGCAGCTTTTAAAGCTTTTTCCTTGATTAAAAATGCATCCTTAATGTTGCTCTGATAGTGAATTAGACCCACCTGTAAGCATATTCTGATATGCATTGTCAGACACAGAGAAGATGTGAGGTGGCGCCTCCATGCGCTTTTTGCCCCTGTAAGCCACCACCACCTCTGAGTTATACACCGGCAGCCACTTGTAAGGATTCACAGTAACACAGAAAAGCCCAGAGTAGGTCTACAGAGACAAATCACAGAGATTCATTAAATGATATTAAGTGCTCCAGTCTGACCATTTTTCAGAACTGAGGTGTTCCTTACATAAATCATCCATGCTGCGTAACGATCTTTGAGGTTAAACAGCACCGAGGGCTCGTTGAGGTGGGTCATCATAGCCATGTCCTCAATTTTATCATACTTGGGTGGATTCATTGGGTGACATTCCTCATCCTTCACTGTCACAGTCTGCAGGGAAAATGTCATGTCACTGTATTCTCGAGCAGTCACTACAATTTCTTTGTATTTTAAATGAATGTTTAAAGACTCTTCAGTCTAAACCGATTTCATGCCGTCTCACCTCCCCAGTCTCAGTCTGGACTGTAGCCTTGCCTTCTTCTCTATTTAGAATGACACCTTTAATGTACAGCTCTTTGGCATCAGGAACAAAACAGGCTGTCTTGGCATCAAACGGCCGATTCTGAGCTTCAATTCGCTCCTTCTCAGGTTTGCGGAGGTAGATTGCAGCTGGCCCATATTGGGCCATTTCTGCATCGCTGCTCATGATGTCCCAAAACTGGAAAACAACACTGACCCTGTGAAAATATTATGCAACAGTAAGAGAAAGAACAGATTAAATAATATATATATATATATATGAACTGAATGAGAACGCAATCTTACCGTAGGTGACCACAAACTGACTGACTGTCTCCCTAGCACAGCAAGAAGTGCCCTTTTATTAAGATGTGCTAGAGCAGCAGAAATCACCCTCTATATTTGGACATGCAATTCTATTCAAACCTTAATCATGTCACACTATCTTTATCTTTCTATAGCCTCGGAAATTCAAAGGCTAATTGAATGTGTCACTAGGATCAGGTAACAATGTTCAAGGATCTGGATTTAAATGTGCATTCCTGCATACCCTTTATTTTTATCTCTAATAATAATCCTCTAATTCATTCTTTGGATAGCAGGCATTGTAAATGTAATTTGTAAGGTGAATGTAGTTAAAATCTTGAATGAAATGTTCCAAGGTGGAAAATATGGATTGCATAATCAAGCACCTCAACACCCAAATCCTTGTCAAGTGCAGGTCATCTTTTTTTCCACTCACATCTTTTATTGAAGAGACACTTTGACATGCACTGTTTCAGATTTTCTCTTGATTTTGAATAGAACTTGAATACATCCGTATGTGCTGTGCCTTGTGAGAGGGAAGGGCTGCTAATTTTGTCCTGTCCTGTGAATTTTTGCAATGGTCTTCTCTGTATGCCATATCAGTTACTCCTAAAGCTATAGAGCACAATGAGAACATTTGTTGTCATGTTAAGAACACCTTAAATCCTTCTCCAAACATTCGCTTCCGTTTTCAAGGACAGATGCTGAGCTGATTATTCTGAGCACTTGCTCCTCCAGACCCAAAAATACCACCTACAAAGCTCAGTTTGATGCACTACACAATTCTTCAACTGTGTTAATCTGTCAGAACGTTTGTTTGACATTTATGCTGGAAATCCTTGGTGGAGGACACTAACTGCAAAACAAGTCCTTTACATCCGTGAACGGACTAATATTAAACCTAGGGTAGCTCCTCTAGGAAAAACATTGTTTTTTGACTGTAAAGTGTGAACTGTGACTCTGATTTTGGCTGTTCTCTTAAAATGAGGTGGAAAAGCATTTGGAAAATGGCATACTGTGTTGTATTCAAGCATATCCTCTTTAGGTACTGCAAAGTACAATACTTTGTTGCAGCATCAGTGCTTTTTAACAGAGATTTGCAAATAGGGTTTGAATAGAACTGCTTGAGTTTAAGTGTGAAGTGTTTTCCTGTTTAACTGAACAGCATGTTTTATAAACAATCATTATTTGTCACAACTCCATTTGGTGAACAGAAAAACACCTTCAAAAGAGGAATGACAGCATATAAGTACCTGTAGAAATCTATATTCTGCCTTCTGATCGTTAAGGAGATCTCTGATGCGTGACATCCCAGAAATAGCCCCATGAGAGTGAGCTTTGATCCTGTTTAATATGTTTGGAAGCCGGGACTTTGATGATGTCAAGTGAGTGTGTTTTGACACAGGATGCCAAAAGGATACTGTGACAGATGGCAGAGGAGTCTGCAGAGCTGTTATTGACGTGAGAATTGGACTAAAATCAAGGGAATTGTTGCTAACTGAAAGAGAAACATATTTACTTCTCTATTTATGCATCTGTGCATCAGTTTGACTTTGTATAAAGTCACAAAGCGACGCTGGACTAAGTGTTCTTGGTGTCTTTATATCCATTTGGTCATCCATTTTGATAGTTTGGACACCTTTTTTTTGTGCATTCTGTTGTTACTGTGTCCAGTCATTTGTGATTGTAATTGTCCTTGCAGTGGATCAGAATGGCTAGAAAAAAAAAGTGAGTGGAGCAAATGACCTGCAGTATATGACAGCTGTGGCCGCTTGCAAGAGGATGTCCAAGACATTATGATCACAGTCAGTCACTGTATTACTAGCAATTTTGGATGTAGTTGTGAAACTCAAACCCTCAAATACTCAAATTGGTGTAAATATTAAATTTTAGCATCAGTGAAGATGGATGCTGTATGGATATTTCCATACAGCACGGATTCAGATTTAGGTTTCAGACTCTCGTTATTCTGTGTCAAGGTAAACAACTCTCTTGAAATATCAAATAATTTCACCCTTTTATGACAGGGAAAGGTTACTTCAGCTTATACAACATTGTGTATATATATATATATATATTATAATGTCTGAAATAAAATAAAGTAAGGATTTCACCTGCTGGTGAACTGTAGTCACTACAGGCTTGACAGATTGGTGCATGTTGACCCTGAAAAACCAAATTAGGGATCTTTGGCTTGTAACAATATAGCAGAATCCTTTTTGGTGATAACCTTTTTGCTTTGCTTTGCTTTGAAAGTGCTCTACAGAATATGGAGCTCAATCTCGAAGAAGAAGAAACACCTCAATTTTATTCTGACACCCAAACTGAGCAAACATTATTTGGTACAGTTGCTGATATTTATTAAGTTGAATAGTAAATATCAATTAAGTTGAAATTCTGATAAATAAAGCTTATAATGTAAATCAGTGAGATCTTTATAACAGTAGCCTATAACTTACATAAAATGCATATAAATATCAGTTGTCACTCTATATCACCCACAAAAGTCTTAGTAAAAATATATATTTAAAAGCTTTGTGTTATTGTCAAAGCTCTGTGTAAAGATGTATGGATAATCAGGTGATCCCAAGTTGCCTCAGTCTATTGATAATTTAGAGGCCTTAGAAAACAAATATGAACCAGTAGGCTTTATAAGGTTAATCATCCATAAAGAGCACGAGGAAAACCATTTCTATACACAATGTATACTTTAAAACATGTGACATTTAAATGAAAAATTAAAATGTATTATTGTTTAAAATAAAAAAATCATTACAGTTTTAATTACAATATATTAATGTATACATGAGTAATGTCTATGTTAATGGATTTGCAATATAAACATAGTAACACATTATGAAAATACATTCATATGGTGCTAAACACATACAGGAGCATCTCAATAAATTAGAATGTCGTGGAAAAGTTCATTTATTTCAGTAATTCAACTCAAATTGTGAAACTCGTGTATTAAATAAGTTCAATGCACACAGACTGAAGTAGTTTAAGTCTTTGGTTCTTTTAACTGTGATGATTTTGGCTCACATTTAACAAAAACCCACCAAATCACTCTCTCAACAAATTAGAATACTTCATAAGACAAATAAAAAAATTAAAAAAAACATTTTTAGTGAATTGTTGGCCTTCTGGAAAGTATGTTCATTTACTGTATATGTACTCAATACTTGGTAGGGGCTCCTTTTGCTTTAATTACTGCCTCAATTCGGTGTGGCATGGAGGTGATCAGTTTGTGGCACTGCTGAAGTGGTATGGAAGCCCAGGTTTCTTTGACAGTGGCCTTCAGCTCATCTGCATTTTTTGGTCTCTTGTTTCTCATTTTCCTCTTGACAATACCCCATAGATTCTCTGGGGGGGTTCAGGTCTGGTGAGTTTGCTGGCCAGACAAGCACACCAACACCATGGTCATTTAACCAACTTTTGGTGCTTTTGGCAGTGTGGGGAGGTGCCAAATCCTGCTGGAAAATGAAATCAGCATCTTTAAAAAGCTGTTCAGCAGAAGGAAGCATGAAGTGCCAACACCAGCAGATGACATTGCACCCCAAATCATCACAGACTGTGGAAACTTAACACTGGACTTCAAGCAACTTGGGCTATGAGCTTCTCCACCCTTCCTCCAGACTCTAGAACCTTGGTTTCCAAAATAAATACAAAACTTGCTCTCATCTGAAAAGAGGACTTTGGACCACTGGGCAACAGTCCAGTTCTTCTTCTCCTTAGCCCAGGTAAGACACCTCTGACGTTGTCTGTGGTTCAGGAGTGGCTTAACAAGAGGAATACGACAACTGTAGCCAAATTTCTTGACACGTCTGTGTGTGGTGGCTCTTGATGCCTTGACCCCAGCCTCAGTCCATTCCTTGTGAAGTTCACCCAAATTCTTGAATCGATTTTGCTTGACAATCCTCATAAGGCTGCGGTTCTCTCGGTTGGTTGTGCATCTTTTTCTTCCACACTTTTTCCTTCCACTCAACTTTCTGTTAACATGCTTGGATACAGCACTCTGTGAACAGCCAGCTTCTTTGGCAATGAATGTTTGTGGCTTACCCTCCTTGTGAAGGGTGTCAATGATTGTCTTCTGGACAACTGTCAGATCAGCAGTCTTCCCCATGATTGTGTAGCCTAGTGAACCAAACTGAGAGACCATTTTGAAGACTCAGGAAACCTTTGCAGGTGTTTTGAGTTGATTAGCTGATGTCACCATATTCTAATTTGTTGAGATAGTGAATTGGTGGGTTTTTGTTAAATGTGAGCCAAAATCATCACAATTAAAAGAACCAAAGACTTAAACTACTTCAGTCTGTGTGCATTGAACTTATTTAATACACGAGTTTCACATTTTGAGTTGAATTACTGAAATAAATGAACTTTTCCACAACATTCTAATTTGTTGAGATGCACCTGTACTGTATGCATGCTTAAAATACAGCGCTCAGTTTTACTGTATACAATGAGCAACAAGAGGTTTCTACTCCATCTCTCTTTCCACCAAGTGCTCTTGACCTGAAAGGAATTAAAGATCTAAAATGTTGTTAAAGAAGAAATGGAAGAAGTTTGTTCCAATTTGCTTTATACATTTACAGCAAAATCAGAGTACAGGCAATTTTAGCTAAAATTAAAAAGAATGTAATCAATAATTATGAATTGCAAAATTACAATAGCCAATTTGAAAAATAGCTGATGCTAACTGGCTAGCTAACGAGCTACCTGATGCTAACTTGAGGTAATTTTTAAATATAAAGTCCAAAAACTTTTGGATTTTAAAAGGATTTGATGTTCAGAACAGAGTAGCTACAGTAATTAAGCCATTTTACATTTTACCCCACCTGGCCGGGGAGCGTTTTACCCCACAGACTATGTTTGAAAAAATAAATAAATAAATAAATTCTGTCATTGTGAAAATATAATTATATTTTTCTTTACATATATATTTCTTCGATACTTTATATTTTTCACATACTCCGTATCTACAGACCCTACTATTCTCATATCATATATAACTGTGATATTCTACAAAACAAGTTTTAAAACACTTTTTTCTTATCTTACTGCTGAAAATTAGGTGATTTACTGTGAAATCCATTTTCTTTCAGACACATCACCAGTGTAAGTGTAACGCCACACCAGCAGAGGGAGCCCTCGCCCGAGTACAGACTGGTAACCGCTCCCTCTGCTGCTTCTGCGATCAGTTCCTGTTTGGCAGCCATTTAAGCATGACCAGGCCAATCAGGCCTTTGCGTTTGCGAAGTTTTGCCAGTTCCTCTGCCATACCGAGCATTTCCATTGTTTTGTTTGATTGTTTGAATTAGAATGTTGTGGAAAAGTTCATTTATTTAAGTAATTCAACTCGAATTGTGAAACTTGTGTATTAAATAAGTTCAGTGCACACAGACTGAAGTAGTTTAAGTCTTTGGTTCTTTTAATTGTGATGATTTTGGCTCACATTTAACAAAAACCCACCAATTCACTATCTCAACAAATTAGAATATGGTGACATCAGCTAATCAACTCAAAACACCTGCAAAGGTTTCCTGAGCCTTCAAAATGGTCTCTCAGTTTGGTTCACTAGGCTACACAATCATGGGGAAGACTGCTGATCTGACAGTTGTCCAGAAGACCATCATTGACACCCTTCACAAGGAGGGTAAGCCACAAACATTCATTGCCAAAGAAGCTGGCTGTTCACAGAGTGCTGTATCCAAGCATGTTAACAAAGTTGAGTGGAAGTGAGAGAAAAAAAAAAATAAATTGAGGTTCATTTGTTTCTTGCTTAAAGTACATATGAAGAGACTATCTGTTATGCAGCCTGAAGAGAAAAAGTACATTTGCCTTTGTGAACCCAAAAACCACACATGCGTTAGGTTTCTGTGAATTGAGGGGACTTTCCATTGTTTTTATATGCACCAAACGCCATTTTCTACCCCCTAACCTAGGGGTGTCAAACTCAATTCCTGGAGGGCCACAGCCCTGCAGAGTTTAGCTCCAACCCTAATTAAACACACCTGATCCAGCTAATCAAGTCCTTCAGGCTCAATTGAAAACTACATGGTTTGCATTGGACCTAAACGCTGCGGCCCTCAAGGAACTGACTTAGACACCCCTTCCCTAACCCAATCCTACACCTTACAGAAAACCTGTTTGCATTGTTACACTTTCAGGAGGGAAAAAAAATTAAAAAAAATAACCCCCCCCCCCCCCCCAACAACACACCACTTAGTATTTAACTTTTTTCCTTCCCCTCGTGGGGACTGCAGGCCAGTCCGCAGTGTCAAAAACTTCAGGTTTTATGATTCTTGTGGAGACATTTGGTCCCCACAATGTAGCATAAACACACAAGCAGTTTTTATTGAAGTATGAAATTTATTTGGATTACAAACAAGGAAAACATCCCCTATGAATGACGCACTGTAAAAAAATCAACCTAACTTTTTCCGACGGACAACTCTGCATGGTTTAATGCATGCGTGGCCACAGGTGGTTGGGCAACATTTACTTTTACCAGGACACTGGCCATCATGGGAACAGCTGTCAGCACACACTCGAGGCCTCTTTGGTTTGGGACATCGACCAGGCTTCACTGCATAGACACAGATTTAATCTGTCCATTGACATTCAGTCTCTGATATACAGCACAAAACACTCAGAGCATCAACAGCAGGTTTTACCTACACAGTGAACTGTATTTTAAGTATATTCAGGTATATTAAGTAAAACCAATCTATGCTTGAAACATTGCTATGGGCTGAATTCAGGTCCTTTAGACATTGAAAGTGTTATATTAAACTGAAAAAAAACGAGAAAGCTGACCTAAAAAAAAAAAATACCTGTATGTGGAGCCATACACTGATACCCACATCCATTGCTGCAGCACTTCTCTTTATTTGGACATTCATGGTCGGAAGCACAGAACCTGACACACACTCCTATTTCAAATCCTCGGGAAGGACACTCTCCTGACTTTGCTGTTATACAGATACATGAAAGAGATACCATAATCACTGAATGCTATGTTTTTTGGAAGTTGGAAGCAAGTGTCATTGGAGTGGGGTTTCCCCCCCCCAAAAAAAAAAAAAAACCATTTCAGTCTCTGTACTTTTTTTTCACATTAAATTCAACGCATTACTTGCGGTTTCTTTGTAATTGTGAAACTTAGCAATTTCGGAGCAGAAAATTGGCTTATTCTGTAAGGCACTTGTTTCTGCATTCCTTCAGGCTTCGTAATGAAGTTTAAAGATGTTCTCACCTGCATTTCTTCCGTTAGCGTCTGTTGTGCTGAAGTAACCGAACAGACTCAATAAAACAGCAGTCAGAGCGCAGCACAGGTGAGCTGTCATCCTCCCGACCTGCAATCTCACAATGAACTCTGCCAACCCTAATCACACTCACCTGCCCGTGGCTTTTTAATAGCCTAATCTTGAAGCCCTTGATTAGCTTGTTCAGGTGTGTTTGATTAGTGTAGAAGCCAGTAAGAGCTGAATGCTGTTATGCAGGTTTCACACCGCAAACATTAGCAGTGCATGTTAACGGGGCCTATAGGAGACCGACCGCCTGTTGGACGGGCCGGTGTTGTGCCCATTTTCGACCCCTGCCAAATTATTATCCCCTTTCGTTGAAATCCCTACCTGATTGGCTAATCCTAACCCCTCCCCCACACCTAACCCTAAACCTACCAATACTAGGGGGGTAGTAATCTGGTGGGGGTCAGAATTGGGCACAACACCGGCACTGGTCAATATAATTAGGCGTGTTCGACTTGAAGCGGCCTTGTGAAGTCCGATCAGTGTAAGACATCAAAGTACCGCGAGAGCAATTCGAAATCACAAGGCTCCGTCTGCTCTCTCATCTCTCTGGCGGTACTTTGATGTCATACACTGATCGGTCTGCGCAGGGCCGCTTCAAGTCGAACACACCTTGCGTTCCATTCATCCTTAAAGCCTCGTTCAGACTGTCAGACCAAATCCGATTTTTGTGCAAATCCGATTGAAATCCGATCATGATTAGTTAAGCCTTGTTCAGACTGTCAGCCCAAATCCGATTTTGTGCTTATCCGGATGGAATCCGATCTAGACGACTGACTGTAAACACAGCGTATCGCAACTGTTCATATCCGATTAGTGTGTCCATAAGCGTTCTTTCGTTTCACGGAATGTGCATTGGTTTCTATGGCAATGCGTTGCGTTGTTATGCCAACGCCAAAAACAATAACAGCAACAGTTTGCAATACAGATGTTGTCTTACGACATGACAACATGTTGTCGTCACGCTGGATTATTACATATAGACTGTATAAAAACATTATTATTATTATGGATTTCGTCTTATGAGGCAGCGGCAGAAACACAGGAAGCTGGAATGTGCGGCTTTATTCCGTGCTGCCGTCTCCGCTACTTTCAAAACTCAAAGAGGTACGTGTACCAGCAGTATAATGTGTTTTTCCACTTGACTTGCACTTCACAACGACACAAGCTTGTTTCTGCAAAAACGTCTGAAGTGTTTACGTTTTACGTGGCGTGAGGACGTGAAAAGGGTACGCTAAATCCGATCTGACCGGTCAGACTGAAACGGATTTCCAGAAATCCGATTTGAATAGGATTCCAAACCACATACGAATGTAGCTCGAAACGGATTTGCACAAATCGGATTTCATGTAGCTTGTTGTTTGATTGACAGATTTCAGATGTGTAGACATAGGAAATTCAAATGCAAAAGGAATTGCGATTCCATTTGAGTTTTAGCAGGTTATATGCGCGGCACAGAGAGAGTGAAAAAGCAAATGTGGTAATTAATATTGCTATTTAAATATGACAGGCTCATAACTCGTAAGACATGGGTAATACCATTGCAAATAGACTTTGCTTTTTCATTTGAAATGTGGCAGTCACTGTAAATTCGCAAAAGCAAAAATGCAAACGGTAATGCAAGATTTGCAATTGCATTTGGATTATGTCACAATTTATGCGTCCACATATGGAAAACGCAATTGAAAATACAATTTGCAATTCTATTTGAAGTCCGAAAAATCCTTCCATACGTACCTCTTTGAGTTTTGAAAGTAGCGGAGACGGCAGCACGGAATAAAGCACCCACGCTTCCTGCGTTTCTGCCGCTGCCTCATAAGACGAAATCCATAATAATAATAATGTTTTTATACAGTCTATATGTAATAATCCAGCGTGACGACAACATGTTGTCATGTCGTAAGACAACATCTGTATTGCAAACTGTTGCTGTTATTGTTTTTGGCGTTGGCATAACAACGCAACGCATTGCCATAGAAACCAATGCACATTCCGTGAAACGAAAGAGCGCTTATGGACACACAAATCGGATAGTTGTGATACGCTGTGTTTACAGTCAGTCGTCTAGATCGGATTCCATCCATCCGGATATGCACAAAATCGGATTTGGGCTGACAGTCTGAACGAGGCTTTAAGGATGAATGGACTGCGCAGTAGACTTCACAGGCTATTCCACCATCTTAAGTGAGGCCCCGTTTACACTAGTGCGTTTTAATTTTAAAACGCATAACGTTTGCTATCGTTTACACTACTTCGGTGTTTTCGAGGTCGGAAAAAGAAAACTTTTGAAAACGCTGCAGCCCCCGTTTTAGTTTGAAAACTCCGGGGTTGCGTTTCAGTGTAAACGGACCAAAACGGGGACTTCTTAAAACGACCCTAACCCTAACCCATAGATCTGTGGAGGTAGATTCCCCATTCGACCACTCCAAGCACGCAGACGCGTCCACCATCTAAATAATAGGGCATCTACCTATATCTATAGTTGTACCCATAGACATATATAGATGCCCTATTCGACTGCTCCAGGCACGTAGATGCGGCCGCCATCTTGGAACGGTCAACTTGACGTCATTTTAGACCTAGTAACTTAGAGGCTTGAGCCGTTGATAGCAGACTAATGCAGTTAATAACTAAGTTATGAGAGAGAGAGAGAGAGAGAGCATGTGAATTACCTCTGAGTCTGTGCATGTCTCAGAAGTGTTCGGCTAATGTCGTTACTACCCATGTGGGGCCCATAGGGTTGCAACTGGGCCGATATCTGGGGCCCAACTGGGACCCAGCTAATTTTGTCCTCAGTTTCCATGGTGGCCCCACATGGGTTAGCCCAGATGGGATGATGATATTGGGTCCATATGGGTTAACCAGGCAGCTCCTATTTGGTGCCTACATGAGTCTGCCTACATGGGTTAGTGATGGGACCCAGCTAGGTCTTATGTAGGTCTCTTAAGGGCCACAACAGGTATATAAATGGGCTAATATATTTGTCTGTTTGGGTTACCTTATTTTACAGTAAACCCCTAAACACAAACATTACATTAAATCCACTAAAATGCTAAAGGTATGCAATAAACAGAAACCAGTAGTTCATGTTTGTAAGCAAAGTTTATTTGGAATAATTTAAACATGACTATTATAACATGTACATTTACTTTATAAAACAAACAAAAAAAAAGTTAATTTTAAGCTCCTGAAAAACTTTATTTCTTGTAAAAACTTCATAACTTGTATTCTGCATGCTTTAAGCAAGGTTTCATTGGAATAATCTGAACATGACCATTACAGCTTGTATATTTACAACTTTATAAAACATAAGTATCTTAAAAGTTAAAGTGAAGCTCCTGACAAACATTATTTGGCATAACTTGTATTGTTGTATATGCATATCTGAAAACTCTAAAATACATTTCACAAACAAACAAACAAACCAACCAACCAACCAACAGTGCAGCTTCTCACTCTGTCCTCGCTCTCCCAACGGCCCTTTGAAAAGACAACAATTAATCAACCACTGTGCCACTTTTTCAGTTAAAACAGATGAGTCTTGTCTTTTTAAAGATTGTATTTCCATTTAAAAATCAAGAATATCTTAAGACTTACCCATCTTGCTCTCCACTACGTGACCTCGCAGAACGGTTTCCTCCCGTCACCGATTAACCACTTTGACTGACTTTTCTGCCTCTTTTCGGGTAATTTGGTTTGTAAAAGGATTTTTTTTTTCAAGCTTCCTGTAAAACACGCAAAAAGCATTAAAGTTAGATTAAATTCCATACTTAAGCCCTTACAATAAATAAGCAGTCATCTCCATTTTTAATTTTTTTTCAGGAAATACAATAATGGTATCGGATATAATATTCTATCATAAACAAATGATTTCTGTTTAAACAAGGGCACAGGGCAACATTTAAAGGCATAGTTCACACAAAAATTCAATTTGTCTCATTTAATCAGAAATGTCAAAATCTGTCCATCTGAAATTTTCTTTTAAAAAAACTATCATTTTTTATCAGGCAAATATAGGTCCTTTTCATTGCCATTACAGTGAAATAACTAAACATAAACATAAGAGCCTGATAAAAATGATTTTAGAAGAAAATTTCAGATGGTTTTTACATCTGATGTCTTTATTTGTTCTTATTTTAGTATAACTTCACTTGTATTAGTGTACTTGTCTTTAATAAGGTTTGAATTTTATTATTATAAACTGTGAGTTTTGTGATCGCTACACCACGAATTAACAGTTACTTATCGCTAAAATAAGCAGTACACCTGGTCCATATTCTCATAATTTGGGGTATTGTTTGTCTAAGTATGGACAGTTATTTGCATACAATCAAACTGATTTGATTCCACCGATTTACGAAGAACAAACTCAACTCCACCGAATGACCTCTGTTTGCACATGAATGTTATAAATAATCCAAGAGCAAGTAAATATACCTTATACAACCTCAAGCAGTTTGAGCCCCCGAAACACTCGCTTTCCATGCCGGCCAACAAAATTGTACTCTCTTGATAAGGGGTGGTTCAAAAGAAAGGCCATTATTCTTCTTGTGGCTTCATCCACAGCACTCCCTCCAATTTCTGCCACCACAGCAACCTCCCGGAAAACAAAATTATCATTATTGGGGAGACAACACAAATAATTAACCTGAATAAACGCAATTACATTTCCCCCCAAATCGTGCAGCCATAGGTTAATTGATAGTCCACTGCTATTTTACACTGGAAGTTGTAATCTACTGTGTGCATCGAGTCCATAGACACAAGTCTATTACTCACAATTCATATGGAACACTCCTATAATTCCTATGCAGTTACCTCTGTAACAGATATTTTGTACTTGTACTACATTTGTGTTGCCTGTGCTACAAAAACATTCTGCCTCTATAGCAAAAAAGATACAATAATGTGAAAATGTCTTAGGCCACCATTATATTTGTTGTTTTGGAAATGGTATAATGACTATCTCAGAGGTTTTTATTAGAATACAACCTGAAAAGGAAAATTTATAGGCAGTATTAAAAAAAAAAACAAACAAAAAAAAAAACAAAGAAACAAAATGGTGGCCTAAGACTTCTGCACAGTACTGTAAGTGCTAAAACGTTAACGTTCAGCCCTGTGAACCTGCTAAATGGTCATGTTAGAACATACCACTTGTTTCTGGAAGGTGGGGTCTGCCAATTTCTGCTCCACTGCATCAACATCCGAGACCGTCCGATTACTTTCTGTAAGAAAAATGCTTATTACTTTAAAAAATTAAAATTCTAATTTAGGCAAAAATATTTGTATAGTCTTAACAATTTGTATGATTTGTAATAACACCCAAATGCAAACTGATGCAGATTTATATAAGGCCGAAACTCCTGCTTGCATGATAAATATTAAATATTGTTGTAATATTATTGTTTTTTATGTATTGTTAAAAGTACAACAGCCTTATTGTTTACTCTTCAAATCGAGATGTGTCCCAGGCTAACGTACTTTATTTACACCAGATTAGTTTACACTAACTTCTCTGCTATATAACGTTAAGCCATTTGACATACTTGTTGTAATCTTCCTGTACCGTGAGCACACAACCCGGTGCCAAACTTTGCAGTTTAAGTATGAGCTTTTTTAGTGCCTTTTATATTAGGAGGGCATAGGGAACACCAAGACATAAGTTACAGTTAAATATGGCGCAATCTGAGTATGATGTCTAAATTCTAACGTGACAAAAAGCCAAACTATATTTCGGTCACCCTGCATGCAAGGCTATCGAAAGCCAAATGGTTCAGAATTCGCGTGCTTTTCACCACCGTATTAATATTAAAACGCCATTTTCATAATGCCATAACTTATCACCTAACGGCGATTCCACCTCTTGCCACGTCCCGTTTGAAAGGGCCTTTAGTCTTTTTTTTTTTGTTTGTTTGTAAGAAAACAAGCAGTAAATGAATAGAGTGCAAGTCTAAGGCTGGGCATACACTGTGCGATTTTCGATTTTCCTCACGAGGGGCGACCAAAATTTCTGACATGTCAGAAATTCATCCGACTGTCCGATTGCCTGTCGGGAGAGACTAATTTCTACTTCAGTGCACTTGAAAAAGTATACTAAATACCACTAATACTTAAATTGATTTTTAGTGCATTGAAATAAAGTATCCTATCACACAAATATACAGAGGACTTTTATTAGTGTATTTCTTAAGTTTGCTTTGAATGCTTTAAAAATGAGTTCAATCTTAGTAGATTTTTATATAGTAATCCTAATTTTAAATTAAATTGCTTTTATTAAAGATATTTTACTAATAGTTATAAGTACAGTTTCCCAACAGTGCCACTTACAGTACATGTAATATACATTGATTTTAAGTGTAGTCAGATAAAGTAAACCAAATATACAAGTGTTTTATAAGTGCATTAGTTAAATATATGCTATGAATGCTTTACATAAATTATTAGTATAAGGATGATTTTTGACAACTTAGAGTGACAAGGGTCTGTCAAGCCAAAAAATAAAAATAAAACAAAAACTTGGATGGATGGATGGATGGATGAAATGACAGGTGATTAAGACAAACACGTCGCAAAATTATAAATATTTCATTTAAAACCATGAAGGCAAGCCAGTGCATACCACACAAACAATTTGCAAACTGCATGAGCGTAATGCCCATGAAGAAGTATTCAAATCCAGTGGATTCATTAAGCTACAGAAAGTGAAAGTAAAAACTAACCGAGCTTTCGGCATCTGACGCTGCATTAACGGCACATATTCTCTCAGACGAGACAAAAGACATATTGGGTAGGCTATTGTCTTAATTTATTTTCTAAAAAATAAAAATAAAAAATCTCTTATGGCTGACAGGATATACGTAGTGAAAAACACAACAACAACAGAATTGAAGTATTTCGTGTTAAGTTGTTTTTGGAATTTCCTTGTCTGTAATAAAGGTTTTATTTTCATTGACTGATTATCCATTAAGCTGTCATTCAGTGTTCGGAGTCCGGACATAGGCTTAGACGGCTGAGAATTTTAATTATAGGCCTATTCATTGTGGAACATGTCTAAATGTTTTAAATAATTTTCAGTGAGGAGTAATCTAATTTAATCTTTTATTATCCGCGCCTCAGTTGTGCGGTAAATGCGCTATGAAATTATTGCGGGGCAAATGAATTGTAGTAGACATATAAATTTAATAATAAAGGTACCATTATAATAATAATAATAATTTAATACATTAATTGGAAATGCCAAATCCTCACGATATCACTGATATTTTAATTTTTTTTTTTTTTTAAGATATCTCTGGCTATAGGTCTAGTCCATACGGTGTCATCGTCTGCGCAAGCACAACTCGAGTATTTCACATGTATAGTGTGAGCACATAAATCGCGCTCGACAATCGGACCGTATAGTGTGAGCACATAAATCGTGAGCTTTGGCTTTACATCGCGTGCGATCTTCTCGTACAGAGTGAGTTGATACCTTGCTGAAATCGCACGGAAAGCACACAGAAATCGCACAGTGTATGCCCGGCTTAAAAGGGACCAGGTTTTTTTTTTTTTTTTTTAAGAATGGAATTAGAATAGAGAGTGCTAGAGTTAGAGGGTCAAATAAAGATGGAAGAGATGTGTTTTTAGCCGCACTGTAAAGAGATTGCTGTAAATTTTACAGTAATTTACTGGGAGCTGGATGCCAGTAAGTTACTGTAAAATTGGTTAGAGTATGATTACTGTATTTTCATTTACAGTACTTAATGTCCTTACTGTATTTTCATTTACAGTATTATTACATATTGTCATTTACAGTATCAGTACTGTAGAGTTTATTTTCATTTATTTTAAACATTTTTTACATGTAAAAAACAACCCAATTGCCTTACAGCACTGTAATCCATGATTTTTACCACCCCAACCCCATAAAAATCACAATAACTCATGAGAATTAGTTCTGATAATATTCTTTAATTGTTGAACATTTTCTTTTTAAAAGTACAAATTACAAATCTTGACCTCTAGGATGCACTAGCTGAGAAAATGGCATCACCACAGTCCCCTGGGCAAGACATACACATACTGAAAAGCAAAACAGGCCTTACAAAAAATAAAAATAAAGTAAATAAAATAAAATAATACAGTAAAAATTAGTTTGTGGTGTTGTGTTAAATTTCAGTAATTTTGCCAGTCAAAGTTGACAAGCGCTCCGATGAGAAACACCAAGAGGGGATTCAGACTGATGCTTTTTCTTTGCACCCTCTTTCCAGAATTCCATCTGATCTGTGACTTTCAGTGCATTTGGTGCCACAAAGGTTGATGGTGTGAATGAACTTGCAAGCACAAGAAAAATAAAAAAGCAGTTTTTTCAAAGCAGTGTGTTTACAGAACTGTCAAACTTGGTGCTGTATGCACTTTGGCGTTAATAAAAATGTTATATACTACATCTGAACGCACCTACAAGGAAGGTACATAATTAGTTGATAATCCATCACATTCAAATTATTAAAGCTCCATTTTAACAGTGCATTTTCAATCAGTAGAGCAAAGTGCTAGAATATCAAACTAATGCATTTGATTCCAGGGGCAGAGTGAGTGGATATCCACGGTTTAGCACAGAGATACACAGGATACACTTCAAATAAAATAGGCTATGCTGAAAAGCTACATTGGCTAAGTGGCTTAATTTTTTTTTCTTTAAGAGACAAGTATAATTAATTATAATTTGCACTTACAAATTGCATAAATATTATGAAATTAATGTTTTAAATTTAGAACAGAAATATGAAAAAAAAAATAGAATGATACTTCTAAAAATGATACTAAAATTACCAGTAGGTGGCAGCAAACCACTACTTTAATGACTGAGTCAGTCATTTATTCTATCAATTCATTCAAAACTGTTGATTCATTCAGGAAGGAAGAAACTGTTTTTATGAATGGGTCAGTGAATCCCTGATTCAAGGAGTTCAAAAAAGGTAAATTCATTCAGTAATGAAACACTGCTGAGTGCAGAGATGCACAACATGGCTTTGTTTAGAAGCATTTTTGCGAAATAGAGCAAAAAGACAATATTTTCTGTACGATTTAAATCACTTAATATTAACTTCTTGTTTATTGAATTTTGTTGCCCTGACACCAAGTAAAGTCTGCCATAGACCATGCTAAATGCTAACCAATCTGTTCATATAATCGTTCTAAATGCGTATGTGTGTCCTAGAAAGTCTGCTCAAATAATAGGTGTACCATGATAAAAAAAAATCTATATTTGTTGCTATACAGAAACAATAATCTCATTTTGATGGATGGTGAGATCGGTATTATGAATTTATAGGCTACAATAAGTTAAAGATACCCAAAGCAGCTGCATTTTGCTATTTAAAGGGTTAGTTCACCCAAAAATGAAATTCTGTCAGTAATTACTCACCCTCGTGTCATTCCAAACCCCTAAGACCTTCATTCATCTTTGGAACACAAATTAAGATATTTTTGATGAAATCCAAGAACTTTCTGGCCCTGCATAGACAGCAACACAACTGAAATGTTCCCAGGCCCAGAAACGTAGCAGGGACATCGGTAAAATAGTCCATGTGACATCAGTGATTCAACCGTAATGTTATGAAGCTACGAGAATACTTTTTATGTGCAAAGAAAACAAAAATAACAACTTTATTCAACAATTTTTCTCCTCCTCATACTGTCTGCAGCGGATGCGCATGCTAACGCATGTGTGTTTAACGTAAGCAGCACCATGCACATGCGTTGTTTACATCAAGCGGAAGCAAGTGTGTGATACTCTCTCCACAATGGTGGCGCGCTGCTGCAGATGTTATGAGGAGGAGAAGAATTGTTGAATAAAGTTGTTATTTTTGTTTTCTTTGCACACAAAAGTATTCTTGTAGCTTCATATCAGTACAATTGATCCACTGTATCACTTGGACTATTTTGTCGATGTCCTTGCTGCATTTGGGCTTAGGAACATTTCAGTTGTGTTGATGTCCATGCAGGGTCAGAAAGCTCTCGGATTTCATCAAAAAATGCCTTAATTTGAGTTCTGATGATGAACGAAGGTCTTACGGGTTCGGAAGAACATGAGGGTGAGTAACTAATGACAGAATTTCCATTTTTGAGTGAACTATCCCTTTAAGTGCTGGTTTAATAGAAATAATTTTAATGCGCATGAAAACTCAATCCTGATGCGCACAAGACAATGTAATAAAAACATTTGGGGCTTCAGCCCCCTTAACCACCCCTAGCGCCACCCCTGTTTGATTCCCAGGGATTTGGATAACTCAATAAAATGTGTACTTTAAATACAATGGAACTTGCTTTGGATAAAAACATCTGGCAAATGCATGAATGTAAATGCAATGTAAAACAAAATGTATTTTAGGTTACCTAATTCTGCATTTCAGTAAAATGGACAGCTGGCTGTATGATGATTCTGCCCCTCATAGTCAGCATCCTGTTTTTGATTGGAGAAATCTCCTGTAACAGACATAGTCACAACAGCATTTTTATGGTATTATAGATTATGATCAGAAAAAAAACTACTGTACAATAATACAATACAAATTTTTATTTCTATAGCACATTTAAAACAACTGCCGTTGACCAAAGTGCTTTCCAGCATAATTACATAGTCATACAAACAAAATAAAACATTAAAAATGTAAAACCTGATCACTCTAATCAACAAAATAATAGAATTTACGTTTAATAAACACATAATATTTATTAGCAAAACTTGCTATATTAAGATATTGCTAGGCTGTTCCTCTCTTTAAAAAGTCAAGACGTTCTGTGAGTTAAGTTGATGGAAGCTCACCTGTTGTTAGCACCGCTACGATGGCAATCACAAGAAAAGACTCCAAAACACCTCCGATGCAGATGAGATGACCTCAAGACCAGAAACTTGAAAATAAAATACAAAAGATGTTCTTAACAGTGGTGTTTTAAACTCAGTTTTCCTCAGTATTTCATGTCACTGAATTTAGGGACCGTCTCTAAAGTTGCACACGACATTGGTGTACACGTTTCTAACTTAAATAGCATTTGAAGAGAATTACCTTACTTGCAATAAAGAGGCAGTGTAGAAAAGTTATTATGCTTCTCTGTGTTCAGCTAAGTTAGTTAACTTCGGCTAACTGACATTAACTTACCAGTTGATGTTATCAATGATGCAATGGCATTCACAAGAAGAGGATCCAAAATACACCTCCGATGTTGCAGATGACATCCAGACTAGAAACCTGAAAATAACAAACAAAAGAAGTACTTGAAAATACTGTTTAAAATCTGCACTGAAACAGTGGTGTTGCCTATCGCACTTTACCTCAGTATTTCACGTTAGTTCGCTGTTAAGGTTAACGACTCGCCAGATTAGTTAACTTGCATTTCAGGACAGTAGAACGTATAAACGTGTTTATCGGTTTAACTAAGGTTTATTTCGACTAGTATAGGTGACCTTAACTTAATCACCAGTCGACGTTATCACCGTTACGGGGGCAAAAAAAAAGGCTCCAACCTCTGATCTATAATAGAGAACATTATATATAGATCAGTGGCTCCAACTCCCGAAATGAAAAACGACACGATGAATAATATTAGTTAACTGTTAACAAGTGAAAACATCTTAAAATATCTCAGTTTTCCATAAAACAGAAATAATATACTAACCTTTTTGTCGAGTTAAGGCCAGTACAACATTTCTCTTTTGTTCTTTTACGGCCACTTCCACCAAACAGTGAAAAAAGACAACGGTGGTTCTTCCTTGTCATTGGTCAGTTTTTCACGGGCAAGGTCGCTACTGTAAATTTACAGTAGTTTACTGTAAATGGATTTAGAAATACAGTAGTGACCGTATATTTTCCCATAATCCTTTGCTGTTTACAGTAAAATACTGTACACAGATTTTACAGTATCTTACTGTACATATTACAGTAAAATACTGTTGAAATTACAAAAATCGTTTACAGTGCGATTCTTGAAGATGGACTCAGCTGCTCGGATTGAGTTGGGCAGGTCATTCCACCAGGAGGGAACATTTAATTTAAAAGTCTGTGAAAGTGATTTTGTGCCTCTTTGGGATGGCACAATAAAGCAACGTTCACTTGCAGAACACGCTTCTAGAGGGCACATAAGTCTGAAGTACTGAATTTAGGTAAAGGGGTGCAGGTGAATTTATGCGAGCAGCTATTGGTAGCAAGTGCAAATTATTAAACAGAGGTGTGACGTGCATTCTTTTTGGCTCATTAAAAATTAATCTTGCTGCCGTGTTCTGGATTAATTGTAAAGGTTTGTTAGAATTTTTTTGAACAGAAATTTTCTGTTTCTATTTGGTGTGCTTATGATACGCACCTTCCCCACACCCCTAAACCTAACCATTGCGAATCATATTCACGCCAAAGTCAGTTTTTGCATATAAATAGCACACCAAATAGAAACAGAAAATCGTGCCATTGAAACGCACTCTCATGAGATCAGGTCATTCACTTTCACATCTTCTCAAGCAAATAAGCAAATACAATGGCTGCCTTGACGAGTATCCAAGTAAACACAGTCGAAATCCTAGAACCGCCCCGACTTATAGCTACTTTTGACTAACTCTTTTCTTAAAAATAATTTAAAATTTTTTCTTAAAAATAGTTTATCACTATATAAACTTGATTTATTTGTGAAAAAAACCCTGTTTTTGAACTTGAATCATGTTTTTTACAGTCATTTTATGGTACCAGTCATTAATATGTTACCATAGACATTGCTCTACTGCAGATACCCTGTAAATTCTTTAATTTTTAAAATGTATAATTTATATACTGTATGGCTATTTATGTTAGGCAATGATATATACAATCCAGACAGGTGGTTTTTAATAGCACAGTAAAATCTGATTTAAAGTGAAGAACTCAAGTATGTAAATACAGCGGGGCAAAAAAGTATTTAGTCAGCCACCAATTGTGCAAGTTCTCCCACTTAAAAAGATGAGAGAGGCCTGTAATTTTCATCATAGGTATACCTCAACTATGAGAGACAAAATGAGAAAAAAAATCCAGAAAATCACATTGTAGGATTTTTAAAGAATTTATTGGTAAATTCCTCGGTAAAATAAGTATTTGGTCACCTACAAACAAGCAAGATTTCTGGCTCTCACAGACCTGTAACTTCTTCTTTAAGAGGCTCCTCTGTCCTCCACTCGTTACCTGTATTAATGGCATCTGTTTGAACTTGTTATCAGTATAAAAAGACACCTGTCCACAAACTCAAACAGTCCAACTCCAAACTCCACCATGGCCAAGACCAAAGAGCTGTCAAAGGACACCAGAAACAAAATTGTAGACCTGCACCAGGCTGGGAAGACTTAATCTGCAATAGGTAAGCAGCTTGGTGTGAAGAAATCAACTGTGGGACCAATTATTAGAAAATGGAAGACATACAAGACCACTGATAATCTCCCTCGATCTGGGGCTCCACGCAAGATCTCACCCCGTGGGGTCAAAATGATCACAAGAACTGTGAGCAAAAATCCCAGAACCACATGGGGGGACCTAGTGAATGACCTGCAGAGAGCTGGGACCAAAGTAACAAAGGCTACCATCAGTAACACACTGCGCCGCCAGGGACTCAAATCCTGCAGTGCCAGACGTGTCCCCCTGCTTAAGCCAGTACATGTCCGGGCCCGACTGAAGTTTGCTAGAGAGCATTTGAATGATCCAGAAGAGGATTGGGAGAATGATGAAACCAAAATAGAGTTTTTTTGTTAAAAACTCAACTTGTCGTGTTTGGAGGAGAAATAATGCTGAGTTGCATCCAAAGAACACCATACCTACTGTGAAGCATGGGGGTGGAAACATCATGCTTTGGGGCTGTTTTTCTGCAAAGGGACCAGGACGACTGATCCGTGTAAACGAAAGAATGAATGGGGCCATGTATCGTGAGTGTCACAAATCGCACCTCTGTGGCTCTCTCCGATCGCCACCGGAGGGCACCTTCTCCAGAGTACTAATCTCATTTGGACTGCATTACCCACATGCCCTGTGCCTTGGCCTGATTACCTGCCCAGGTGTTCCTCATTTCCTACCCCTATTTATACTGTGCTCTTCTCCTCAGCTGATGTGAAGTCTTGTTTGCCCCGGCCACAATTCTGAGCGTTTCTCTGATTCTTTGATTCTCCGTGTTTTGACCTAGGACTGTTTATTGATCTCTGATTGTCTGCCTGTTGCCTTCTGACCCTTTTGAGCCTGCCTCATCGTCTTTGATTCTCTGCTGCCTGCCCTGACATTAGCCCTGTATCTGTTCTTGATTTTTGGATTGACCCTGCCTGTTAATTATTATTAAAGTATTATCGCAAATGGATCCAAACGCTTCAGACTCTTCATCACAGAAGACTTCGCCACAACAGGATCCAGCGACTATGTATCATCTGGTTACCGAAGCTTCTTCACAAGCCTCCATGCTAGCTGCCCACCAACAACAACTCCTCAAGCTCACTTCACTCACCGAGGAATTGGTAAGAACCATGCAAACGCTCACCCCGCCCTCCGCTGCATCGGCTCCACCAGCCGCAGCGTCTGCTCGCCCAGACTCTGGTCTGAATCAGTTCAACAGTAATCCTCGTCTCAGCTTACCTGATAAATTTGACGGAACCACCACCAAGTGTAAAGGGTTTTTGCTTCAATGTTCTCTGTTCATTAATCAGCAACCCCATCTGTACCCCACAGACGACAGCAAGGTTTCTTTCATATGCTCTCTACTGACTGGGAAGGCATTGGACTGGGTTACCGCTATATGGGAGGGAAGACACATGACCCTTCCTTCACATGCAGATTTCCTCCGCCAGTTTCGAGAGGTGTTTGAGCACTCTGCGGGAGGGAGAGAACCGGGTGAGCAATTACTCAGTCTACGTCAGGGTAAAGACACCGCTGCTGAGTACACGTTAACTTTCCGCACGCTGGCAGCTCAAACAGGCTGGGAAGATAACCCACTTAAGTTACTTTACCGTAAGGGACTCACTGCTGATCTGCAATCGGAGCTGGCTTGTCGCGATGAGGGCAAAACTCTGGAGCAATTCATGGAAATTGCCATTCGCATAGACAATTTGATGCGAGCTCGACGAGGTGCTTATACCACTCGCCCCAGCGTATCATCCTCCTTCAGCTCTGACCCCGAACCCATGCAAATCGGCTTAACTCGCCTTCACCCTGAGGAGAGAGAAAGAAGAATCCGGAACCATCTTTGCTTGTACTGTGGACAACCCGGACACCTCCGCGCTTCCTGTCCCACCAGACCTGTTCGCCAAAATCCTGCTTCGGTGAGTTCTTTACCTTCTGGGGAATCTTTAGAAATAAATGTCTGGTTAAAGATTAAGGAGAGATGGGTTGAAACAGTAGCCATTATCGATTCTGGTGCAGCGGGTAACTTCATTGACGCATCATTCACTAAACTGCACGATCTTCCTCTTCTTACATGTGAACCCCGGGTGGCAGTGGCAGCGTTAGACGGACGTCCGTTAGGACCTGGGAGCGTAACTTTTACCACCCAGGATCTAACCCTGAAAACCAGCACTCTACATACTGAAACCATCCGACTGTTCGTCATTGATTCCCCACATCACCCCATAATTCTCGGTCTCCCGTGGCTGGAGAGGCACAACCCCACTATCTCCTGTACAGACCGACAAATAACTCAGTGGTCTCCCAATTGCCAACAACAGTGTCTAAAATCCCTCACCAAGATTTCTCCATTGGCTACCAACTCCGTTGAACCCAACCACTCGGGCTTGCCTGACGAATACAAGGACTTAGCCATTGCTTTCAGCGAGAAAAATGCCACACAGCTGCCTCCTCACCGAGCCCATGACTGTGCCATAGATCTGGTTCCAGGAGCCATGCCCACCAGGGGCCGAATATTTCCCCTTTCTCAACCCGAATCCGAAGCCATGAATGCCTACATTAAGGAGGAACTAGCTAAGGGATTTATTCGACCATCTACCTCACCAGCCTCTGCGGGCTTCTTCTTCGTAAAGAAGAAAGATGGGGGTCTCCGTCCGTGTATCAACTATCGAAGCCTCAACGACATCACCATAAAATACCGTTATCCTCTTCCCCTGGTTCCGGCAGCACTTGAACAGTTGCGCAAAGCTAAATATTTCACTAAATTGGATCTCCGCAATGCTTATAATTTGATCAGAATCAGAGAGGGGGATGAATGGAAAACGGCCTTCTCCACTACTACCGGGCACTATGAATATCTCGTCATGCCATTCGGGCTTGCCAACAGTCCTTCAGTGTTTCAGGCGTTCATAAATGAGGTGTTCCGGGACATGTTACATCAATTTCTAATTGTCTACATTGACGACATCCTGATTTACTCGGAGTCTTACGAATCTCATGTTCAACAGGTCAGAGCTGTTCTTCAACGCCTCATTGAACATCAACTATATGCCAAACTGCAGAAATGTGAGTTTCATGAAACTCGCGTGGCCTTCCTGGGCTACATCATCAGTTCTGAGGGGGTAACCATGGACGATCGTAAGGTTCAGTCTGTCATCAATTGGCCACAACCAACCACAGTGAAGGAACTGCAACGCTTTCTGGGGTTTGCCAACTTCTATCGACGATTTATTAGGAATTTTAGTATTACTGCCGCTCCCCTCACATCTCTTGTCAAGAAAACCACCAATCGCTTACAGTGGACCCCAGAGGGTATCAAAGCTTTCCAACTGCTCAAAGAGAAGTTCACAACTGCGCCCATTCTTCACCATCCTGATCCAGAGAAGCAATTCATCGTAGAGGTCGACGCTTCCAACACAGGGGTAGGGGCTGTACTATCACAACGTCAGGGTAACCCAGCCAAATTATTTCCCTGTGCCTACTTCTCCTGAAAATTGAACACAGCAGAGCAGAATTATGATGTCGGCGACAGAGAGCTCTTAGCTATAAAGTCTGCCCTCGAGGAATGGCGACACTGGCTGGAGGGAGCGAAATTGCCATTTGTAGTACTCACAGATCACCGCAACTTAGAGTACATTCAAGCGGCCAAACGTCTGAACTCAAGGCAGGCCTGATGGTCACTGTTCTTTGCTCGCTTTGACTTTAAAGTCACCTATCGGCCCGGTTCCAAGAATGGCAAGGCAGATGCCTTATCCAGACAATTTGATCAATCCCAAAGGAGCCCCAGCCACGACCCCATACTCCCTTCCACTTTGATCATAGCTCCTGTTCAATGGGACATTGTGACTGAGATCATGGAGGCCCAGAATGCCGAACCCACTCCACCAACCTCCTCAGACGATCGCACCTATGTACCTCAGCATCTACGTAACCGTGTATTACACTGGATCCATGACACTCCCAGTGCTGGCCATCCCGGGATCACAGCGACCACTCACCTCACTACCAATCGTTTTTGGTGGCCCACACTGCAAGCTGATGTCATCCAGTTCGTTCAACAATGCGCCATCTGTAACATCTCTAAATCCTCCCATCAACGACCAGCCGGTCTGCTACAACCACTGCCCATACCTCAACGCCCCTGGTCGCACATTGCCATAGACTTTATCACAGATCTACCCACTTCCCGTAATTTCACGACTATCCTGACCGTGATTGATCGATTTTCTAAAGCATGCCGGTTCGTACCTCTACCCAAGCTCCCCACAGCATGGGAGACCGCTGTGGTCTTAATGGAGCAAGTCTTTCGATTCTATGGCTTACCTGAAGACATCGTGTCAGATCGGGGTCCACAATTCACCTCTCGGGTATGGCAGGCCTTCTGTAACCACTTAAACATCAACGTCAGTCTGACTTCAGGATACCACCCCCAATCCAATGGACAGGCAGTACGCCAGAACCAAGAGCTCACACGCTTCCTCCGTTCGTACTGTCATCAGAATCAGTAGGACTGGAGCCAGTATCTCATCTGGGCTGAATATGCACAAAATTCCCTGCGAAAACCCTCAACCGGCCTTACCCCCTTTCAATGTGTTCTGGGATATCAACCACCCATGTTTCCGTGGTCTGGGGAGCCCTCGGAGTTGCCGGCAGTCAACACTTGGCTTCAGAGAAGTGAGGAGGTATGGAACGCCGCTCATGTGCATCTACAACGGGCGGTACGAAGAGTTAGAGCGCAAGCAGATCGTCACAGGAGAGAGCATCCCCAATACAGACCTGGGCAGTGGGTCTGGCTGTCATCCCGAGACCTTCGTCTGCGGCTTCCCAGCAAAAAGCTGAGTCCAAGGTACGTGGGTCCATTCAAGATCCTCAGACAAATAACCCCTGTTTCTTACCGTTTGGCTTTGCCCGCTAACTATCGTATATCTCCCACATTCCATGTCTCCCTGCTCAAGCCTGCCGGTGGTCCGAGAGGAGAGAGGGACCAGGACGAGGTTGCGGAGAGCAACACCCCTCCCTTGATCATCGATGGCGAGGTGGCCTACCGAGTACGAGAGATACTCGATTCTCGACGCCGAGGCAGGGAGCTGCAATACTTAATTGACTGGGAGGGATACGGTCCTGAGGAAAGATCCTGGGTCAGTTCACAGGATATCTTGGACCCCACGCTCATCTCTGACTTCCATCGGGATCACCCGGAAAGACCAGCTCCCAGGCCCCGTGGTAGACCTCGGCGTCAAGATGGACCTCGCTTCAGGAGCCGCTCGCAGGGAGGGGGCTCTGTCACAAATCGCACCTCTGTGGCTCTCTCCGATCGCCACCGGAGAGCACCTTCTCCAGAGTACTAATCTCATTTGGACTGCATTACCCACATGCCCCGTGCCTTGGCCTGATTACCTGCCCAGGTGTTCCTCATTTCCTACCCCTATTTATACTGTGCTCTTCTCCTCAGCTGACGCGAAGTCTTGTTTGCCCCGGCCACAATTCTGAGCGTTTCTCTGATTCTTTGATTCTCCGTGTTTTGACCTAGGACTGTTTATTGATCTCTGATTGTCTGCCTGTTGCCTTCTGACCCTTTTGAGCCTGCCTTATCGTCTTTGATTCTCTGCTGCCTGCCCTGACATTAGCCCTGTATCTGTTCTTGATTTTTGGATTGACCCTGCCTGTTAATTATTATTAAAGTATTATCGCAAATGGATCCAAACGCTTCAGACTCTTCATCACAGTGAGGTTTTGAGTGAAAACCTCCTTCCATCAGCAAGGGCATTGAAGATGAAACGTGGCTGGGTCTTTCAGCATGACAATGATCCCAAACACACCACCCGGGCAACGAAGGAGTGGCTTCGTAAGAAGCATTTCAAGGTCCCGGAGTGGCCTAGCCAGTTGAAAGTCTGTGTTGCCCAGCGACAGCCCCAAAACATTACTGCTCTAGAGGTCAAAATACCAGCAACAGTGTGTGAAGACTTACAGAAAACGTTTGACCTCTGTCATTGCCAACAAAGGGTATATAACAAAGTATTGAGATGAAATTTTGTTATTGACCAAATACTTATTTTCCACCATAATTTGCAAATAAATTCTTTAAAAATCCTACAATGTGATTTTCTGGGTTTTTTTTCTCATTTTGTCTCTCATAGTTGAGGTATACCTATGATGAAAATTACAGGCCTCTCTCATCTTTTTAAGTGGGAGAACTTGCACAATTGGTGGCTGACTAAATACTTTTTTGCCCCACTGTATGTATTTTACCACAGTGGTAATGTGCTGGAAAATCTTGAAAATGCACCTTCAAAGTGCTTGAAAAGAAATTATTTTTACCCCCTTGCATTTCTGTTTACATTGTATCTGTATTGTACAAAGTGTTTTATAAATAAAGCTGAATTTCTGACTTGGCGTATATGTATATTCTGTGTGTGTGTGTGTGTGTGTGTGTACACGTGTGTATATATATATTGACTATTGACTTGTTAGAGCTGCATTACAGCAGAATGTGAATTTGATACTATTGTGAAGCTGCTGTGAAACAACCTATATTGTATAAAGCACGTTAGAAATAAAGTTGATTTTCTGACTTGGCTTGTATGCATGTTCAGTATACAGTATACAGTAGATAGATAGATAGATAGATAGATAGATAGATAGAGGTGCATCTCAATAAATTAGAATGTCGTGGAAAAGTTCATTTATTTCAGCAATTCAACTCAAATTGTGAAACTTGTGTATTAAATAAATTTAATGCACACAGACTGAAGTAGTTTAAATCTTTGGTTCTTTTAATTGTGATGATTTTGGCTCACATTTAACAAAAACCCACCAATTCACTATCTCAACAAATTAGAATATTGTGACATGCCAATCAGCTAACCAACTCAAAACACCTGCAAAGGTTTCCTGAGCCTTCAAAATGGTCTCTCAGTTTGGTTCACTAGGCTACACAATCATGGGGAAGACTGCTGATCTGACAGTTGTCCAGAAGACAATCATTGACACCCTTCACAAGGAGGGTAAGCCACAAACATTCATTGCCAAAGAAGCCGGCTGTTCACAGAATGCTGTATCCAAGCATGTTAACAGAAAGTTGAGTGGAAGGAAAAAGTGTGGAAGAAAAAGATGCACAACCAACTGAGAGAACCGCAGCCTCATGAGGATTGTCAAGCAAAATCGATTCAAGAATTTGGGTGAACTTCACAAGGAATGGACTGAGGCTGGGGTCAAGGCATCAAGAGCCACCACACACAGACGTGTCAAGGAATTTGGCTACAGTTGTCGTATTCCTCTTGTTAAGCCACTCCTGAACCACAGACAACGTCAGAGGCGTCTTACCTGGGCTAAGGAGAAGAAGAACTGGACTGTTGCCCAGTGGTCCAAAGTCCTCTTTTCAGATGAGAGCAAGTTTTGTATTTCATTTGGAAACCAAGGTCCTAGAGTCTGGAGGAAGAGTGGAGAAGCTCATAGCCCAAGCTGCTTGAAGTCCAGTGTTAAGTTGCCACAGTCTGTGATGATTTGGGGTGGAATGTCATCTGCTGGTGTTGGTCCATTGTGTTTTTTGAAAACCAAAGTCACTGCACACGTTTACCAAGAAATTTTGGAGCACTTCATGCTTCCTTCTGCTGACCAGCTTTTTAAAGATGCTAATTTCATTTTCCAGCAGGATTTGGCACCTGCCCACACTGCCAAAAGCACCAAAAGTTGGTTAAATGACCATGGTGTTGGTGTGCTTGACTGGCCAGCAAACTCACCAGACCTGAACCCCATAGAGAATCTATGGGGTATTGTCAAGAGGAAAATGAGAAACAAGAGACCAAAAAATGCAGATGAGCTGAAGGCCACTGTCAAAGAAACCTGGGCTTCCATATCACCTCAGCAGTGCCACAAACTGATCACCTCCATGCCACGCCGAATTGAGGCAGTAATTAAAGCAAAAGGATCCCCTACCAAGTATTGAATACATATACAGTAAATGAACATACTTTCCAGAAGGCCAACAATTCACTAAAAATGTTTTTTTATTGGTCTTATGAAGTATTCTAATTTATTGAGAAAGTGAATTGGTGGGTTTTTGTTAAATGTGAGCCAAAATCATCACAGTTAAAAGAACCAAAGACTTAAACTACTTCAGTCTGTGTGCAATGAATTTATTTAATACACGAGTTTCACAATTTGAGTTGAATTACTGAAATAAATTAACTTTTCCACGACATTCTAATTTATTGAGATGCACCTGTGTGTGTGTGTGTGTGTGTGTATATATATATATATATATATATATATATATATATATATATGCACAGTACTGTATGTATATATATATATACATACAGTACTGTGCAAAAGTCTTAGGCCACTAGTATTATCACCAACAAAAAAAAAAAAAAGTTTTTTAAGTTTTTAATTTCTATCTTTTGCTGTAGCGTGTCAGTTGGAAATATCAGTTTACATTTCCAAACATTATTTTTGCCATTAATTGTAATAATCCAGTGAGATTTTTGTTTGCACAAGGAGTCTGACAACAGCCAGTGCTCCTCACAGAGATCATCATCCAGTCTGTCTGGAACGACATGAAGAAACAGAACAAAGTGAGACAGACTAAATCCAGAAGAACTGTGGCAACGTCTCCAAGATGCTTCAAGAAACCTGCCTGCAAAGCTACAGTACTGTTAAAAGTTTTAGGCAACTGTGTAAAAATGCTGAGAAATGAGGATGCTTTCAGAAATAATGCCATAAATAGATTTTATTAATCAATTAACTTCTATTAACTAAATCAAATCAACATTTGGTATGACCATTCTTTGCATTTAAAGCAGCTTTTGCCCTAGGTGCACTTGCACATAGTTTTTCAGGTAGCTTTGCAGGCAGGTTTCTAATAAGTCTAATAAATGTTAAAATTGATAGCTCTTAATTATAATGTAATGTTTAATGGCTATAGTCAATGGCTAAATATTAGGGGAATTTTTTTTTATAGGGAAATCAGTATTACTTGGTATCAGTGATACTGGCCTCCAGTCATAAAAAAAAAAGATTGTATGTGAAATTATTGCAATATAAAAGTATTAAAAAACTTTAATGTTAGGTAGGATTAATTGCGATTAATTTCAGAAAAAATATATAATTAATTAATTTTTTTAATCGATTGACAGCACTAATATATATATATATATATATATATATATATATATATATATATATATATATATTAGTACATGCATACAAGCCAAGTCAGATAGTCAACTTTATTTCTAAAGTGCTTTATACAATATAGACTGTTTCACAGCAGCTTCACAATTGTATCAAATTCACGTTCTGCTGTAAAGCAGCTCTAACAAGTCAATAGTGTCATTCTACACCTCAAGTCAGTTCAGTATTGATTCAGTTCAAGTTGCATAACTGTGTAAAAATCATCAGTTGTACATACATACTGTATATACAGTGTATATGTGCATATGCATGTACAGTATTTGCGAGTGCTGTGACAAACTCCTGTGCACTCCACTGCACACTGAACAAGCAAAAGACACACCAGAGTAATGTTTTATTTTTTTTTTTTATTTATTTATTTTTTTTACATCTGTGTGTAGTTTGGTGTGTATGTGGCTCAATGTTTGTGTGTGGAGTTACTATGCAAAAATACCATTTTTAGAAGAGTTAAAAAGTGTTTTCAAAGAAGTGTTTGCTTCTGCAGGATGTGTGTGACATTTTGTATGTTGTGTGTTTGTTTTGTGTGTAGAGTTTTGAGAAGTGGAGCCATAGTTTCAAAATCTAAGCATTTGTGTGTAAGAATTTTGAAAAAAACTGTAGTATGTTTTTGGAACCTGTGATACTTTTTTCTTTGATTCTTTGATGAATACAAATTTCAAAAGAACAGCATTTATTCAAAACAGAAATCTTTTCTAACAATATTAATAATATAAGTCTTTACTACCACTTTTTGTCCATTTAACACATCCTTGCTGAATAAAATTATTCATTTCTTTAAAAGAAAGAAGAAATTACTGACCCCAAACTTCTTAATAGTAGTGTATATTGTAACACAAAATTTCTATTTTCAATAAATACTGTTCTTTTTAACCTATAATTGTCCATGAAGGCTGGAAATGAAAAACCCCTTATATTCAGGTGTGCAGAATTATTAAGCAGCTTTCTTTTACAGATAAAATGAGCCAAAAAATAGATTAACCTCAAACTGAAAAGTCCAAAATTATTAAATGGCCATGAGAAGGAAGCAATACTAATGCAATGCTTGAATTTGCAAAGTTAAGGCATGACTGGACAGCGAAATGCTCCTTGGGTCAGCACGGTCAGAAAAAAAAAAAAAAACAGGTGGAGAAGAAAAGACAAGAATAGAGGTAAATTAACTTAATTATTAATTAGACGTGTGTTTATGCCATGTCATAATTACGAGACCAACTTGTAAAAAGCATTCACGTCCTTGCAGAACTCATAATTACAACTTGTGAACTGGGACTTTTCTGAGAGCTACAACTTGTACCTGATCACCTCAGATTCATTACGCACTGTTTAGGCATTGATAGTGCAATAGTCCGAGTCCAAGGATGTGAACAGCTCCAAATAGAACATTACGTGTTGTCGTTTCGAAATTACAGTAATAAGCAAAGCCAAGCTGTTCTTTTACAAATAATCATAGCATATTGTGATCACTGGCTTTCCAACAGAACAAAGAGCATCATAAAAGCACTATAAGTGATGAGTTATAGGACAGACTATTAAAGAAATTGCAGAATATTCTCAGCAGCTGTAATTTGTTATTAATTCAGTATGAATCTGAGATGTGAAGTAGTGCTTGTGTATGTGAGTGGTAATGAGGTTTTTGTCATGCTGTGAATTGCTGTGATGCCTCCTCTTTAGTAGAGCTGTCCCATGTCTTACAGTAATACACTGCAGAATCATCCATATCCACATTACTGATGATCAGACTATAATCTGATTTAGATGAATGTGTTGATGTGAAGTTAATAGCAGAGAAACTAGATCCATAACGAACTGAGCTCCTGCCATGATAAAATCGTAACACATGCTGAGGAACTCTTCCTGGAGTCTGTTTGTACCATCCAGCAAGAACCAGTTACTGTCCCCAGATTACAGTCCAGTTTAGCCTTTTCTCCTTTACTGACTGTGATTAGTGGACTCTGTGAGTCACTACAGTCACTCCACTGACACCTGCAGAATAAACACAACCTTTACATGAGATTGTGTGTCAAATCACTTTAAATCATCAGATCTGATGAACACTTACAGGTCAGAAGAGTGAAGAAAGCGCAGAATATTGTGATCATCTTGTGATTTGGTGTTGATGTGTGAAGATGAGCAATGCTGCAGAATAATGCTGAGATCAGATCAGAGAGGGTAAAGAGAAAGAGCCGCCCACCTCACACAACACACACTCAACACATCTGACACACTCACTCACTTCAGCACAGAGAAGGATGGATTATTCTCAGTGAAGTGGATTTTTCTATTTTATCATATGCACTGTGATAATATAAATTAATCGTAGTGAAAAAAAAAAACATTTTACTAAATATCACTCAGTTCTTTTTACTGTGTTTCTGTCTTATTTTGTGAAGCATTGTTGTAAATCATTATATTTTATGATGTTTCCCCTATGCAGCAAATGGAAACCTCAATTTACATACAGCTTTTCTGAGACTATCACATAAAACTATGTTGTATCAACAGGTGTCTCCTGTGTAAGTAAGAATTGGTGTTCAGAAAGTCTTCACCTTCATAACGAATTTGATTTATACAAAAATAAATCATGAATTTATGTATTGAATGTATTGGTGTAAAGTTGTGATGAGATATGGTAACACAATTTATTAACAAAACGCATTAAAAAATCTAAATCAGAACATAATTTATTGAAGTTGAATTCTTTGAATGTCATTGCTGTTCACTGAAACTAAAAACAAGGGTCAACAAAAGTTGGACTGTAAAGAAATGGGGAATGCTGCAAAAGTCTTTGATTTCTTAAATTAGAATTGCACTTCAAATAAGTATAACCCATTTCACAGAGAAATTATGGTATTCTGAGATAGAAATAAGTGCTCTAACGTGCTAAAACAATGCCATTTCACTCATTTTCCATGCTTGTACTTCCTCATGTGGGAAGCGATGGATGATGCGATCTCAGCGGATTTCTTGTTCTGTCCAAAATACTCAAGAAACTGGCCATCAGGTCCCACCAGATACATTATGATGGTGTGATCAACCTGCAGTTATGAGAAAATACAATAAATGTATGCTGAGTACAGGCTTGTGAGATTATTAGGAATTATTTAATTAAACAGATAGTTCACCCAAAAATGAAAATTCTGTCATAATTTAATCACCCTCAAGCGTTTTTCTTCTGCTGAACACAAAGAAGATATTTTGAAGAATGTTGGTAACCAAACAGTAGACAGTATTTTTTTTTCCACACTATGGAAGTCAATGGCTACCGTCATCTGTCTGATGAGTACATGATGACAGAATTTTCATTTTGGGTGAACTATCCCTTTAATATTAGGCAGGAAAATATCTGTTTTCTCACATCAGGATATTACACATTTTACATTATACACTAAAAGCTCACAATGTAGTCGTTGTCTTCATCTTTTGGGCCCTGGCTGTAGTACACTCTGTAGGCTCTGGACACTTGCTCGATCTGGGCAGTTGTGCCTGTCAGACCGATCAGCTTGGGGGAAAACTCTGCATGCGAGATATAGAAGAATATAAACAATGAAAAAATCATATCACAGCATATGGCGAATGTAAAGTGATAAAGATGATCCCTGCTCACCTTTGACATAAGCCGCCAGTGCTTCTGGTGTGTCTCTATCAGGATCAATGGTGATGAGAATTGGTGTTATGTCTGGAAGTGTTTTAATTCTATCTGTGACAGAAAAGTATCAGGTTTTGCTTGAAAATGGTTCTTGTGCTATTTCTCTTTAAAATAAATGCCACTTCTTGTGATTTTTTCTGATTTAATAATAATTATAATACAAAAAATAAGTATTACATAAATAATAATGTATGTAATGTAATTTAATATAATATAAAATGTATTTTTCATACAACACATTTCCAAAGTCTATTGATACATTAATATCAATCAGATATTTAAAATATATGTATATTTTTAAATATATTATATATTTAAAAATAGGAAATCAAGGTCTGAACTTGATTTTCTTAATTTTTATTTAAAAAAAAAAAAAAAAAAAATGCAAGCCCCTATTTCATTGCAAAAATTTAATTACTATCATTATGAACTATTTTTGTATTTAAGAACATCCAGTTCTTGAAATCACAAAAATAATTGTGGTTAACTCTTTTAATATATTGACACTCCCAGTTTCTGTTCATAAAAAAGGTTGAAAACAAGTAGCTTTATCATAATTACAGTAGAACATACTGGTGGAAGTAATTTATACAAGGGGCCTTTGAATATGGTGTTGAACAATGGGGGGGGGGGCGGCCTTTAAGTCAAAAGGGTTGAGAATGACTGCTTTTTATTTATAAAGCACATTTCCATAGTCCAAAGACACTTTAGTATGACTTTACTCCTATTTTTTAAATTTAATAGTAGTTTAAGTGTACAAATACTTTATGACCACTGTATAAAATACAATTCAGCTTACAGACATTTTCATACGATACTCAAAAATCTAAAACATGAGAAGTGAATCAATGCTGAGAGCTTTATAAAGTCTAGGATCTACGTAATAAAAAAATGTAATGCTACATTACCAATCTCATCAACAGCCTCAATCATTTTCTCCAGTTCATCAGGACAGATGTCTGGACAGTGTGTGAAACCGAAATAGATCAGCAGCCACTGGCCGAGGAAATCTTCACTCTTTGTGGGTTTATTGTTGTGGTCGACGAGTGAGAATGGACCTCCAAGTGCTGCTTTTCCCATCGACTTTGTTCTTTCTTTCTCAATCACTACAACACCAAAAACACATTGACAACAATGCTCTCATTATGACATGGAGCACTTACATAAAATAAGGATGTCAAAGCAATGTGGTGTAGATTCATCACTTATACATGCTGTTCAGATGCATAAATCCATGTCCTTACTTTCCTCTTTTTCTCTCTTGAAGTATTTCATCCCTAGAAGAAGACCTCCTCCCAACGCAAATGTGATAGCAAGAGACTTCCATGTAACCGGCTGTGGAAAAGAGACATCAGTACCATTGGTAAGTTTGATGGAAATACACTTAGTAAGCAGTAATGATCAATGAAATGTTGAACAAATCTGTGAAGTGCTCTACTTGTGGGCTAGTAAAATGGTAAAGAGAACTGTGTCGTGCTGTAAATGAAGCTTACACCGCTCTTCCTGTTGTTGGATTTGTCTCTTTTAGATGAGGGTGGTGGAGGTAGAGTGGACAGTGTCCGTATGTTCAGAAAGGACACACACGGTGCTGCCCTACACGTCCTAAACTCCTGAAGAAGAAGGTCACACAGAATAAATAAAAGGCAGTGGCAAATAGCTATAAAAAGTGCAAACAGCTGTAGATTTTATTTACACTATGTTAAAATAGCAGGATTTTCTGCTATTTATGCGACTTATTGCAAATAGTGTCAATTATCTGCACCTCAGTATTGTACATTATAAAACAGTATGCAATGATAACATATTGAGTGTAAATTATGATTATAATTCAAATTATTAAATGGATGCCACCTTATTGGGACAATATAAGCCCTCCCTACACCTAACCCTACCCGATACTTTATTTGCACTTTTCGATTATTTCCTTTATTTTTATTGAAAATAAATGCCTTTCCGATGTGATATGAGATTTGAAAACCAAGAAAAAAAAAAGTTCAGCAAAAGGCGGATTCGAACTTGGGACGATCGCGCCAAAAAGACTTAAAAAACTATTTCACTACAAAATTTCAAATTTATTTAAAAAGCACTGTTCTTAAAACTTCTGTTCTGACCAACGTTTGGTTTTCAACCACTGAAAATGGACAATCTGGACACAAAGCCTCATTGAGTTCCCCATATCTCTGGGACTGAACAATGTAGGTCCTTAAAAATGAAGATTCCAAAAGAAAAGTTTATTAAGAACTATAATCTAAAATAATATTGCGATATCTTTAATACTTCTTGAGTTACAGACAAGCAAACTTTGGAAAAATAATATTTATGGCACTTAGACAGGTATGATCAATGCAGTTGTTTTGACAGAAGGAAAAGAGATACATTTCTAGTTTCAACATTATTTGTTCTTCAGACTTTCCTCATTAAAAGAAAAGAAGTATCATATTTTTTTCAAAATGTCGCACATTTGGTTTTTGACCACTGAAAATGCATACAATTTAACAAATTTACTCCTGAAGCCATATTGAGATCCCGATATCTCTGGAACTGAACCATAAGGGGCCTTAAAAATTAAAATGCCAAAAGAGAAGTTTGTTACGACGCAATAACTAAAAGGGCATAAAGATATCTTTAACACTTTTTGAATTACAGGCCTGTAAACTTTGGAGAAAAAACTTGAAAAGTGCTCTTTCTCCATTTTTGTATGGCAAAATCCAACAAAAATAGCTAAACTCATTAGATTTTACTAAAAGACCTACCAATGACTGTAAAAATAACTTCTGAAGTCATTTTTAACCCCCTGTAATTTGGCTCTGAATCTCAAGTGAATACTGCCATTTTGACCCCCCTCTACAAAATAGAGGATTATTCATCCATGACATTTAATATTTAGACTTTCATTACTATACATGTCTATCTTTCTTCAGAAAAAAATATTAGCATAAAAACAAAATTTTAAGCCGAGGACCTTTGGTTGAATTGACACGGAATAACCCAGGAGCTTTGTCCTAATTATAGCAGAACATACCAATGGGAATATTATAACTTTTTGTGAGGGGCCTTTCAAACCACTGATTTAGACAGTATATACCAGTGACATTACATTTAAAGGTATAATAACAATTATAAAACAGAGAGTTCCGGTCCTTGAATCTGATTGGTTGAGCCGCGTTCGAATTGTAAATTACTCTATAAACATACACCTTTGTTTACTCTGTGTGTTGCTTAGCAACCACTTTGTTCCAACCACAACTGTTTCTGAGGAACTACATCGTTTGGTAAACGAACACTGCTTTTATTAATATCATTACACTTATTTGCTGTTTTATTCTGTGAAACCTTACTAAGTATATGGAATAACCGTTTTATAAAAGCAATAAGCCCCAAGAAGCCGTGGTTAACAGTGAATTTACAACAGCTGTCGTGCCTAACAACGCCCCTTAGCTGTTATAAATTCACTGTAAACCACGGCTTCACGGGGCTTATTGCTTTATTAACACATTTAAATGAATATAAAAATTATTCAAACTAAACAGACAACACTTCAGTCAGACTAACTACTTTACACACGAAGCCGCAGATATATTTGCCAGTGTTTATGAATGAATCAGCCAGTGACCTACCGGTGTGTTGCTGTGTGGCAGCACTGCACGTGCGTGCGCTGATCTCGACACGCTGCAGGGGCTTTGGACATTATAACATTTACTGACACATATCGATCTGAACGCCTGACACCTTAACCTCTTTAAACTGAACACTACTCCTGCTAAACCCATAGTGCTGAGAGTTAACATCACGCTTCCTTAACGCGGAACTGACCGTCGGTTTACGCAACCTAACGCTGCGTTACAAAAGTCGCATACAAATGACTGACCCCCAATCAGCTGTTCAGATTAAAACAGCGAACTGAACGGAGAATAACGGCGATCAAACCGACACGAGCTGATCTGAGGTCTGTCTGAAGACATCAGCTAGGGATCGGAAATGACGTACCTCACTTCTTCGCTTCCTATTTTTCGTAGGCGGATGGAGAATATGGGTGACATCTAGCGCTTTAAAACCCGATAAAAATAAGAAACAAACGATTAATTAAAAACAAAAAACCAACTTGAACTGAAACGTTGTATTTGTTTTAAATAATCCTTTTGCGCTTATGAACATTACAAAAATGCTAAAAAAAATTGCTAAAGAATTATAGTGTAATGATATTATATTTGATCATTTATAGAACTATAGTTATTATTATTAAAAATATATTTTTGTTTGACATTCGTTTGTTTGCCACTAGAGGTCACTGGAGCTTGCGTTTTAGTGTGGACGTCATATTTGTGCGACACGTGCGTGAACACATGCACCATGCGTGTAAAATATAGAGGTATCTGAAGTAATACTTATGCTTTTAATAATCACTATATTGTTCACGAGAAGTTGAAAACATCGTGGGTTGTCATGGCTGGAAACACGCTGCCGTTTAAATCAAAGTAAGTGTAGTTTTCTTCTATTCTGACTCTTCTCAGTGGGAACGATTCTTTGAAATGTGCTGCATTTATAGTGACTGGTTGAGATTACTGTTAGCTACCTTATTTGACAACAACTTAATGATCATCTCGTTTGTTTGTTTAGTTATGCAGTCTCCAGCAAAATAGAACCGTTCTATAAAGGAGGTAAAGTGCAGGTAAGTTCGTAATTTAGTACTTGAAAAATCATAGTATCAAGTCCGTGAATTACAGCTAATGTTTTACTCGTTTTGTTTCTCCATTCAGATAAGTCATGATGAGCAGTACATATTTTGCACATGTGGTCCAAGAGTCAACATTTTACAGATCAATACAGGAAAAATTATCCATAGCGTTGAGCAGGTCAGTGTCTTTCAGTTTTTATATGTGTGCTACTTCAACTGTGGGCAAAAAAAAAAAAAAAAAAAAAACTTTTTCGTTTATTTAGTTTGTCTAAAAACAATAAACACACTCATCACAGGAAAACTTTGCCATTTTTTATAAAAAAAAAATGAATAAATAAATAAATAAAATTGCAACATAAATATTGAAGTTATTTACGAGTGTTTAGATTTTCCTCCAGTTTTTCTTCCATAAAACATCTTCTTTTTAGACTATTGGAAAGAAAGCATGCAAAATACAAATTTAGGTGTTTATTTTATTAGGTTTTATCTATTTGCATCAGCAGATTTAAAGGCCATTAATGATATATAAGGCCATTTAAGTGTTCTTTCATGACTATGTTACTTATAGTTAGTAGAATGTCTAAAGTGGACTTAACGTGTAATAATAAAAAAAAATAAAATAAAGTGGATTTTTACACATGGTGGATTTTTTTTAATGGCTGACAAAAAGAGATCAAATCCCAAAATCTCCTCCATAAAGACTCTAATATGTCAACAAAATGAAACAAAAACTTTGAACCTAGCTTTATCAGATTTCTATTCTGGAAATGTATGCAAATAAGTGAATTAAGTAGAAATGGCCTTACCTGTATATTAAAACATATCATTTCAGGAAACTTGTAATACAAAACAGTTATCTTAATGTATCGTGATTATTCAACTGGGGAAGATGCGGTGAAATCTGTCAGCTAAACATTTTACCATATTCACCTTTAGTTTCTTGCTTTAAATGTAATAATATTTCTATAATGTATTTTATCTGGGTCTGAGATAAGGGTAAAACAGTAAAATACATAAATATAGCCTTAAAAAAATAGCAGAGTGATTAAGTGTTGGTATTAAGCTTTATTTGTGAACTTTATGTAACAAAAAGAAAAAAGGTTAACTATTTAGTTAAAAAAAAAAAATCAACTTCTGGGATGCAAAAGTGCCCAAAATTGAAGAAGCGCTCATATATCTGAAATATGACTGCATATGGTTGCCTGTATTTCTCACTTTTGCTTTCTCTGAGCAGGATGATCAAGAGGACATCACCTCATTCTCTCTCAGTCCTGATGATGAGGTGAGATGAGCTTCATTTGCTTGTCTGCTGTTTCAGCACTAATCCAGACTGAGGTTGTTTCTGCTGTTTCTCTGCAGATGCTGGTGACCGCCAGCAGGGCTCTGCTCCTGAAGCAGTGGGACTGGAAGGAGGAAAAGTGCACTCGGTCGTGGAGGGCCATCCACAATGTGCCTGTGGCCAGCATGACCTTTGACTGCACCTCCACCCTGCTGGCTACAGGTGAGATGTAAACCAGATCTCTGATGCAATGAGTAACTCTAAACAACAGTTTTGGTGTCAGATATATCTTAATAGGACGAAATGTCATACTTATATATATTGATTACTTTACTCAGCAATATCCCTGTAAAAAAATGACACTTTATAATACTTTACAAAGAGTATTTATTATGGAAATAATATATTTTAAGAATATATACTGTATATAAGTGCAACAATGCAAATAAAATAAGTGTATTTATAAAATGCAAGTAAATGTAATTTTCTGAACTTTAGAGTGCTTTTTTTTTGGCCCATTTAAGTAGGACTTTTTTATACGTACTTCTGTTTTCTTTGAAATATGTTTAAAGTGTAATGCTGAATGTACAGACAAGCATTTATGATAAATTAAAATATGCTTTAATGTAATTTCTATTGAAATTACTTTAAAGGATATGTATTTGAATATATTTGTAATTACACATTTGTAATGATAAAGTTGCAATATAGTGAATACATTAACTTCAGATGTGACCCTGGAGCACAAAACCAGTCATAAGTCACACGGGTATATTTATAGCAATATCCAACATTACATTGTATGGGTCAAAATGATCTATTTTTCTTTTATGCCAAAAATCATTAGGGTATTAAGTAAAGATCACATTCCATGAAGATATTTTGTAAATTTTCTACCGTAAATATATCAAAACTTAATTTTTGATTAGTAATATGCATTGCTAAGGACTTCATTTGGACAACTTTAAAGGCGATTTTCTCAATATTTAGATTTTTTGCACCCTCAGATTCCAGATTTTCAAATAGTTGTATCTCGGCCAAATATTGTCCTATCCTAACAAACCATACATCAATGGAAAGCTTATTTATTCAGATTTCAGATGTTTTCAGATGATGTATAAATCTCAGTTTCAAAAAATTTACCCTTATGACTGGTTTTGTGGTCCAGGGTCACAAATGTTATATCGAATAACACACTACAGTTAAAATTATCATCAAGTATTTTACATGTGCTTTAGTATGTTAGTCAGCATAAGTGTACTTCAGTGCACGGAAAAAGATTATCAAAACGTAATGATTTAAAATGTACTTTAAAGTAAAACTTTCAGTTCAACATTATTACAAAGTGCACTTAAAAGTATGTTAAGAAATGTGAAAGTGTCTTAAGTGCACTTAAATAGCTTTTTATTTCATTAATATTATATTATCTGTAAGTAAATTTTTTTTAATTACTGTTCAGATTAGTGCACATTCAATACAATTAACCATGCTGCTTTTTCATGATGATTTGTTGTGTTGATAGGTGGTTGTGATGCCACCATCAAGCTCTGGGATGTTGTGAAGCAGTACTGCACACACAATCTGAAAGGATCATCTGGCGTTGTACAGTAAGTACTGAAGAAACTTCCAAAATTGAATCGGCTTTGAGATCATCTCTCAGTTTGTAAAACTGGCCCAGCTGATTGATATGCCATGTATAAGAGCTGTAACGTCTCTCTTCCAGTTTGGTTGAGTTTCATCCAGACATCAGCAGACTGCAGCTCTTCTCTTCCTCTGTGGACTGTGGGATCCGGATCTGGGACCTGCGGACCAGCAAGTGTATCTGTGTTTTGGAGAACCACTACAGTGCCGTCACATCGCTGGCCTTCTCTCCTGATGGCCAAACTCTAATTAGGTAAAACAGCAGAAAAAAAGGAATTTTTCCTTGTAATGGTTCAACTTTTAATAGAGATGTGCTGTCTTCATTTTCAGTTCTGGCCGAGACAAAATCTGTTCGGTTTGGGACCTGAAGAAGAAGGCTGTTAAGAAGACTGTCCCTGTCTATGAGGTCAGACTGTGACTGTGACCCATGAGCTGCACGTTTAGCTTTGTAGCACCACAACTAATATCTTTGTTTCATACCTTAAAACGCAGATTACTCTGGAAATATAGCTTTGTTATTTCACTTGGAGTTCTCTTATTTGTCGATGTTCAGGCTGTGGAAGGTGTTGTTCTTCTCCCTGGGAAGAGCGATTACTCTCAGATGGGTGTGGAGGGTGAAGGTTTACACTTCGTCACAGCTGGCAGCAAAGGTAAATGTTGTAGTTCAAATCAGAATCCAGTTTAATATAAAATGTAAACTCATAAAAGCAGGACCAGTTAGGGGTGCAATTACCCACTTGTTGGGGCAGTTGCAGTGTTATTTTAGTATTATTTATGTACTATTATAATACATATTAATATTCATTATTTGCTTTTGTCATTTTTATATTTTTATAATTCTATTTAGTTCTTTTATAATGTATATTTATTTCAGTTTTAGTTTTTCAATTAAAAAAAATAATAATTTAACTACAAATCTAACTAATTTTATTTTAGCTAGTTGCCAAAGCAACATTTCTAATTTTTAGTCTAAGTTGAAGGTATTTGTGTAATATTTATATTTAATTTGTTTAGACTTTTCATTTTTAGTTCATGGTTTTTTAGTTTAATATTCAGTTTTAATTATTTATAATAACATTAGGAAGTATGCAACACTATTTTTCAACAAATCACCTCAACACACAGCAAAAAAAGCAAAAAAAAAAAAATCTGTGTGTGTGTGTGTGTATATATATATATATATATATATATATATATATATATATATATATATATATATATATATATATATGATTTTGATCAAAATTATTTTTTTTTTTTACATTTATATTAGTTTTTATTATTAGTTGGTTTTTATGCACATTTCCCATATTTGTACATTTAGACATTTGCCTAAACCTGATCTTTAAAATCACTGAATAGGACAATTAATAACACTGTTAAATGTAATCTTAATCAAATCTCAAAATGATCTATTTTCATACAGAACATAACACTGTGATGCCTAAATTCACATGTTGCGTTTAAAATGATTGATTTTAGTATTAATTGCTGCATGTAGTTTAAAAGCTTCTTTGGGGTGTTGTTTTGAAAACGTAACACTGAGAAATAATTTATATCTTTTTAATTTATATTTAATTTAATTTATTATTTATATTTATATCGCATATGTTGAACACCGTCTTTCTGGCCCTGAGTATTTTGATGTTCTGCTGTTTTCCGCAGGTGTTCTTCGAGTGTGGGAATCCAGCTCAGTGCGCTGTGTGTTCACTCAGATGCTGCCTGATGCTCCGACTCTCAACACAGAGGAGGGCGATTTAGACCCGCGCAGTCTGATGCACCTTCTGCCCATGCCACAGTCCAACAGACTGGTCACCATCACCGCAGAGCACAACATCCTCATTTATCAGATGCCCGCTCTCACTGTACAACAGCAGGTGAGCCTTACAATCCACCTTCTACCCATTGTAGATATATCCTGAACTTAATACATATCAGCATCTGGAACTATTGGGCTTGTTTTTCTCTTCTTATGAAGTTTGTCGGCTACAATGATGATATCCTGGATGTGAAGTTCCTGGGGAAGGATGACACACACATAGTTGTGGCCACTAACAGCTCTCAGCTGAAGGTGTTTGAGTTGGCCTCTAACAGCTGTCAGATTCTGTATGGACACACAGGTGAGTGAGCCACTAGAGGGCAGCAACTTACTACACAACAAAGTATATACTGTGTGCACACTGTGTGCTGCTTTTAATTCAAAACAGTTTGTTTCTAGCAACGAACAATTTAAAGGGATAGTTCACCCAAAAATGAAAATTCTGTCATTAATTACTCACCCTCGTGTTGTTCCAAACCTGTAAGACCTTCATTCATCTTCAGAACACAAATTAAGGTTGAACCACTGATGTCACATGGACTATTTTAACGATGTCCTTACTACTTTTCTGGGTCTTGGACGTGTCAGTTGCGCTGCTATCTATGGAGGGTCAGAAAGCTCTCGGATTTCATCAAAAATATCCTAATTTGTGTTCCAAAGATGAACGAGGGTCTTACAGGTTTGGAACGACATGAGGGTGAATAATTGAAGACAGAATTTTCATTTTTTGGGAGAACTAACCTTTTAAACATTAGTAAAGCTATCACATGACATTACTGTTAGTCCTGCGAGGATTAATCAGTACAGACTAATGAAGAAAATAGCGTTTGTGCATGGAAACCTATATCAGTGATTAAGTTTGGCTGTATTTAAAACACATTTCTATGCAGAAAACACATTTGAGCAATGATTAAAGATCAGTAGAAAACATGCGTGACTCAAGCTACCCAAAACTAAAATAGAACCAGGGTTATTATAATTAACTAAAACTAAAACCAAAAAAAAATTGTTACTTGAAATAAAATAAACATTAACTGGAACTTCTTTTTTTTTTTTTTACCAGATGCCAAGGCAACATTTCTCATGTTCATTTAGTTTAACAATGATGTACTAAAATAACAAAAATTTATGCTGAAATAAAATTAATAATTACTGTATAGAAATGTTAAAAATCAAACGCTAATAAAAATGACAAAAACAACAAAATTTGCTAAAACTTCAAAATTAAAGATAGAAAATAGAAAAAGATAGAAAAAAAGCTAATTTAAAGTAATAATAAAAATTAGTATCTAAAATAACACTTGATTGAAACAAAGAAGGTGATTAGTATAGAGTTTCGTGTGGGCAGGTTGATGTGAGTCGTGTGTGTGTGTGTGCTTTTAATGCACTTGTTTATGGTGTTTCCCACAGTGTAAGTTATCATTACATTCATATCTGTAAATGAAATTCATGCAAAGCTTTCACTGAGTGACAGTGAGAAGATTAGATTATTTACTAAAGTGTTACTTTCGGTAACACTTTAGTATAGGGACGATTCTCACTATAAACTAGTTGCTTATTAGCATGCCTGTTATTAACACATTAGCTGTTTATTAGTGCTTACAAAGCACATATTCTGCATGACCATATTCTACATCCCTAATCCTACCCAACACCTAAACTTAACAACTACCTTACTAACTATTAATAAGCAGCACATTAGGAGTTTATTAAGGTAAAAGTCATAGTTAATGGTTTGTTAATAGCGAGAACTGGACCTTAAAATAAAGTGTGACCAAACTTTAAAAAGGGAATGTCAAACTGGATTCTGCTTCAGTCATCAGTCTACATTGTTGACATTGTCAGGGCTCAGTTATCTTTAAATCATCTGACAATCTTCTCTGATAATCTGTGTGCAGATACCATCTTATCTGTTGATGTCTTCCGCAAAGGTTCCATGTTTGCAAGCTGTGCAAAGGTGATTCTTTCACTTTTTCATGAAAATCTGCACCAGTGGCTTAGCACGCCATTCAAAACATCAGATTCTGAATGTACAGCTTCACCCACACTTGGAGAGATGACATTTGTGTAATCTTTTGCACAGGACAAGTCCTTGCGGCTGTGGAAGATGGATCTGAAGAGCGGCCACGTGCACTGTGTGGCTCTGGGCCGCGGACACTCCAATGATGTGGGCTCTGTCGTCTGCTCCAGGTCTGATCTCTGTTAGAAATAACAGTTAGATAAGCAGTATAAGTTAAGACACGAGCAAAAACACCTGCAGCGTGTGATCATACTGTACATCTGTCCTGAAACTCTTTGAAAAGTCCTTGTTTCCTGAATGATTGACACACTTTTTACTAAGCTGATTACACAGTCACATTTAGATCAATAATTGCGACATTCCTGATCATAACAACCTATTCTAATATAGTTCACAAACTTTTTTGGGTGCCAAGCTATGCAACATTGAACATGGCGTATCTAATCCGATTAAAGAGCCAGAAATATCCATTTTATAACCGTTTACTGGTTTGTAAAGTTTCTTAACACGTTTGTCACTTTATATTATGTGAGCTTGTGAACCACTGTCATTTTTGCATTGAGATCCTATGATAGTTTTATTAATATTTAGATTTTTTATATATATATATATATATATATATATATATATATATATATATATATATATATATATATTTTTTTTTTTTTTTTTTTTTTTTTTTTTTTTTCAATTTCATTTTAAAGTTTGTTTTTGTCTTTTCTTTTATTTAGTTATTTATTTTTACTAAAAACAGTTTTTAGTCATTTCAGTTTAAGTTTTGTAGAATATAAAAATAAAAAAGAGGAATGTTGCATTGGCAGCTAGCTGAAATAAAGTATAGTTTTATTTCATTTTTGTTTCGCTTTTCGGTTTATCTCAGTTAGATGTTTTTGAACTATTTTTTTTTTACATAAATATTTACATTGAGTATCACAAATTTACAAAATGTACACCAATAATGCCACCAATAAAAATGGTAAACAGTGATAAATAGCAGTATGCAACATTATTTTGTGGGTTACACTTTATTTAAAGGTGTCCTTGTTACAGTGTAATTGCTGAGTAATATTAATTAACTACATGTACTTACTATATGGTTAGGGTTAGGATTTGGCTTAGGGTTACTTGCATGTAATTATGCATAATTAATTGTTAGTAAGTACATGTAACGTGTAACAAGGATACCTTAAAATAAAGTGTTGCCATTTTGTGAAATGTTTGTAAAAAAAAAAAAAAAAAAAAAAAAAAAACTGTTATTTAAATACATATTAAATAAGTATTTCAAGTAATAGAATGTGTTTTTTTTTTTATGTTTTCAATTTTAGTTAGCCATAATGACCCTGTTGCTGTACGCAGGTTAAAGAAAACCTTCCTGGTGTCGGGCAGTCAGGACTGTACTATTAAGGTGTGGGATCTGCCTGACTCTCTTCCTGATGTGGGATGTGAACCGGTCTTGATGACGGCACGACTCGTAGAGAAAGCTCACGACAAGGTGGGTCGTTGCCCCTGTCACGCACTAAGTGTTCAACGAAACTGTCAGATGAAATGTGGATGAAAACATATTTATCTGGTTGCAAAAATAGTTTTGACATCAGAAACCATGCTCTTGAGCACATTCTGTTGCTTTAGCTTTTCAGTCTTCCATGTGTGTATTGTCTTTGTTTTTTGTGTGCCCATTGCGTCAAAACAGTGTTTAGAAACTTGTAACGATAATTCGTCTTTTACATGACAGTTTGTCATATATATATACACATATTTGTCATATATATATATAGACATAGACACATCATATATAATAGGTAGTATATAGTATATTGTTTTTATCACACACAAAAAAGATCTCAAAGGTTGGCATTTATGGACTGTTTTATTTACGTAAATATTTGCCATCATTACACAAACTTTACACTAAGTACCAACAAGAAAAAAATGGGATACATAGTAATTAAAAGGAGCATTTAACATATTATTTTGTGAACTGTTTGTGTAAATGCTATTATTTGTATAAATATAATCTACAAATTTTTTGTAGATTGCTGCATAAAAGATTTTATAAAAAGCTGCACATACTTATTTTTTTAAAACTATAACTGTATACTACCATTTAAAAGTTTGAAGTTGGTAAGATTTGTTAAATGCTTTTGAAAGAAGTATCTTATGCTCAGCAAGGCAGCAATAATTTGATCAAAAATACAGTAAAACCGTAGTATTGTGAAAAATTATAACAATTTAAAATAACTGCTTTCTATTTGAATATAATTAAAAATGTAATTTATTCCTGTGATCAAAGCTGAATTTTCAGCATCATTACTCCAGTTTTCAGTGTCACATGATCCTTCAGAAATCATTCTAATATGATGATTTCCTTAAAAAAAAAAAAAAAAACTGCATTTACTTGGAATTCTTTATAAACATTATACATGTCTTTACTGTGACTTCTGATCAATTTAATTTGTCCTTGCTGAATAAACAAACAAAAAAATTAATAAAAAATAAAGCCTCACTATAATGAATCACTTCCCAATGTTTAGGTGAATGCGTTTGAATCTTACCTCAGTTCGTACATCCAATACAATATGACAAGCAACAGTATTATAGTATTTTATAGTGGAACAGTTAAGTTATTAGTGTCTCTACTTTTAATCCATTACTCCCCAGTTTTCCTTAAATGTCTTTTTGTTTTTCATCATCCCCTCTTCTGTTTATCCCGTGTCTTCCTCAAATATTCTTGTAGGATGTGAACAGTGTGACCATCTCTCCCAATGACAAGCTGCTGGCCTCTGGCTCTCAGGATCGCACGGCTAAACTCTGGTCGTTGGCTGATATGAGTCTGTTAGGCATCTTCAGAGGTCATAGTCGAGGTATTTGGTGTGTTCAGTTTTCTCCAGTGGACCAGGTACTGACCACGGCCTCAGCAGACGGCTCCATCAAAATCTGGAGCATTCAAGACTTCAGCTGCCTCAAGGTGAGTTACACGTTCATGTTTAGATAGCTTTGTGTATTCTAGAGAGTATTTGGTCACACTTTATTTTAAGGTCCAATTCTCGTTATTAACAAACCATTAACTACGACTTCTGCCTTAATAAACTCCTAATTTGCTGCTTATTAATAGTTAGTAAGGTAGTTGTTAAGTTTAGGTATTGGTAGGATTAGGGATGTAGAATATGGTCATGCAGAATATGTTCTTTATAAGTATTAATAAACAGCCAATATGTTAATAATAGACATGCTAATAAACTAGTTAATAGTGAGAACTGGTCCCTGTACTAAAGTGTTGGCTTCAATAAAAGCATATATACCATCAATTAACAACCTCGTAGCTCACAGTAGTGTTTGTCTTTAAAGTTTTATAAGTTAGCATTAAAAATCAGTTCCCCTATGGAAAAAATGAATGGGATTTTTATTTCTGGAACCCGACTGTTGTGCTGTGTAGTCTTATCTTGAAGACATCAAATGGCATGACGACCTCTAAAAAATGTCTTAGCATCTTAGTGATGAGTGTTGCATGGGCAAATCTGAATTAAACATGAAGTTGCATTTGCAGCCCATTGTATTTTCATAATTTAATGTGTTTCCAACAAAATGTGAAGATGGGATTTCATTTTATCCAATTTGATAGTAAAAAAGAGTGTTAGATGCCATAATGGTGCCAAGGGTTTGGAGAGGATGGCATTAAAAAGTAACAAGTCTTGGTGGCATCATTTGTGTAGATTTTTTTTTTTTTTTTTTAGTTTTCCTTTTAAAGGTAAATGGTTTCTTCTTAAGTGTAAAATGCACTAATGATGAATCAATGGGAATCAGGAACAAGTATTAGTAAAGAAAACGGGGTACATTCTAATTTTGTGTTGACTTCACTGTGAGAAACCATACTAAATTTTAATTGCTGAAAGTTAAAGAGATACTTCACCCAAAAATGAAAATTGACCCATGATTTACTCACCCTCAAGCCATCCTAGGTGTACATGACTTTCTTCTTTCAGACGAACACAATCTGAGTTGTATTAAAAAATGTCCTGACTCTTCCAAGCTTTATAATGGCAGAGAATGGGTGTTGAGATTTTGAAGCCCAAAAAAGTGCATCCATCCATCATAAAAAGTGCTCCACGCAGCTCTGGGGTGTTAATAAAGGCCTTCTGAAGTGAATTGATGCATTTGTGTAAGAAAAATATCCATATTTACAACTTTATAAACCGTAATCTCTAGCTTCTGCACCTAGGATGGCTTGAGGGTGAATAAATCATAGGGTAATTTTCATTTTTGGGTGAACTATCCCTTTAACATTGACATTCTGTTCAAACTGTTAGACATTAATTTCTGTGTTTAATCTCTGCAGACGTTTGAGGGACATGATGCCTCTGTGCTAAAGGTCATATTTGTCAGTCGAGGAACTCAACTAGTGTCTAGGTAGGTTATCTGTTTCCTTACATTTTCTGACTGCGGTTCACATGTACTATGTACGTAAACTTTCACTTTCATTTTAATGAGAATGTATGCAGATTTTTATGATGTTTGCAGGTGTGCTTGAGATTCATAGACCAGACACTGCAGCTTTGCCCTAGTGATCCAACTCTATTTCTCTGTCATTCTTCAGTGGTTCTGACGGACTTGTGAAGTTGTGGACCATAAAAACAAACGAGTGTGTGAAAACATTTGATGCTCACCAGGACAAAGTGTGGGCTCTGCATGGCAGCAGTAAAGATGACCTGATGGTGACTGGATCAGCTGATTCCACCATCACACTGTGGAAGGTCAGTCCTGATGTATCCTGTGCAGTCAGATTCACCTGAGCAGTGTGTTGAAACACTGTTAAACACGGGAAAGTGAAATGAAACAATGCAAACAGTGTTTTGTGCTGCATGTTTGCTTTTGGCAATCATTAATGTTTCCCTTACCAAGAGAAAAGGGCCATTGTTTTGCGCTGTGCCACTCTTCATTATAATGAATACATTTCTGATTTTTAGATTCTTATACTGCTGCTCAAAGCAAAACTATCATCATGTTGATGAAGCAGATTAATACTTCAGTTCAGGAAGGATGCACTAAATTGATCAAAACTAAAATTAAATGCATTTATAATGTTATAGAAGATTTCTGGTTTAAATAAGTGTTTTTTTATCTGTCTATTAATCAAAGAATACTGAAAAAAAATGTCACAGTTAAAAATTATGAAGCAGCACAACTGTTTTCAACATTGATAATAAGAAGAAATGTTTCTTTAGCAGCAAATCAGCATATTAGAGTGATTTCTGAAGGATCGTGTGACACTGAAGACTGGAGTAATGATGCTGAAAATTCAGCTTTGCATCACAGGAATAAATTACATTTAAAAAAAAAAATTTCAAATAGATAACAGTCGTTTTAAATTGAAATAATATTTCAAAATATTACTCTTTTACCTGGTTTTAATTAAATAAATGCAGCCTTGGTGATTAGAAGACACTTTTTCAAGAACATAAAAAAGCTTAAAAAAAACAAAAACAAATTAATGACCCCAGTAGTGTATCTCTCAGTGAAGCATAATACAGAGCAAAATTTCTACAATATTTCTATTCAGGAAAGATAATGTTTTTTCCTTGTAATAATGCTGTGCAAATTGTGTGCATAAAGTCAACAACATGCAAAAATGTAGGCTATGTTTATGATTTACCAATTCAGACTAGAAGCAGGATGTTGTTTGATTAACTTGCATAAAAGTACATATTTTTGTGGCCAAGTAGGTCAGCAGGTTAATAAGTGTTTTACTGCCAGTAAATTACAGTGTGAGTCTTAATACATATGCATACATGATTTAATGCTGTCTTTAGGTGTTGATTCTAGTCCTAATGACGATGACAGATGTGAATTTGAAAAATTGTCCAATGAGTGCTAGTACCTACAACACCAGTCTGTGTAACATAACAGTTCTTCTTTTATAGTTGCATAAAGATCAAATGAATGGAATTTCACATCAACATTTCATACATGTTTCTAAGATAACACACATTACATGACCAAAAATATGCACACACCTCTTTCTAATTAACAAGCTATTTTCACTACACCCATTGCTATGTGAAAATGAATGCTGATCTATAGTGTCATGCTCCCAAAGTGGAATAAATAGCTGTCTTTGGTGCCCAAATAATAATTTTCATTCCGGCAAAATCATTTCTATTCATTGCTGTGTATTTGTTTCTATTGTCTATACATTTTGGCCAGTTTTAGTGCAGTCGTTTGTTTTTTATTTCTCATTGTCTTTATCTTCCGGTTAGGATGTGACTGAAGTGGAGCTGGCAGAGGAGCAGGCCAAACAAGAAGACCAAGTCCTTAAGTAAGTCACTACCCGCATTGAAATATGTAACAAACAAATGCAGTCAGCCATAAAGACATGTGATTGAAGACTGACAAGGATACATGTCACAACATTTTAGCAAGCTAAGCAAACTCCTACTCACCTTTTGTCTTTAAAGCTCTCTCTTGACAACTGAATTCTGATGTTGAAACAACATTGTTTTCTTGAACCCTTAAGGCAATTTAGTTTTACCTGATCTGATTCCATCTATGCTGGTCTTGATAACATTATCACAAAATGAATTCTGGACTTGTTGTGGTTATATTATATTCACATTTTCTAATATTAAAGGGATAGTTCATCCAAAAATGAAACTTCTGTCATCATTTGCTCACTGTCATGTAGTTCCAAATCCATAAAACTTTCATTCATCTTTGAAACACAAATGAAGATTTGTTTGATGAAAAATTTCTGTCCTTTAAACGTCCACCAAAACTTTCACACTTCAGAAAGTTCATAAAGACATCATAAAAGAAATCCATATGAGCTTAATTCAAGTCTTATGAAGAGACAACTTTCTTTAAATGGATTAAACCGCTCAATTCAAGTGGATGAATGAACTTTTGAAAATGGATGAAAATTTTGGTGTAATGGTGTAATTTTGGAGTCATTTTGGTATAATTCATGTTTTATTAAAAATATATTTGTTTTGAAAGTCGAAAGTCTTGTTTTTGAATGATGTGATGGTGATTTTTGGGTGAACTATCCTTTTATATATAATACTTTTTGAAAGTATTCAAAACAAAATGTTTCACAAACATGTAGTTTGAGTGTTTATGGATTTTGTTGCATCTTCACAGGCAACAGGAACTGTCAAATTTACTTAATGAGAAGAAGTATCTGAAGGCCCTAGGAATCGCTATCTCTCTGGATCAGCCGCACACTGCATTGCGAGTTATCCGAGGTACTTTTTCTTTCATTTCTCTGTATTAATGAGTCAACCTGCCTGCTTTTCTTTCCAACCGCAATTATTTTAAATGGGCTCTTTGATTGTTAGATATAAAATCAGGTAGAGCCACATTTTTATACTCCATGATGTTTATTCAACTGAAACGTGAGAATCTCCTCCACGTCTACCTGTTTTGTTTTGTTTTTTTGACAGGATTATGTTTAGAATAAAGTGAATGAGCTTTAGTTCCTAAATGCCGTAACGCAAACTCTGGCTAATTTCCAATTGTGGCTTATGATTGTGTAAGATGATGTTTGGTGAATTATTTCCCATTGTCTTGTATTTGAATGAGGTTCTTTTAACCACAGCCGTGTGTAAACACAATATAACAGGTGTATTCAACAGCACTACTTAAGAAATTCCAGCATTGCTCTTTTAGCTGAACTAGTCAGACCTCAAATATGCCAAATCCATATTTTGTCACACTTTGTCATGAGGTGATGCAATCCTAATGAATGGACCTATTCAAAGTGTTAAATAAATCGTGTTTTTGCTCTGAATACATTCATTTATCATATTATCCAAATACAATAATTTAGTTTATTTTAAATATATACAGTGAAACCAAAAATTATTCAGACACCAGATATAATTTTTTATATTTTTTTTACTAGTGGGTGCAGGACACTATAGTTCATTTATGTAAGTGAGGATAGCAAAATAAAGTAAACTGTGAAATATTATACTCAAAAATTCTTCATACAGTGGGCTACCAGTAAAACTGATCAAAATTTGTGACAAAAAATTTGATTTGACACTTTGACCTGACCATGTTTTGTTACAAACCTTTCTATCAAAGTTATCTTGTCAAAAGTTTACATAATCCTTGCAGAATCTGCTAAGGTTAATTATTTTACCAAAATAAGAGCGATCAGAATGCACAATGCATGTAATTTTTTTTTTTTAATTTTTATTTGGTACTGTCCTCAATAAGATATTTTAAGACTCAAGCATATGCAAACTTTTAAATAGGTTCATTTTTATAAATTCAGCTATTATTTTGTCTTGTGGAGTGTATGTAAATATGTTTTGTAAAATATTCAGCACAATACTAAATAAAAAAAATAACAGGCATTTTGTATGACCCATCTTATTTTGGTAAAATACTTTGTGCATGTAAATTTGTATGTAAACTTTTTACCACAACTGTATACAGAATAAACGTGATATAAATAATATATTATAAATCATTTATATATGGGTCATCCTATAATTTAAGGTACATTTCATGTCCATAGATGGTAAATATATATTTTTAAAAATAATTTTCTTCATAGATATTATATTTTATCCATTAAGACAATACTTACTATAAACTCAGACATTTTTGTGCACCCTATTTTTGAGTTTGCTTGAAATTGTCTTAATGTCCCTTAAATTACAGTTCTTGCAATGTCTGCTTTTTGAATTGATGAGTCTTGAGTTCACAAATAATGAATAAAATGTTAAAGTCAAGATTATCTATATTAACTTTATTTTTACACTCTAAATACCTTGCAGATAGGCTGTTTAATTTTAATTTTCTTTCAAATAAGGAACTATTTCATTTTGCTTATGTCCACCAAAATTCTTTTAACTGTGTAAATAACAAAACACCTCTCTGAAAACTAAAAAATGGTTGATCATAAAACCATGTGACCAGCGTCATGTGATGTGCTTTTCTTTTGCAGCAGACATTTTGAACAAATTATGGTAAATGTCGTCTTAATTTTTTCTGTGTTTGATCTCCAATGATCTATTGTCAAGGAGTGTATTAATTACCTGTCAACTATGTTGGGTAAATTATGGTTTGCAAAATTTTTATGATTTTACTTCAAATACTTTAAAATTTGAGGTTAACCTGGTCAAGAAAATAACATTTGGTTGTCTAGACAAAGTCTAGACAAGTCAAAATAGTGAAATTATTAACTATGTTACCAGTCAACTCATACAGTTTTTCCGTAACAGTTCACAAACTCACCAACAGGGAAAACATCTTTTCTTTTGTAATATCAAAATGGCATTTAATGGTTAAGCTTGGCAACTACCAGACAAGTTACACTAATAAAATATATCAACTGAAACAATAGTTTTTCTATTGAAAAAGCATTGCTTTTACATTCTTTTTTTCCTGGTGTTAAACGCACCCTAAATTATAGAATGAAAATAATAAATAAAAATAAGCGAATTAATTATGATTTTCTTTAATCCTCAACAGAAATTCGCCAGCAGGAGGATGGGATACAGGAGCTAGAGAAGACCCTACTGAAACTCCGCCAGGATCAGAAAGGTACACATTATACACGTTATTATGTGCGTTAGGTAGGAGTGGGCGATACGACCAAAATCTTATATCACAATAAGAGTCATTTTATTTCACAGTCATTTTATTTCATCATGATATAGTTATTTTTTGCTTTAAATAAGGTCTTTATGATATCAAAATTTTTGATAACATAGAAATTTCATAATTATTGGCACCAGTGTCAATATCACAAAAAAACTAATAGTCTAAATTAAAAAACACAACTCAAGCTCACTGAAGACAAGTAAACAGTCGGCGATTAAATAAGAATACAAAACTAATTACAAGCAATAGGACAAAAAAACTACAGTAGAACAAATAAATAAGAAATTCTATGTACATTCTATAAAGAAATCAAATGAATAAAAACACTGCACATTCTTCACTGTTTAAATTAAATATATATTTCTTATTAAAGTGACAAAAGTGTTTTAGTCAAGAGCAGTGAGAGATTTTCTCTTTTGTTGTTTGATTACCATGAATGACAGACAGCAGGAATATCAGACTGCTGTCACTTTAAGAGCTTCCCGGATCAAATATACTGTTACACGTTTTCTTTCTCAGCTGTTTGCTTTCACTTTCAAAGATGGCCATTTTGACACATACAAGTGTGTGTATTTAACTGTTCAAGGCCTGTAAAGTGGCGCAAATTCAATACTCCCGTGCTCTATGAGCACTGTTTTCATGTGCGCGTGCCTTGCTGACAGCGCTCAGAAACGGTCTCTCAGACAGTGCGTGCATATAGAGAAATGAGTTCTCTTTCGCTGCTGATTGTGTTTTAACGGCTTAAAATCACTTGTTTTTAAACCGCAATGCTTAAACGATAAGTTTTCGTGACCACGTAGCACAGCAAAGTCACGTGAGTCCAAAATCTCTACGGGTTGACAAATTTCTACTGGTTAATCATGTCTACTGGTATATCGCCCACGCCTAGCATTAGGTCACCAGGTTAATTTTGTATGCGTTGCCTGATTGTGTGACTGTGATATGTGCTGTTTTCAGAGTCGGTGTTACGATACTCTGTGGTGTGGAACACTAATTCACGCAGCTGTCTGGACGCCCAGGCCGTTCTGCAGGTGCTGCTCACACACCTGAGCCCAGAGGAAATCCTGCAGTATCAGGGGACTCGTACTCATCTCGAGGGCCTCATACCGTACACAGGTGGGGTATTATTTTCATTCCAAATCAGTTCACCCATGATAAACATAATAAATTGGTCTTTTTGAAGGAGAACATCTGCATAAATAAACATTTAGTGTTTCTGGAATTTGCATTGAAAATAGCAATATAAATATGATTGTTTCTCATTCGCAGAGAGACATATGCAGCGGATTGGCCGTCTCCTGCAGGCCTCAATGTTTCTGGATTACATGTGGCAGAAAATGCGTATTACAGGTGGTAAAGACAGGTAAAAAAAAAAAAAAAAAAAGTTCCCAAAACTTCCTGATTGTGTATTCATTAAAATAGTGGTGTTTGTTAAGGGAAGCATCAGTATTACTGTTGCTAATGGTTAATGATCTGAACAAACTCTTAACTATGAGTCTTTGGTGCAAAACAAGTCCTTTGTTTGTGCTATAAAAATGAATGATGCAACAACCCAGCAAACATTTTACAGCGTCAGAGAGCCCAGCCAGATTTACATGGGCAAGCACTACTTCTTGTTCTCACTAGAGAGCAAATATATAAATCTAAGTAGGAATTCATTTAGTTATGGTTGTAAAAGTTTTTACGTAAACAGTAAAGTGTGTCACATACAAAACGAAATGATTGAAAAGTTGTTTATTTCCTTTGTGATTCGTCTACAGTTCTGTAGAATTACCTGAGTCACCATTTAATTACGATCTTTCAGGAAGTGGGTTTAAATAAATACAGCGCACCCAGGTTCCCTTTAACAAATGATAAACATTTCTTTCACCTTTTAAAAATACTCTCAATAAACATCTTATTGGCTTTCACTTATTAAACGTCTTGCCAAATTTTCCCTTGCTATCGGCTTGCTTCACTTTGGAGTATGTAAGGTAGTAAAGCTGTGTGAAGCTGCTTAAAGAAATATGAGTTTCTCCCATTGTTGACACTTTTCCTGTGAACTTTTAGAAAATAAAGAATTCCCAAAGTTGAAATACGGTTTCAATTTAACACTTTTATTAACTCAGCTAGTCTAGTGACTAAAGCATGCAATATGTATTTGAAATCTGAATGAAATACATGCAAACAATATGATTTATGCACTAAATCAGCAGAAACTCTTGTACAATCTGCATATTTTTGAACGGTCAGGACAGACATCAAAACCTGTGCCTCACAGCAATTGGTTGACGTCTGGCGTCACACATCGCCAGTGGACACGCACCATTAGTATTAATAAAAATCGACCTTTTAGACATAAAAGTACCCAAACATCCAGGTATTGTGAAAAAATTCGTTTTATGACAGGACAAATAAAGTGGGTGTTCTCAAATTTTTAAATGTACACTAGAGTCGATACTTTTATTCAGTAAGGACTCATTAAATTGTTCAAAACTGACCATAAAGATATTTATAATGTTACAAAAGTTGTTTGTTTCAATAAATGCTGTTCTTTTGAACTTTCTATTCATCAAAGAATCCTTAAAAAAAGATAGCACTATTTCCACAAAAATATGAAGCAGCACAACTTGTTTCATCACTGATAATAATAAGAATTGTTTTTTGAGTGTCAAATCAGTATATTAGAATGATTTCTGAAGATCATGTGACACTAAAGACTGGAGTAATGATGCTGAAAATTCAGCTTTGCATCACAGGAATAAATTACATTTTACAATATATTAAAATACCAAAAAGTTATTTTAAATTGTAATAATATTTCACAATATTACTGTTTTTACTGTATTTATTCTGTCATAATGCAGATTTTATGTGCTTTATGTGCTTTCTTCTTCTGCATTCATTTGAAAGTTTGTTCATTAAATCACCTGTTGCTCTGCTGTTTTTCTCTAGTGTGAACTTGGATGATGATGATGAGATGGACACCAGCCCTCAATCCATCTTCATCATAGACAAGCAACCAATGCAAATTGCAGACATTCAAGTATCTCTGGAGCAACAAGAAGATGAACAGGAAGATCTGGGGGATTCAGAAAACAGAGAGCAACTTCTTGATGAAGATGAAAGTGTCAGCACATCTAAAAGCGCTCATGCGAAGAGCGTGAAACCGAACGGTGTGAGCAGTGTCGTAGATGGAGGTCAGGTGTCCAGTGAGGAGAGTGAAGACGAGGATGTCATGGAAATTACCACCAAGTCTCTCCCCACCGAATCTACGGATTCTGACCCCTCCAAAACAGCAGATATAAGGTGATTGGCTGCTGTGGATGTCAATCATGAGTTTTTTATTCAGTACTGTTTGTTGAATGGATGGACTATTTATGATCTTTCTGAATATTCTGATTCATCAACGCAGCATCGCTTTGACATAAACAGGGTTTCCCTTTTATATCACCACACCAATTGCAAAAAATAAGTGTTTTTTTTATGTAGTTTTGTCATTCTTCAAAATAAGTAATGTTCATATCTATTGGAGAAGAAAAATAAATTGTATTCCCCTTCATGTGTTGGGAATTATGTTCAGCTTGGAGGAATATTCCCAGAAAATTGCGTTTGAAAAAGGAAAAATTCTGTTTATAGTAATGCTTTTGTAGTTATTTGGAAGTCAATGGGCAACATTTATAAATAGGAATAAATGTTAAAATTAAACCACTAAAATCCTGATTTAGACATTTTTACATATCAAATACAATATATTTTAGTGAATGATGGTACATTTTAAACAAACAAAAAGAGTATTCTCTTTCTATACTCAACTGAACTTTTATTTTTAAAATTTATTTTTACTTTATTTTTTTTTGTTAGAAGTGTTTTCTGTGGTAATCAACATCACCGTCCACAGAACTTGTACTGATCCCAGAACATTCCTTTATTATCTGACTCTTAAGAGTATCACAGCACTGTTCAAACAACCATTTCCAAAAACGAGCTGTCCTTTCATGCTCTTAGTATAATAGTGTGTATTCAGTCCTTTTAATGATAATGTGGTGTTTTACCCACTTAGTTTTTCCTGAAACGTTCAGTATCTTGTGCAAGCAGTGAGTCATGTCTGCTTTAAACAGTATTGAATGGTGAACATCTCCGATTTCCGTAAGCGTTAGATACACCGAGCGTATCTGTGATGCACAGCTTGAGTTGAAAGAATGCAGGGTGTATACAAAACTCTCCTTTTTGACCGAATACCATCTAAACCTGTTCTTTCTTGAGATAATCTTGATGTTTGCATAATATCGTGTTCTTACCCCAACTGTGTTTAGACAGACAAGTAATTTGTCTGTCCACTGAGAGATAGTGACATTACAAAATCACAGTGAATCGGAACATACCGTAACATCATGCAAGGTTTTAGGCCAATGAGATTCGGGCTACAGGACACCAGGAACCAAGAAATGAATAAAATGTTTCAGTTGTTGCAGTCACATCTGGTTACACAAAAACAGATTTCGTTTTAGTGTCTAATTAGAACACTTTACGGTTTTGACTGCTGACTTGTATTGGGTTTACTTAGGTAGGTAAAATATGAATGCAAAAACTGAAACCAGCTCTTTAGAATGTCAGGGGTGTCCAATCCTGCTCCTTGAAGGCCAACGTTCTGCAAAACGGTGTCCTTACAGGAGCAGGATTAGACAACTCTAGTTTAAGCCATAGTAATAGTAGCAATTAACTGGAGAGCTACTTTCCTGCTGATTCCCTTCTAACCCTTCTCCAACATTTCAACACATTTAGATTTAAGCATTTGGCAGGATGCTTTTATCCAAAGCAACTTTTGAACTTTTTTTAAATTTTTTTTTTTTAGTCATTCGTGCAGGGGAATCGAACCCATAGCATTGGTGTTGCTAATGCAAAACTCTATTCTTTGAGATACAGGAACAATTAGCTGGCTAAGGTGGGATTGATTGAGTTGAAGCTAAAGATTGGAGACCTCTGACTTGGACATTAGTCCTTAAAGAACTGATTTGGCACTAACCTGTGTTTCAGATATTTTCGGGATACATTACGCTTAATATGATACTTCTCTGACAGTGTTGGGAAGGTTACTTTGGAAATGTAATAGGGTAACTTGTAATCTGTAACCTATCTAAAACGTAATAACTAGTGTAACTATTTCAATTACTTACTGATTACATTTGATTGCTTCTCTAAATTTCTAATTTTTTCAACTGTTAATCATTTTCTAACATGTAAACCAGGCAGGGTTAACCTTACAGTAGTACTCAACACTGATTACTGTCATTTTTGAAATCCTTCATCACTTGAATTAAGATTATAATAATTTAATTTTAAAGCACAGCCGCCACAAAATCAGACTTACTTTGAGATCATTCTGATGTTCAATACAGATTTAAAACCATAACAAGAAATAGTTTAATACCTATGATACTGTTTTTGAAATCAAATTTTTGCATAGCTGCGACAGGAAACACTGGCATCTAACAATGCCTTGGGAGGGAAAAAAAAAGTTAATCTTGAAAAATAAAGCATATGCATAAACCCAAATAGGAAATAAAACAGTTATCGAATAAGCATGTGTCCAAAACTCCTGAAACACTGGTGTCTCATATTTTAGAGCAGTCAATGCAACTTATGAAAGAAATTGGTTAAATCTGTATATGGGAAAAAAAAAAAAAAAAATCAGATGTAATCCCCTTTGTAATAGTTAACATTTTCATAAGTAACTCTAATTTAATTACACACAATTTCTCTCAGTGACTCTAACTGATTACAGTTTCATTTATTTTGTAATTAAATTATGTAATTTAGTTACATGTAACTAGGTACTCCCTAACACTGTTCTTTAACAGTCCATTTGCAGAAATTAACACTCCAGTAATGCCAGTCTTTCGGTTAAATATTTTATTTTATGTTTACAGGCACTCAACATGGGAAAAATATCCAACAAGTCAACTCAGAAGAGTGTACAGTGTATAATATACGTCAGGATATGCAATGCATATAAGGCACAAGTGATATTTTCCACTGTGGAAAAAGAGGGAAAACTAAGAGAGACACAAATCTTAGATAAATATTCTGTAGAAGATTTTGTAAGATTCCTAGGCTGTCAATCACTATCTTTTCTTCAGTACAAGATAATCTACATTCAACAGATCCAAAGAGCAGCTTCTCTAGAAACATGTAACATATGTAATAATTCTGTTCCAAGAATAAGATCTAAACTTAGTTCTAGTAGTATAAATGTGTAGCAAGAATCTCTCCTGAAGCTCCATCATTTGTCCAGCAAATAATCACATTAGCATCAAGCAAGTGTTATGGAAGTGGACATTAATGCTTATCTGGACCTGGACTCTTGGATACTCTACTCAAACATGTAACCTGAAGTGCTTGAGACATCGGCCTAACTGGTTCTCTGCAGGTTTTTGCGTGTGACGGTGGTGCAGCGCTTGAGTATCTCCTGGGCTTGGGGTCTTGGTGGTATCTTGGGGGATGAGGGCATCTTGTTGAGACTGGGGTCTGATCTGCTGCTGATCATCTTGCCGCCTTCAGCACTCTCAGGGCTCAGGCTGCCAGAAGAGTCAGGCGTAGGCGTGCTACTCCGGCGTAATTTGTCTTCTGTGTCCAAGCGGTTTAGCGAATCGCTGCCGGAGAAGCTGCTGTCGTCGCTGAACTCTTCGCTGTCGTCACTCAGACTGCTTTCGACAAACTCCACTCGGACTGATGGTGGAGTCAGCTGTGTTGTGCGAACATCCGGCAGTCTACTCATTGATCGTGACATCTGCTTATCTCTAGGCTCCAGGGTGCTTCCTGGAGGTCCCAAGTTGCCTTGGGATCTGCTAAGCTCACGGCCAGAGACCTGCAGGAAATTTTCTCCAGGACGTTGAAGCTGTGCCAAGTCAAGTGTGGAGCTGGTTATCTCTCTCTTAGCAGGCATCAGGTGCATTCGTGGGTTATTGTACGGTTGCAGGTACATAGATGGTACGAATCCTGCCTTTCGATTGTACCTGAGGGATAGACAGAGACAACTCTCAATTGGTGAGGTAAGATCTAGAACTAGTGTTAGATTTGATTTAATTCATTGGATGTGAACAAGGAAGAAATGTCATCTGCACAAACTGCCAGAACTAGTACACAAAAATGAGGATGTAAAGCAAGTGCCAAGTTTGTTTCCAGACGCTTCTGCATGTTGAATGAGCAGGTAAAGGTTTCCTGCCTGTTAGATAACTGGCGTGTATTTCATCTGCTCATTTTTGCCAGTAAACAATATGAAGATTTACCTCACTATCCACCAGCCGTTGTCAGACTTCTGTAACACCTCCACCACAGACCCGATCTCCACTGACAGTTCATCACTGTTCATGGCTTTGTAACTTTTGGCGGCAACATAGAATACACCTGACGAATGGAAAAATAAGATCTGGTTAAGAACAACTTGGTCAACGGATGAATACATTCTTAATATACAACAGCACTGGTTTGAAGTCCTGTTCCTGGAGGCCACTATCCTGCAGAGTTTAGCTCCAATCCTAATGGCGAGTTCACACTGCACGATTTTCAAAGTCGTCGGATCACCGTTGTTTTCACACTGCACGACTATCTGGAGTAGCATTCAGTTCCTGCTGTGTTCACATTGCACAATGGATTGACGACAGGAGGTTACACACTGCCTGACTTTACAATAGGAAGAATCGCAGACAGCTCTGTCGGATCCGCAAACTACGTTTCATATAACTGCCCTGTATCTTGCTCTCTCATTGGCTATAGGTCATCGCCGATGTATTTTTCAGTCAGAAGAACTCATTTCACACAGCAGGATTTTGAATCGCCGACAGGTCCAGAAATATTTCACGGGTGTCAACGATTCTCTCAGATCGCATCTTTGATAATTCACACTTCGTGATTGTCACTCACGTGAACGAGCACCAATTTGCCTCTGATTTTCGGGCATTTGTCAGCGATTTCGCAAAACTTGTCGGCGAGTGAAAATGGGGGCTAAAATCGTGCAGTGTGAACTCGGCATAATCAAACACACCTGGACCAGGAAATCAAAGTCTTTAGAATTACTAGAAATGTCCAGGGCTGTGTTTCCCAAAAGCATCGTAAGCTTAAGTACTTCGTAGACCCATTGAAACCAATAGAGCTACGATCAACTTAGGCTTACGATGCTTTTGGGAAACGCAGCCCAGGGAAGGGACAATTTGGAGCAGAACCCTGCAGGACGTTGGCCCTCCAGGAGCAGGATTGGACACCCTTGTACTTTTGATTTGTGCATTCACAGTGATTTGCAACAGCAAAGTGACCAGAATTCATTCATTTTCAAAGTAGTGGTATAAGCACAATTAGGTTGGTTTCCATATTGGTTTCCAAAGAAAGGCTGATTCAAAACACAAGAATGTGAAACATTCACAGTGCGGCCAAACCGGTTTTATTTTCAAATAAACAAATACATTAGAAGCCACTAAACGGGTACTTACTTCCAACATCCATCACATCAGGACCATCATCATCCATCTCAGCTCTCTGCAGATAAGGAGCAGGAAACCAAGCGAGACGTTTGGCTTCATTTTCCACCAGCCACCATCCTAATGAGACAAAGTCGAGAACAACAAAGAAGAGCATTTTTAGAGACTGTGCTTCTAAATGCTGTCTGTGTAGTTTGGCAAAGACTTCAAAGACCAAATGAGTTCTCACCTTTTTGGTCCTTAATGAGCACATCCACAATCTCATCCACCTCAACCTTGAAGGGCTGATTCTTGGTGTCCTTGGTCTCATAAGTAGCTATGCATCGGTATGTTTCAGTAACAAAGGGTTGAGTAACGTTGTTCATTCCAACATTACCGCTGCTCAGAGTGGTCTCTGATGGCATGATCACGATACTGCCGAACAAAACACAATCTTTAATTAGCTTCTGTTTCAGAGACCTGGTATGTATAGTTTTGAAAATTCTAGCATGTATTATTTTCTGCTCTGCTAGTTTTTGCAGCATCCCCTTACCTGTTTTTTGCAAAGTCAGAATCGAGGTCCTGGGGTTTGGGCAGCAGGAACTGGATGAGTTCTGAGCTCTGGCAGATACGGGGATCGCTCTTCAGCAGTTCACTGCAGTATTCTTCCAGAGCCTTCAGTCTGAGCACAGACTTACTGGGGCTCCACTTCTGCATGTTCTTCTGCACTTTTGCAGCTGCAAATAATTTTTTATTTATTTTTTTTTTAAATATATTACTTTATGATGAGGGCTGTACTTGAATTTGCACATTGTTTAATGAACAACTGGCAAAGTATTTACCTTTAAATTTGGGAACAATCCTTCCTGACCTTCTAACGGGGTTTGAAGGAGGGAATTTCTTCTTGAGTTGTCTCTACAGTAATAAGCATGTAGATGTTATTCAACTTGACATTAAATGAAATTAAATAAAGAAAGAGACTTGAAGAAAGAGACTTACATGCAGCTTCTTGAAGTCTTCAAGCGATCTGTACACAGTGACCTCATTTTGATCTGACCAGAGTACAGAGGTCATGTACAGCTGGAAAGGGAAGAATGTATTAGACACATTTCAATACTTCTTTTTAATTACATCAAAGCTCTCACTTTACAGTCTTTGTGTTATTGTGTATTTAGTTAAATAAGTTAATGAACCACTGTACATACAAGAGTGTTTCCTTATTTCTATCCGTTCTGACCCTTAAAATTAGCTATCAAGTTATATATTATTTGAAGAATAAAGTTATCTGTTACCACATGAAGCACCTTTTAGGTTATTTGACAAAAAAAAAAAAAAAAGTTTTACAGTGTGTATTATTTTTAAATGCGTTATGAAGCTGTTTGTAATTTCACATTATGTAATTATTACTATAGTATTTATATATAATAATAAATTGATTAATTATACTAATGCTGATATGTACGGTGTGTAAAAATTTGATACCCACTGACACTGACAAACATAATCAATAATCTTATTCAAAACAACTGTACCAATATTAAATTGTAATTTGGTAACACTTTATTTTAAAGCATCCTTGTTACACATGACATGTACTTACTATTATAAATAATAACAATAAATTATGTATAATTACATGCAACTAACCCTAAACCAAACCCTCATCCTAACTCTAATCATATAGTTAGTACATTTAGTTAATTAATATTACTCAGTATTTAAATGTCTATGTACACTATAAAAAGGACACATTAAATAAAAATGTAACCTGTAATTTAAAAAAAAAAAAAAAAAAAACCCAATGCAAAATAGGAAAATAAAATGTGTCTTACTTTAGCTACTTCTTTCTGCATCACTCCAACAAGCTGAATGTTGACGGGGTATCTTTGCTCGCTCATACTGACCAGGTTGTCGTGCAGTAGTCGTGTAGTGTTGTCTGTTGTTTGACTGACTGCTCTTCTGTTGGGCGCTCTCTATTTATTACGCCTCCAGCCAGAGGCGTGAACCGATCCGCGTCCACAACGCTCCCACTGCAATTGCACAAACCGGAGAGTCCGCTGTTATGTCACCAATATTCCTTGAAAAAGCCTGGATGGAATATCATATGAGTGTCGATCAATCATCGATAGTTTCTCTGTTTAAACTTTCCTGGAAGCCTATAATAGACTGTTCTGTTGTGATTATAAATCACTTCATGTGGTGTGACAACATGCCCCGCTATTGTCAAGATGTGTTCAATGAAATGTAGCATCGTGTACAATAATGGAACGTTCATGGAACGCTATATATTTTAAACGAATCAATTTTGAGACTGCTATTTGTAAATACACAACAATAACGTTATTAACAGTACAACTAGTCAACCTGTAGATAATCTAGTCTCCCTCCCTCTACTCTACCATGGTACCACAATACTTAAAAGATTGGATATATATATATATATATATATATATATATATATATATATATATATATATTAATATAATATAATATATATATATTTTTTTTTTTGAATGTGCATAACCATTTTGATCAGCAATACATTGTAAAAAATGTTTATTTCATGTACTGTAATGTTAACTGCCAAATAAAAAAATACTAGCTAGTAATTTAGGCTATAGTAAATAAATACTATAGTGTTTTTGAACCATACTATAGTAAAGTGTATTATAGTGTATATATCATAGTATTTACAACACTTTGTTAATGAATGCTACGGCATACTGTAGTATTAACTATAGTGAACTGACAAACTGTAATAAATACTGTAGTATACTTTAGTTTTTACTACTGTAAACTGTAGTGTATTGTAGTATAATATACCCTATAGTTGTAGAAAGCTTACAGTACAGTATTGGGTAAAGGAATTTGTTTATATTACTGTAGTTGTTATATTACCACAGCAACTATAGAATTACCACAACAAATTAATTCAAGTAGCTTACTTTACTATAGTATGATTCAAAAACACTATAGTATTTACTATAAATCACTATTGTATTTTTTCATGTGGGCTGTAACTAAATTGATAGTTCACCCAAAAATGAAGATTCATCATTTGCACCCATGAATTTCTTTATTCTGTTGAACGCAAAAGAAGATATTTTAAAGAATATGGGTAGTATGGGTATTAAAACTGCTGGTAGCCATTGACTTCCATAGTATTGAAAAAAATACTGTGGAAGTCAATGGCTACCGTCAACTGTTTAGTTACCGACATTCTTCAAAATGTCTTTGTGTATCTTTTTTCGTGTTCGACAAAAGAAAGAAACTCATTCAGGTTTGGAACAACTTCAGGGTGAGTGAATGATGACAAAATTTCAATTTTGGGGTGAACTATCCCTTTAAGACTCACCTTTATTAATACAACTGGAAACTTTAGAAACTGCTAACAAACAGCAGCAAACCTAATGTTTCTAGTTGAAATTGTTTATGGAGAATATTTTCTTAAAAAGAGTGGTAATGAAAGGAAAATTCTTAAAATTGACATCCTTATATGTTGCAATAAGCCATAGTGGGAAATGGAACTAGTGTATGCTAAAACTAGTCTATGATGTAGTAGTCTAGACCGGAAAGGACTAATGATTAGGATACTTAGAAGAAAAATGAGATAGTACTATATATAGCACTTGTAGCCCTCCACATCAATGCATGTCATAAAACAGTGACATATTCATAAATCAATGGATGATGTGCTGATGTGAACGTAATGCAGCCATAAACCCTAGACATTCCAGGAAATAGAAGATAAAAAAAGAAATGATTCCTATTAGGTTATAAGAAGCTTCAAGGAAATAGACGTAGGCAGGGTTTCCTCTCAGATATGCGCCCAACCTACATTTGAAGCAGACACCTATGTTTATTGTAAAATGTTTTCACACTTAACTAACTCACTGAAAAAAAAAAAAAAAAAACCCATCATTAAAATTCCAGATACAGATTTTACATAACATATGCGTACAGGTTTCTCTGTGCTAATCTTGTTAATTTGTATACATCATTATTATGGGTATTTTGCATGCATGAGATAGTACTATAAAAATGTAAAAACTGTAACTTGAATGCTTTGTAAGTCGCTTTGGATAAAAGCATCTGCTAAATGCATAAATGTAAATGTATTTTGGTATATTATTGATTATATTAGGGTGTGCAAAATCCCTAATGACACATGGTTTGTGATATACTTTAATTTACACATATTATTTCCATCGCAAAAGTTTTGCAAGAAAACGCAAAAGCAATGAAATATATTTTTTCCTCTCATTGCATTTTTTTTAAATATCATTACGTATGTCCATTTAGACACTCCACAATATAATAATGTACGATGAGCAATATTGTTAACTGATAGAAACAGTTTTATTTCATATTGCATGAACTAATGAGAACATATACAACTTTCTAATTTTATGTTAAAACTATATTAACACAGATGAACAAATTATATAACTGATATTAATTTGAACCAATGTAGTTGACTAAGTGTAATCTTATTATAGTGGTTTCCATTATTATGTGGTAATATTATTTCCTTCATGTTCATGTTGTTTAAATAGTAAAGGATTATAGAGATTATAGAGATTATAGGCATGTAATGTCAAATATACTGTACTGCATTATATGAAATTCAAAATAATTAATACATAAGAATTAAGCCTTGAACAATGGAAAAAATGCATTTCTCTGTGAAACCCAATAAGATGTTTAAATAAAACTACTAAAATAATCATTAAAAAAGTATAAACAGCTCCACTTTATAACAGTGTTATTTTAGTATCATTGATGTACTATTTTTTATTTTTTTGGCAATATTTTAAATTAGATTTTATGTATTTTCTGTTTTAATTTTAATTTTAAAGTTTGTGTGTCTGTCAGTTTTTTATTTTATTTTATTATTGTTATTATTATTATTATTTCAATATGATTGTTTTTATTAAGTTTTAGTTTTTTAGTTGTAGCTTGTATAGATTTAGTTGGTTTAGTCCTTCAACTTTAAACAAAAATGTGAAATGTTGCCTTGGCAAAACTAACTGAAAAAAAAAAAAAGTCAAGTCAAATTCTATTTTATTTCAAGTAATGAAAATGTTTTCTTATGGTTTTGGTTTTAATGATAGTTAACAAAAATAACCCTGCTTTATACAACATATAATCAACTTAAAACCATTCCTTACATATTCATATATGTAATTCATATAACAGAAAAGTGGCACAAACCTTTTATATTCATAAATAATAAATACAAAGCATACAAAGCCCATTTACAACACAAAATCAGAAAATCAATCAAACTGACTAGAAAAAAAAAATCTATACAATAAAGGGTAGCAACAAATTCAAACTCGTTTTATTCTGAATAATAAAATAAGACATATTTTAGCATAAACACACTAGAAGCAGATGCAAATAAAGAACCTTTTTTTTTTTAAGAGTGTTCCTGTTTTACTTTCCATCCTCATTACTCTGCCAACTCTTTTACTGTATTTCTCAATTTCCTGGAAACAACCCACAACATCCTTGTGATGTTTAGATGGGCATTTTCACATTTTCTCTTAAAAACACAAATATAAAAATCGACTTCACTGCACGTTTTTCTTGTATTTCGGGCTTCTAAACCCCTGACAGACCAGAAACTCCTTTTTTGCTCCCTATTACACACAATACATTCACCATAAGACAATATGACGCTATATCGTTTAGATTTACGTTATGATCCGAATGGTTGAAGCCTTTCCACTATTGTGTATGAACTGTGAAGTCTATGCCGTGTGAAGCAGGTGAATGTGGTTAGCTATACTAACACCGCTAGACAGAAGCCACAACCACAGACAACAATAACAGTTTCTCAGAGATATGGACATCAAACAGAGCTGGACCATTTGCGCATTTCTGATTCGCTTAACAAACTGTGTGAATTTCCACACCTAAAGCTTTATCTTTTAGCTCTTTCATTTGAGCAGCTTTTGAAACTGTGGCCTCTTTTGAATGTTGCCATCAAAATTTGAATATTCTCATTTTTAACATCACATTTCTAATGCATGATGCACAAATGTAACATTATATAACCTATTCACTATTGTAACTTGATTTCTTCCTTTAAGACTGTCATTATGAATGGAAAGTAACTGGCCTCCTTCTGAAGTCCATCATTTCCTGTTGTGAATCATATGGATTGCATTCGCTTTCACAGGATAATAAAAAGAACGGTCAGTGTTATTTGATTTTTGACGTCAAGTGCATTGTGAAACATGTAAAGTTACTGTTGGCTTACTGTTAGCCACATGACATAATATAGTGATAAAAGTGAAGCGCTGGTGTGAATGATAGCTAATAAACAATCAGGACAAAGGTCCAAAACACTCCTGACAATAGAGAAAAAGGTAAAACATAAATTTAACGATGGGGAAAAACATTTGCAGTTGTGTTTCAAATGCACTTCAGTATTAATTCCTCTTTGTTGAATTCATGTGCTACATTAAATGCATGTATGCACCAAATTTTATATATATATATATATATATATATATATATATATATATATATATATATAAACATTGATAAAAAATGTTTGTTGAGCATCAAATCAGCATATCAGAATGATTTCTGAAGGATCATGTGACTGAAGACTGGAGTAATAATGCTGAAAATTCATTTTTGCATCACAGAAATAAATTATATTTTAAAATATATTCAAATAGAAAAGATTTATTTTAAATTACAATACTATTTCACAATATTAGATTTTTTGTTGCATTTTTGCTCAAATAAATACAGCCTTTGTGAGCATATATATGATATCAGACTCCACCTAATGTCTTTTTAATTATTTTGTTTATGAGTCACAGTTTCTCTGTTCTGAGTTAATCGTTTATGCTTTATTGCTTTGTTACTGTAAATATTGCATTATTCATACATAATTCTGGATGACTGGAAAGTGCAGTCTGTATCCCATAAGTCTGTAAGTGCATACTGTATCCCACAATGCTTTGTGCTCGACTCTACCTTCCAGCGTGAATAAATGAACTTTTGACCCATTTGAAGTTACAACCCCAGTTCCAAAAAAATTGGGACGTTTTGTAAAATCAGTAATCTGTGATTTGTTAAATTCCCTTCAACTTTTATTTAATTAACTGAAGTACTAAGAAAAGATTTCCAATGTTTCACTGACAAGCTTATATGCATTTTGTAAATATAAACAAATTTTGATGTTGATGGCTGCAACACACTTCAAAAAAGTTGGGAGAAACAAAATAAAAGGTTATAGAATATCCAAATTATACAGTTTTGAAACCGTTCACAATAAGCAGGTGAATTGGTAATAGGTGAGGGGATCATGTTTGGGTATAAAAGGAGCGTCTCCGTCTTTGCCAGCAAAGCCACTTTGTGCCAAATTTCATGAGATGTGTCAAACAAATCGAAAATCACATTTCTCAATGCAAAATGGCAAAGAATTTAGGTCTTTTTAGCATACATAATTATGTGAAGAAAAAAAATCTCAGTCTGTGTAATGCAAGGCAGGAAACCTCAGCTGAATGTGTGTGACCTTTTAGCCCTCAGATGGCATGGCATAAGAAACCGTTATGCTTCGGTGTTAAATATAGCCACATGGGCTCAGGAGTACTTTGGAAAACCACTGTCATTTACCACAGTCTACCGCTGCATTAAGAAATGCAACTTGAATCTCTGTTTCGCAAGGAGAAAGCTATACTGGGCCAGAGCTCATCTCAGATAGTCAAGAAAAAAGTGGAAATGTGTGACGTGGTCGGTCAGATGAGTCTACATTTCCACTTGTTTCTAGGAATTATGGACGTTGAGTTCTCAGTTCCAAAGAGTGATTTTTGCGAGTTCGTATTATGAGTGAGGTCATATCAATTCATACGAATGACCTACCCCTAACCCTACCAGTCACTGAGGTCTAGACAAATCGTACGAAATCGTACAAGTGAGGTTGCATGAATTTGTACGAATTACCCACCTCGTAAAATACGTACGAATTGGTGGTAAGATAGTGTTGGTATGGCCCATTATGAAAAGGAGAATCAGACAATAACGACTACGGACTGATGAGCAGCAGAAGTCATGTATCAGGCAAGACTGGACAAAGTTGCATGCAAAACTTTAACAATTAATATTCTCAATTCTCAAACAATTAAACATTGTAATTAAAAGGACAGTTGATGTGACAGAATGTTAAACATGCCTCTGTCCCAACTTTTTTGGCGTGTGTTGCAGCAATCAAAATCAAAAAATTAGAAAAATCTAAAAATGGTATTCAGAGTACTGTATATAGCCTAGTACACTAGATCACAGTCCATGTACTAAAGAGATGATACTACGCCATCTAGTGGTTGAGAGAGTCGCTTACATCTCTTTATGTGTTAAACATAATGAGTGTAACTCAAATAAATCACTTTCATTTCACTTTCAATCTGCAGTTTACACAAACCTATGAGAAACTCAATCCATGTCCTGAACTCACAAAAAAAAAAAAACAACAACTCACATCCGGATCAATAGAGTCTTTATTTTTTTATCCTTTTGTGCCAATAAAAAGATCACTCATAACTGTAGAGACTGAAATCATTTGTGTACACCACAAACAGCCCTATTATGTACATCCCCTCCTTCTGTACTGTAACAGCATGTGCAGTGGCCTTTCATTTGCTTAGCATTTCTTTAAATAAATCTTGACCTTCAGGCAGCAGATTAATAGGTGCAGCAAACAAACATCCCAACTTTTCATAAACACTTTTCTGTGACCACGTTTCTGGGTTTAAGGACAACAAAAGAACCCAAACAGGTAAAGATGTAAAATTTACACATATTTGCAAAACATCTCAATTATTGGGTGTTTTAGACATTTTGCATGAGCAAATGTGCATCGTTAGTGGGATTTGGCAATGGGATGAGCAAAAATAAAGAATTTTCTATGTACAAAATGTCATTAGGACATCTCAACATAGCTAGGTTGAAATGTGGCATGAACCTGTTGTTAGTCTACAATTAAAAAGGAGGTTTTGGCGGATGAGGTACAGCAATCTTTCATTTCAAACACCTTTTCGTAACACTCACATTCTTATAAGTCTTTCTTTCTGTACAGAGCTTAAACTGATGATTATAAAAGTGGTTTATAGACAAATCTGACTTTAAGGCAAAGGGTTTGACTAAAGCTTAAATGGACGCATCTGGGTTTTGTATCATAAATGTGTCTCCCAATCTTTCAGCACCTCGTGAGAGGTTCCTAAAGCCTCAGCCGATACATTTTTGTGCGTTGTTAGGCTGTAAGAGATGTAGATCGCCAGAGCTGCCGTAGCATCAGATCACGGCCATCAAAAATGGCGCCTTGAGGCTGATGGGTAGTTTAAAATAACAGTGTTGTCCACCATCTGGACTGTTTGCTTTGAAAAATCTTCCTGAGCCCTCCAATAAAATCACTTGCTTATTCATCATGACATCTTCGGCAAGGACTGAAAGCCATGTTGTGCTTTTGCAGCCTTGCGTTCCGACACGCCGCGTGACATTGGTGCGAATACCAATCAATACTCTCTGAGCTGTTAATATTAAAGTGAACAAGTGAGAAGTGATTATTCTCAAACGTACGAGACTTGTATGGAAGCCTGTTTCCACCTCAGAATAATAATTAAACAACAAAAAAAAGTTAATTGCGATTTTTAAAGAAATCACAATTCTGACTTTATTTCTCTTGGTTCCAATTTTGTATATCACAATTCTGACTTATTTTCTCAGAGAAAAAAAGTCAAAATTGTGAGATGTCAATTTAGAATTCCGAGAAAGAAAAAGGTAAGAATTGCGAGATAAAAATTTCATATTTTGATGAAATAGCCAGATACAGACTTAGAATTGCGCAAAAAAACAAAACAAAAAAAAAACAACAAGATGATGTTAACTCAGAATTCTAAGAAAAAAGTCAGAATAGCAAGATGTTAACTCCAAATTCTGGGGAAAAAATAAGAATTTTGAGATACAGCTTCGGAATTCTAAGTCTAAATTCTGACTTTTTCTTTCCTGGAATTCTGAGATATACATTTGAAATTGAGTGGAAACAATGTCAAAGCTGCAACATGTAAACTTGAAATTCCAAGGAAAATATTAGAATTGTGAGATGATAACTCTGAATTCTGAGAAAAAAGTCAAAATTACGAGATAAAAACTCCAAAAATTTCCAAATACTAACGAGATTACGAGAATTGTGAGATATTAAAATTGTGAGATGATTACACTGAATTCTGAGAAAAAAAATAGTCAAAATTACGAGATAAAAACTCCAAAAGTTCCAAAATTCGAAGGAAAAAGGTCAGAACTGTGAGATGTTAACTCAGAATTTTGGGGGAAAAGTCAGAATTCCGAGTTACAGATTCAGAATTCCAAGAAAAAAAAAAGACTTCCCCCGGAATTCTAAAATATAAATTTGAAATTCTCAGAAAAAAACTAGAATTTCCAAGGAAAAAATTTGAATTGCAAGATTTTAACTCTGAATCCCAAGACAAAAAGTCAGAATTGGGAAATTCAAAGGAAAAAAGTCAGAATTGCAAGATACAGATATGGAATTGCGAGAAAAAAGTCAGAATTGCGAGATGTTAACTAAAAATTCCAAGATATACATTCAGATCCGCCAGAAATAAATTAAATTGTGTAATAAAATGTCAATTACCTTTACATTGCGTCGTGGAAACAGGCTTCCATATACTTGAGATTCTTATAAGCTGAGATTTTCAGGTTGCATAGCAAAACAAGGAGTGTAAAACTACCGACAGATTTTTTTTTTTTTTTCACAAAATCAGAAAGAAATGTTTCATCCAAAGCAGCTTTACAAATAGCTTTACCACCATGGGCTAATATATATACCTCTTTCCAAAACACCTGATTCCATTTCATTTCATAATAAAAAGTATATCACACGTAGAAGCGAAGGACCCAGCTGCTATATATGTGACTTTTGATGATACACCTTACGTTAATAAAAAAACAACGTCTGAGGGCCAAGCACGCCACAGACAATAGCAACTCCCTGTATCCATCATATCGCACACTGAATCTTTGATACGTCTTCAAAAGACGTCCCAGTGTCTGTATACACCGTCCCGCTTACAGTCTTTTCATACAGAATGATTAAAAAATAAATTATAACAAATTTCAAAACTTCTATTGGCCATGCTCTTTTATCAAATTACAAGGCAAAAAAATGAGAAAAATATCACCATTGGCTCTTCCATCCAGGGCAAAGAAAAACTGTGATTTTAATCCCCAAACCTTAAGGATAAAAATAGTTTTCTAAGATGATTGGAGGACAGAAGCGTTAAAAACTCAGAAACACAAAAGGAAAACCAAAACGCTAACACTGCTGCGTATCCCCGAATCCCAGTCGCTTGATCGGCTTGTGTAGACAGTCTCCTGAAAGAGTTCTCCATCACCTGTACCTCAGTTTATTCTTTCATTGAGGGGAGAGGACAGCCGAGTCCTGGGCGTAATCATTAGACAGTTCCTCTCTTTCTCTCATGTCCATTTCCTCTGTCTGCTGTAGATCCACCTCACCAGTGTCACCGGAACTCATAGATGGGTGCGCTGTGTTCAGGGACGTGTGTGAGGTTCAAAGACTGATACCTGATAAGAATAGGATCAAAATAGGGTTATATTGAACATTTATAATACATTTTTATATTTAGTATTTTTCTTTTAATTATATACCATTCAGAGCTTCTGTGGTAGTAGTAACCCTCTATGGTGGCTGTAGACTTCTGGAAACAGATGTAGTAGAAGCCAGCGAAGGAAGCACCGCTGATGTCTTTGATTGTGTGATCTGGAACCAGGAACTGCTCCTGTAACAAATACACACAACATTTGATTATTTACACGATTTTACTAGATTTGTATATAGTGGTATTTATTTATTTAATGCCATGTCAGCATCTTAGGCTATTTTCATGGCAAAAACAATAAAAAAAACCAGCAAACAAACAAGTTATATTACACAAGATTTTTTACATTAACATATGATAAAAATTCAAACTTTTTCAGGCAAAATTTTACTTAACTATTTAAGTGAATTCACTTCATAATAGAGTTTTCTACATACATTAAAAGCTGGACAGTCCAATAAACATATGTTTACTAGATTTGTATATATATTTATTTAACTTCTATGGATTTGTAGATATGCACTAGCATTCAAAAGTTTGGGGTCAGTAAGATTTTTCTGAAAGAAGACTCTTATGCTCATTAAGGCTGCATTTATTTGATCAAAAATACAGTAAAAACAGCAATGTTGAGAAATGTTATTACAATTTAAAACGTGACAATTTGTATTTTTATATATTTAAAAATGTAATTTATTCCTGTGACTCAAAGCTGAATTTTCAGCATTATTACTCCAGTCTTCAGTGTCACATGATCTTTCAGAAATCAACAATCAATAATAATATGCTGATTTGGTGTTCAAGAAACATTTCTTATAATTACCAATAATGAAAACAGTAGGGCTGCTTAATATTGATACATGATCATTTTTTCAGGATTCTTTGATGAACAGAAGGTTCATAAGAACAGCATTTATTTGAAATAAAAATCTTTTGTAACATTATAAATGCCTTTACTGTCACTTTTGATCAGCATCATTGCTGAATAAAAGTATTAATTTCTATCAAACGACAAGAACAATCTTACTGTGCCCAAACAGTACTGCATATGGTTTTATTCATATAATATACCATACCTTCCACCGCATGAAGACATAGTCACTGTTTTTTAGTTCTTCATAGTCGAAATCATCCGAATTAAAGCTTTTTGCATACTGATAAAATGCTTGAAACTTCCCCTGGGGAAAAAGAAGAGAAAAACATATTTAGCAGATCAGGTTCTACTATGAACCACATTTGAGTCATGATGCATAATGATGCATAATCATGATTTGCGTAGAGCGTTATGCACGACCTGAATCACAACATTATTTATTACCCAGTGTTTTCGGTCGACATCCTCATCCGCGTCCCATTTCCTGGTTAAAAAAGGCCGTTTCTTGCTTATGATCTCCCCAGCAAAGAATGTAGTAAGCGTGGGATATTCCTACAGAGAGCAACAGAGCAGGATGAGTAATGCTTTCCCTTCAGTCAGCTTTGCTGTGATCCGATATAAATTTCTGATACAGTCACACTAATTATTCGAGAAAAATAAAGTTAAAGAATTTCAAATCAAATGAATAGCACAATATTGTCAGTGCACTTTTTATTTGGAAATACTTCCTTGTTTTATGATGTTTTAATAGCGTTTTTAATTGTTTTAATTGACAAATTCAATTAATTTTCATTAATCAGTTCAAAACTCTGATTTAATGGTTTAATTGCATCATCTCCCAAAAATATTTACTGAAATATTCACTTAGTATTTTTAGATATCGGCATGTTTTAATAAAAATATACTCTACTGTTCAAAAGTTGTTGTTTTTTTTTTTTTGTCATAAAAAGAAATTCATACTTTTATTCAGCAAGGACATGTTAAATTGATCAAAAGTGGCAGTAAATACTTTTATAATGTTACAAAAGATTTCTGTTTCAAATAAATGCTGTTCTTTTGAACTTTCTATTCATCAAATAAAACTGTATCAAGGCTTCAAAAAAAGAAAAGAAAAAAGCAGCATAGCTGTTTTCAACACTGATAATAATAATAATAATAATAATAATAATAATAATAAATGCTGCTTGAGCACCAAATGAATCAAACCAGAAGTAATGGTTTCTGAAAATCCAGCTTTACCATCATGTAATAAATTACATTTTAAAATATATTCAAATAGCTAAAAGTTATTTTAAATTGTAAAACTATTTCACAGTATTACTGAAATCTGACATGAACATGATTACATACAATTCTTCTCTGAACTCATTTAGGGAAAACAATAGAAAACAACCATTATTTGATTAGTTTTAACTGCCTTTAAGTTCTTTCCTCAAACATTTTGAATCTGCTTGTTTGGAGTTATAGATAGCTAGATTGGAAGAAAAAGAAAAATTTTTTGAGAAATGTCAAATATGAAAATAATTCCAATTGTCACATTTGTTTTATAATACCTTGACACACTGTAATTGAGCTGCAGATCAATAAAGCTAACTGCATTCAGCTGTTTAAAGTGGAGTTAGGCTTACTATCAGTTTGAGTACAGCGACACTTTAAAGATCCGTTTGAAAACACACTATAACCCACTGAGCTCCAGTATCACACACACAAACCAGAAGACCACAAAAGCAGAAACTCTCAGACAAAACAACAGCAGTTTGTGTTTATCTCACGCCCTGCCATAAACTGATCACCAGCTACTAAAAACCACATTACAGATTTAGTAAACAGGTCACAGTATGATTATAAATGCGGTCACACTGACCACGAGTCTGTCTCACCTCTGTCAGACCTTTGATCTTGAGATACCCACACAAGTACGAGTCCTCCATGGTCACATGCTGTGGGTCCAAAGCAAAGGTTTTTAATGAAATCACAAACGAAGAGATCTGCAAATGTGGGTCAGTGCAATGACACTCAATAAAACTATTACAGAGTGCTAACTTGACCTCAAACATGAAGACTAAAATTAAACAATTTTACTTAAAAATGAGTATCTGATTCATAATGACTGTATCTCCAGATTCAGTGACCCTGGAGCACAAAACCAGTCTAAAGTGGCACAGGTATATTTGTAGCAATAGCCAAAAATACACCGTAAGGGTCAAAATGATCGATTTTTATTTTATGATAAAAATCATTAGGATATTAAGTAAATATCATGTTCCATAAAGATATTTTGTAAATTTCCTACCGTAAATATATCAAAATTTTTGATTAGTAATGTGCACTGCTAAGAACTTCTTTTGGACAACTTTAAAGGCGATTTTCTCAATGTTTTGATGTTTTTACACCCTCAGATTTTCAGATTATTTATTCAGCTTTCAGATAATGTATAAATCTCAGTTTCAAAACATTGACCCTCATGACTGGTTTTGTGGCTGAGGGTCACACATTCCACACATAAACATTACACACACATAAGTAACCACCTAAACAGCATTTCTGGCCTCAAAACTACCTAGCAGACTAAAAAACAGGATTTTAGGACTTCACAGTCTCACAGTCTAGTGAGCTGCCTACCTAGACAGCAGTTCTGGACAGCAGAGGCATTTGGAGTCGCAGGTGCGTTGAAACCCAGAATGCTGTCTAGCTAGGGAGCTCGGTCTTTGCTAAGCATGCGTGTTTACCTGCAGAACCACCTCCACATCGTAGGAGTTTCCTTTGCTCTTCTGGTAGCCGCGGAACTGGGAGCCGCTGTAGAGCAGAGAGGTGTTGACGCCGGGCTGACGGGTATTGATCGGCGGGGGCGGAACGAGAGAGGCCGAGGCCAAGCAGGCCAGCGGCGAGCCCTGACAGCAGTCGGTGCGGACCGGCATGATGGATCGCTTCTGCGGGGCTCTCCCCGAGCTCAAGCGGCCGAGCGGCGCTTATCTGACGCGCTGGAACCGGAGAAAACGCGACACTGACAACGCGATGCGTAAGTTTCGGAGTTTCTCCCGCAGGACGCGCGGTTACGTCCCTTCAGAGCAGAATGAAGGCGCTCAACAGCGAGTCATGTGACCCAGCATGCTGCTAATTGATTGGATGACGGGCATCGAGTGTCAATGACGCTGCATGCTCATTGGCTGCTTTGGGAAAAGCATGATGGGATTTGTAGTTCTACTGGATGTTAGCGTTACTGTGGAAATATAGTGAGTCTTTAATGTTGTAGATGTGACAGCTGTTTCTAAACAACGAATCTGCCAGTACAACAAGCTTAACTGTCGTCAGTCAGTTTGTGTGTGAATAAATAACATTCTTGTTGGTATAATATTATTTTTTAATATGTGATATTTTGATTTAAAAAAAATAATAAAAATTTTAGCAGAAAGGATTGTGTTAGATATGGGAACTTTAGTAAGTTTAGATATATGTAATTGTAATGCTAAATTAATATATATATAGCTGCCTACACCCCATTTGAAAAATGTCCTTTTATGTACAGCTCTCTCTTACAGTCAACAAATGGAATTGCTGTAACACTGGTACTTCCCTGTAGATGGCAGCATTGCATAAACTACAAAAAACTTTAAAACTTATTAAAACTAATGTATCTCAGCATTTAATAAACAAAAATAATACAGCTTATATCTAACAACAAAAACAGCAAAATTAGTTTACAGTAATTTTTTTCTGAATCTGACTTGAGAAACATTTTAATGGTGTTCAGACAATCGCATGTCCTCCAGCTCATCCTTCACGTAACTAATGTAGTTTTGGATCTCTGAGATGCGCTTGCGATTCCTCTTCACTTCTTCATCATGTATCTGTTAACACAAACAAAAAGATTCCAACATTTGCATTTTATGTGATCCAGGGCAGCTGCATGGTAGGCTACACTGTGACAAAACAATATAACATAATATAATGTAATGTAATGTAATGTAATATAATGTATTATAATATAATATAATATAATATAATATAATATAATATAATATAATATAATATAATATAATATAATAATATAATGTAATATAATATAATATAATATAATATAATATAATATAATATAGTTTAATAATAATTCATATAATATAATATATGATATGAAAAATAAATAAATAAAAATGTTTAATCGGTCTAAAGTTAATAAAATAAAATAAAATAAAATAAAATAAAATAAAATAAAATAGGCCTGTCATATAATATAATATAAATTGTTAATGTCTAAAAGCACAGGAAGTGTGTTCATAATTACGTACTGATTTCAGCAGTCCGCTCATCCAGCTGTTGATCCGTGTCAGTAGCTCATCCTCCCTGTTATCAATCTTCAGCAGGTGGGTGTCATGGGAAGCACTGACTGCATTGGTCACTGTGTCTTTATCTACCAACAGCTACAGAGCAGCATAGCAAATGAGGACGAAAGAGCAATCAGTACTAAAATATGTGTCTGGGACATGAATAGTTACCATGACTTCTTCTTGATTATTCATAATGGACAACCACAAATTTTTATCATTTGTTTCTACGTTAAGTGATCAAAACTTTTTCCACTGACCATGGCAATATCATCAGGTACTTCCTCCTCTAGCTCATTTTTGACCACCTTCTCCAATGTTGCCAAGGCAATCTCCAGCTGTTGTTCATGGTGCTGGTTCTCCAGGTCTCGACACTGTGCAAATGTGTGCCAGAGTCAAAGAAGTATTTTTGAATAAAAGTGGGTGTGAGTGTGTTTAGGATTTGTTGAATAAAGGATATATCCCTTGCACATATTCAATGAACCCTCCAACCATGTCTGAAATGTTCCTCTCAAAGTCTTTGAAGATGTCCTTAAAAAAAGCAGATTTGTGAAACTTCTATTCAGTTATTGTGTTATGATATCGTCCATATATAATACAACATTTCTATCAAAAATTTGCTGACAGTGTAGGCCATCCAAGATGTAGATGAGTTACAGATTTGGAGAAATTTAGCATTACATCACTTGCTCACCAATGGATCCTCTACAGTGAATGGGTGCCGTCAGAATGAGATTCCAAACAGCTGATAAAAACATCACAATAATCCACAAGTAGTCCACACCACTCCAGTTCATCAATTAACATCTTGTGAAGTGAAAAGCTGCATGTTTGTAATAAATAATCTATCCATAATATTGCTTTCTCCAGTGAATAAGTCTTCTCATCTGAATCAGGAGAGAAATATGCACATTTTGAGCACCATTTACAAGTGAAAACAGTCCAAACAAACACACAGCTTTAAACTTCTCAAGGCATCCACTGATGGACTGAAGTGGTGTGGATTACTATGATGTTTTTATCAGCTGTTTGGATTCATTTTCTGACGGCACCCATTCACTCCAGAGGATCCATTGGTGAGCAAGTGATGTGGCACTAAAATTCTCCAAATCTGCTCTGATGAAGAAACAAAATCATCTAAATCTCGGCTGGCCTGACGGTGAGTACATTTTCACAAAATGTTTACATTTTGAAAAAAATTCCTGTAACAATATACATCTATAGGTTTTTTATTCTGACCTCCAGTTGGTCCACCAGCTGCAGTTCCAGACTCATGAGGGTTTCAGAGAGTTCGTTGGCCTGCTCCTGGCAGGAGCTGATGTGGTCTTCAAGTAGCTCGGCATCTGTGATCTGTTGCATCTCCACAATTTTCTGCAATAGAATGGAATTTCATTTGTGAGCAATTTGTTGTGTCCAGCTGGTGAGAAATTGCTTGTATCATTTTCCCAGCTTGCCTGAAGGAAAAGAAACTAACCTGCCTCCTGGAGCTTTCAAAGTCAGCTGCTATTTGTGCTGCTTTCTGCTGATTGTCCGCCACTGCCTCACGGGAGCAGGTAAAAAAGGATTCCACCTCAGCCGTTCTCTGAGCATGCTGAGTCAAACCCGCATCAAATATCTGCACACATAGAGCCTCCATTTTGCTCTTAAATGTACATGGATTGTCAAGGTAAATGGATTGTTTAGTATTTTCAGTAGCAGTTCTATCATATTTGGCATTCCTGACAAGGATATGACTCCAGCAATGCTTCCAATCCAGGGAGGAGAGCCAGTTTCTCTGCATCAGGATCTTCAGCAAGCATGCTGTTATAGAGCTGAGGTCCATTCAAGAACTCCACGAATGCATCCTGTAAAAAAAGGAAGCAGTGTGAAGAGTATATATTACCTAGGCTAATCCGGTAGAAAAAGTAAGAAGGATTTCAATACAGTAAATGTGTAAATCTGAATTATGAATCCTAGAACGGTCCTAGCCCTTTATCTGAATGAGATAGCATGGGTAATGGTGGTCACCTTGTGCAGTTGAAGCTCCTCATTGCTGATCTTCTGAGCCTTCATTGCCTGCTGCTCCTGCCGCTCGTTTTGTTGCATTTCCTCTATAGTATACTTGTACTTTGTATTGGCAGTTTCACGCTATATATGTAAAGCATATTACTTATAAACAGAACTAAAATATAATTAAAAAAGAACAACATTAGGAGAAATGTTATCTATCCCTTCTGAAAAAGAAGTGTGCTTAACTGTATTGAAAGTGTACTTCTAGTGTACTTCAAATCTTTTAAAAAATCAAACTGAACTTAAAAATAATAAAATCTTAAAGAAATAAAAGGCCATTGTACTTACAGAGAGTACACCTTTAGGACTTACAGAAGTACACTTATTTTGATGTTTTAACATACTAAAGCACATGTAAAGTACTTGATTATAATTTTAACTGTAGTGCGTTATTTTATATTAAAGTTAATATTTTAAGTATACTAAATTACAGCTTCATTACAAATGTGTAATTAAAAAAGTATTTACATAACCTTCAGTTCGCACTGTATTTAACTTCAGAATGATCTCAAAGTAAGTCTGATTTTGTGGTTGCTGTGCTTTAAAATGAAATCAATTCAAGTGATGAAGAATTTTGAAAGTCTGACAGTAATCAGTGTTGAGTACTACTGTAAGGTTAACCCTGCCTGCTTTACATGTTTGAAAATGATTAACAGTTGAAAACTTTAGAAATTTGGAAAAGTAATCAAATGTAATCAGTTACATTACTTTAATAAAGTAACTGAAATAGTTACACTACTTATTACATTTAAATAGTGTAACATGTAATCTGTAAGCTATTACATTTAAAGTAACCTTCCCAACACTGATTATTTTTGTAACAAGTATCTTATAAAAGTATGCTAGTGTGCTTCCTTTTCACAAGAGACATCCATACATCCACAAAATTAAGCCAAACAACTACAATTATATGCTGGTCTTATAAAGCAGTCGAAAAATGAGAAATGTTGAATTAATGTCTTCCTTACTGTTTGTTCATCCAGCAGTCTGTAGTCCAGATAAACTAAGTCTGGAAGATACGCTGTCACAAATATCTTGTACCTCTCTTCGTCACAGATGGGGTTTCCCGCAAGATTGAGAGTGCGTAAATTCTTAAACATTCTGAGGTATAACACCTGTGGGATTTGGATATGATTTTCTTTAGCTTTATGTTTGGGTGACATTTATGAATTAATTTTTGGAAAATTAATTGATTAGTGGATAGCTGCACACAATCGGACACACTTTATCACACAAATTTATTATCTCAGGTACAGTTGGCTTACATTTTCAAGTTGAGAAATTGCATTGTTTCCAAGAGAGAGGATGTGCAGGTTTTGTAGCGTATCCAGGTTTTCAATGACAGAAATGCGGTTGTTGAATAAACTCAAGTCCTGAAGTTTCACAAGAGAGTTCAGTCCTTCAATCACTTCAATATTATTGAAAGACAAATCTGAGGAGTACAAGAATTACAGATTATTAGTGTTTGAAGATTCAAACAGACACACTCCGGATTTGTTTTGATATCAATAGGACAACCTGAACTCACCAAGCCAGACCAAATTAGTGAGGTTTTCTAATCCTTCAATCCTCTCAATAACATTATTATCCAGCTGAAGTTTTGTTAAAGAGGTGAAATGCCACAGGTGGTAAATCTTCAGGATGTCTACAAAAACATCAATGTAATTATATTTTGGGAAAAAAAGAAAGTCTTAGAAAACTGAAGTCGAATAAGACTACTGGCCGAGATGGTCTTAAAGCCTATCTTCTTAAAGAATGTGCTCCTCAATTAAAAGGTGTTTTTACCAGGTTATTTCAATTTCTCTTGGATAAATGTATAGTGCTGAAACTATGGAAATACTCAGTGATTCGACCAGTGGCAAAAAAGCCAAGTGCAAGTATGCCAAATGATTTTCGGCCTATTGCAATAACTTCTATATTATGTAAAACTATGGAGCGAGGTTTAGCTAGTTATTTAACTTCAAGTATGGCCACTAAGCAAGACCCACTTCAGTTTGCATATAAAAGTAATAGAGGCACAGACGATGCTGTACTGACTCTTCTTAATACAGTTACTAAACATCTTACAAATCCAAAAGGATATCCGAGGATTTTATTTGTGGATTTTAGTTCTGCCTTTAATTCAGTGAAGACACGTCTTCTTTTAAAAAGGCTATTGGATCTTAATATTAATCAAGGGCTAATCCTTTGGATTAGAAATTTTCTTTCCTGTTGTTCACAAAGAGTCTGTGTGAGAGGGGTGATGTCTGATGTACTCAGTGTGAGCAATGGATGCCCACAAGGCTGTGTTCTCTCCCCTGTGCTGTTCTCCATTTTTACTAATGAATTTACAATTAATGAGGAAAATTTTTAATTATTTAAATATGCTGATGATATGGCCTTGGTTGGCCTGTTGGACAAAACAAACTCAATGTTTGATCAGGCCTACTTGACTCATATTACGGCCCTTGAAGCTTGGTGTTGTTCTAGTCAATTAGAAATCAATGTCGCCAAGACTAAAGAATTAATCTTATGTACAAAACAAGATGTGAAATGTGAGCCGATTTCACTTGAGGGTCAACAAGTTGAAATTGTCTAAAATTTTAAGTATCTCGGTTCAATTCTGGATTCTCAGTTGAGCTTTGTTGACAATGCAGAGTATATCTTTAAAAGATGCTCTCAGCGACTTTTCCTTCTCAGACAGCTTAGTGGTCTTGGTGCTAGTAAGCACATCTTGGAACTTGTGTATAAATCCACTGTCGAATCCACTTTCATCTCTCTGCCTGGAATGAGCATCTAAATTGTAAACTTAAGAATAAGCTTTCCAGAATTGTTTCTATGGCAAATAAAATAATTGGCAGGCCTAGGAACCAATTAATACAACTTTATGCAGAAAGGACAAAGAAGAAGGCGAGAGTTATTCTTGCAGATAGCTCTCATCCTCTTTTCGGACAGTTTGAGCCCCTGAAGTCAGGTAGATGTTATAGAGTTCCTTTAGTAAATAAAAATGTGTTTAGGAGGTCTTTTATCCCAAATGCAATTAAAATCATCAATTTAGCAAATGTTTAATCAAATAGTATGAAAGGCATGGACTGTATCTTTCTATTCTCTTTTAAATAATATATGGAACGTGACTAATGATTGTGTTTATATTTTACTATGTATGTTGTTATTAATTTTGTTGTGCTGGTGAGCCAAAGACAATTTTCCACTTAGGTGGACAATAAAGTACAAACAAACAAACAAAGACCCATAATAAACCCATAACAGTTCATCATGCAATTTTCATAAATGTAATTACATCACATATATACACTGCCATTTAAAGTTGGGGATCAGTAAGATTTTTAATATTTTTAATGTCTCTTATGCTCATCAAGATTGTATTTATTTGATCAAAAATACAGAAAAAACAGTAATATTGTGAAATATTATTGCAATTTCTAATATTTGGTTTCCTATTCTAACATACTTTAAAATATAATTTATTTCTGTAATGTAAAGCTGAATTTTCAGCATCATTACTCCAGTCTTCAGTGTCACATGATCCTTCAGAAATCATTCTGATATACTGATTTATTATCAGTGTTGAAACTGTTGTGCTGCTAAATGTTTTTTTGGAACCTGTGATGCTTTTTTCTTTGATCCTTTGATGAATAAAAAGTTACAAAGAACAGCATTTATTCAAAACAGAAATCTTTTCTAACAATATAAGTTTTTATTATCACTTTTTATCCATTTGACACATCCTTGCTAAATAAAAATATTAATTAAAAAAAAAGAAAGAAAAAATTTACTGACCTCAAACTTTTGAATAGTAGTGTATATTGTAACACAAAATTTCTATTTTGAATAAACACCGTTCTTTTTAACTTTTTATATATCAAAGAATCCTGAAAAAGTATCACAGGCTCCAAAAAATATTAAGCAGCACAACAGTTTCAACACTGATAATAAATCAGCATATTAGAATGATTTCTGGAGGATCAAGTGACACTGAAGACTGGAGAAATGATGCTGAAAATTCAGCTTTGATTCACAGGAAAAAAAACTATATTTCAAAGTATATTAAAATAGAAAACTGTTATTTTAAATTGCAATTATATTTCACAAAATTACAGTTTTTTCTGTATTTTTGATTAAATAAATGCAGCCTCTTACTGATCCCAAACTTTTCAACGGCACTGTGTGTGTATGTATATATGTATATATATATATATATATGTATATATGTATATGTATATATATATATATATATATATATATATATATGTATATATATATATATATTTTTTTTTTTTTTTTTTTTTTTTTTTCACATTTCACATAGTTATTTAGCAGACGCCTTTATCCAAAGCGACTTACAAAAGAGGACAATAGAAGCAATCAAAACCAACAAAAGAGGAACAACATGCAAGCGATATGACAAGTCTCGGTTAGCCTAACGCAGTACACATAGCAAGGTTTTTTTTTTTTTTTTTAAAGAAAACAAGTAGATAGAATATAGAAAAACAGAAACAGTATTTTTTTTTTGTTTGTTCTTTAAAGAAAACAAGTAGATAGAATATAGAAAAAAGAAAGATAGTGTTAGTTTTTAAAGAAAAAGTAGCAGTTAGAGAATAAATATTCAATTGATAGAGGTTATATATATATATATATATATATATATATATATATATATGTGTGTGTGTGTGTGTGTGTGTGTGTCATTTTCATTGTCATGAAAATAAATAAATAAATAAATAAATAAATGTTTTTTGTATAATGTAAATTATTATTTTATAATGAACAATATATTTTGTCTTGAATTTGGGGTGAAATATGCTTATAAATAAATGAATGAATGAATGAATGAATGAATGAATGAATGAATGAATGAGTTTAATAAACTGGCACAGTTTAGGTGTGAAATGATCAGTGATGTTCTTACTCCTGTAGTCCAGTCTTAGTTGTAGCACGTCTTCATACTGGATGCCCTCTTTCTTGGCTATATCTCCAGCTTGTCCCTGAGGTCCCTGTTCCTCAGTTGCTTGTTGTAGCATCTCTTCATCTATTACTTTGGGTTCATGGTGTTGCCAGTTCATTCTCCACCGCTCCCGATGACAGGACCCGTTTATTACCTGCAGAAACACACGGGGATCAGAAGACGCGCTCTCTAGTGCATATAATGCAGTTTCTTACTTCGGAGACCTGCTGCCATAAAATCAGTCAAAACACTGTATCGGTCAGGATTCCAAAGGTTAAAAGCTCATATTTGGTAATAATAAACTCTCAGTTGATAACAGATCTGCCTGGAACGAGCACACGTCTGCTGGACGCCAACGCAGTTGCTTAGCAACAGCAGACTAGTTTAGCAACTTCCGGAGATTTTAGTAGCTTTGAGGCGGGGCTAAAATAATTTAAACAGAACCTGGTTTTAATTGTTTGAAATGATAGTAGAAACTTTCTGTGGCATCAATGTATCACTCGTTTCCTTTATTTATTTATTTGTAATAATGAACCATAAAGCGATATTTTTCGAGTAAGACATTATTTATATTTTATGAACCTAAAAGCCAATTTTGAGATTTATAAGAAACACGATAATATTTCACGTATATCCGTCACACAATATGCACCAAATGTTGATGAAATAACATCATTACATAAAGCAAACATGTCCATAAATTAATTTAACCGGAATTTATGTTTTTATAAGGTAATTTCCATACGTTTTCGCACATTAAGAGCCTTTTTAAGAGGAACATAATTCCCATGATTGACAGGGGTATTGATCAATCAATTAAAAGTTTCGCTTGTGTAGACCAATCAAACAGCGCTGTGGGCGGGGCTTACGCGCGCTGTCCGCCCACCTCTCTCTGTGGGTGGATTATTGTTGTCATCAAAGATGGAGTTCTTGTTGGGGAATCCGTACAGCACTCCCGTTGGCCAGTGCATTGGTAAGTTAGCGGCTTATAATAGCTTCTTCTTTAATAGAATATGTTTTTATAATAGTTAATGGACCATATTCATCCATTGCTCGTGTTAAAATGCTTTAATTGTGTGTATTAGCTAGCAGCGTCGTACAGGAGCGTAAGCAGTCAGCTCTGTTAGCTAAATTATATGATGTGCTAGCCAGCATTTTCATCCGGTGTAAACACACAGATGTTACTAGAAACTCTGTTCATCTGTTTTTATTATTGGAAAATCCATAACTAGAGAGTGAGAGTGTTTCGCCAGCAGATTTTCACTCCTGAAAGGAGACTGAAGCTGAAACTGAAGTCTCTGTCTGGTCTCAGTCAGACCACCTTCTCTCTAATATTTAACATTTAGGACTTTTATAACATTTATTTAACATTTCATTTTACTATATCAGCTTGCATAGAGGTACCACCCCTCTCTGTTTATATATCTCATTTTGATACTTTGTTTAGTGCTGTAATGCATCGTTTTGACAGTTTGTCATTATAGTATTTTTAATAATTCATTATAATATTAGTTTTACATGAAGAATACTATCACTGCTGAGGGATGTAACAATACATGATTTGGTTTATGATACTGATCTCACAAAATGACACTCTCATTGTACTTTAAACAAAGGTAAAATAGGTTTAAAATCTTTGGAAAATTAATAGACATGGTAAACGGGTAACAAAAAAAGTACAGTTCATTAACCAGAATAAAAATCTTAATAATTTTTGTCTACATATATTAAAAATATTGTGTTTTATTAAATAATATATTTAATATTTTAATTTATAATAATAATTAGTAAACATGGAAGCTCAAATGTGTGAGTGTTGATCATTGTTTATATAAATAAATGAATAAAAGCCTAAATTAAATCCGTCTAAACTTTCATTTTGGGGTGAAGTATACACAATACATATGGTCGCTATCCATTATACATATTGTTGCATTTTTTGTATTCTATTTTGTAATATTTTATAATTTTTGTATTTTTTATTTTGTAATTCGTTATTAATTAATATATTTTATTATTAATGTATTTTGACACAATATATTGTTATACCCCATAGTTATAATATACATAAAATATAATATTTCTTTAAATAGCCTATGTATACTGTAGTTTTAACCTGAAATCTTGATGTTGAAAAGTTAATGTTCGTTTCATTTGTTGACAGCTAGTATTCAGGTTTAATTGCTTTCACTAATAGTTGATGTGTGATCAATTGATGAATCTGAAAACTAGTATGTGTTGGCATGCCTGGTCCTGAATTTGGTTACAAGCGTCATAAAGCTGCAGTGATCCAGTCATGTGACTTTCAAATTTGTTGACAGTGCAGGGTGTGCGAACTGGTGCACATGTAGCATCTTTAACCACTGTGACTTGGCTTTCTCCCTGTTTTACATGAGCGGTTATGCGAGGAAATCTATGTTTGGCAGTTTGTTTGCATTTGAACATTTTTATTGTGTGTTTGTGGTGTGTGTATTTGACTGGAGTTCCTAGATAGCAGGAACTCCAGTCTGTATCTTAAACAATGGTGTTCTGTATGCCTTACAAATGCATGCTGGACATTGGCACCGCAGTTTTAAATACTGGACCAGATGATTTGGAAACTGTTATGTTCATCTGAAAGAACAGGCTTTGTGTTTCCCTTTGTGCTGTAGGATATTGATCAATACAGGTCAGTTTTAGGAGTGTACGATGAGCTTTTTTTAAAAAAATTTTTAATCAGTGCTTAAGTACAGTCACGTTTACCATTGCTCTGCAACATTTTGTGGGTGAAATCTAGTCATTTCAATAGAAATCTGCACCTTCGGGAGTTTTGTGTGAGGCTGAAAAAGTTCCCTGCTTGGTTTGAAAGTGACTTATGTGTGAGCTGTGCTTCCTACATTGCTATGTTATTGACAATATACAATTGGTCTTTTTTTGCCCACAAAATATTGCTAATCTGACCCCACCTTTAAGGTATGGCCACATTTACCATTGCTTGGCAAAATTTTGTGGGCGAAATCCAGCCGCTACAATATGAATCCAAGCAGTTGGGAGTTTCGGGAAAAAGTTTGGTTTTTGTTTAAGTTGGCCATGCAAATTAGCTTTGTTGAGCAACAAAAATTTGCTTGGTTTGAAAGTGACTTCTGTGTGAGCTGTGCTTCATACATCGCTAATGCTATAATAAAAAATTTTTTACTTGCAAAATTTCTCCAGAATTTTACTTATGTGACCACACCTTTAGGCCAAAACTTGCTCTTTGCAAGCATGCAAATCTTATACTTCAGTTTTTTTTAATCAACTGTATCATGTTCAAACTACTGTACATATTGAAATAAGAATCCCTTCTTTGGTTTGAGACCAAATACCATGTTGATATAAACTGATTAATTATCTCCCTGCAAGATGTGAGAAAACAACAAGTTTAGGAAAAGACTATTAAATAAAATGCAAGTGAACAAAGTCTCTCTCAGCTGTCGCAGCATCATAAGAGGGTGAATTGTATTATGGAGACTCTGATTTGATTTGCTAACAATTTGCGAACAGTGGCTTATTACTTCTCTGCACCACACGTCTCCGGCCTCGGGCCTGTAGGTCATAAGTTGATCCTGCAGGTTCAGGATGTTCTGACCACAGGATAACATCATGAGCATTTCATTATGAGTCAGATATTTCATCACTCAGCTCTTGTACACGACTGTTGTAACAGCAGATGTCTTCTATTCGCTCACAGACCCAGAGGAGTAAAAGCAAAGTCCCTTTTAAGGAAAGTCCGTTCACTTGGCCGCCATATTTGCAACGCCTCTGGGCAGCTCAGACAAGACCAAGTCCTATCTAAATGAATGGGGGAATCCTGAAATCTCAAAAACGGCTCGCTGAACTCGCGATTAAATTACATAGTTCAAATCAGCAATAAAATCTGAAATGGACTGCCCCATGAATGTTGTTTCTTATGTTTAAATAGCGTTTAAAAAGCTTATTTTTCAGGCTAGACCAGCCAATGCGCATGCATAGCTCCAACGCGCTTATGACTGTGCAGGCGCAGCTGCTGCTCCAGCCTCAGGTTTCTATGGGAACCGGAGCCTTTAATGGCCGCTGCAGTGACGCAATGACTGTACCAATCAACAACCGGCTCTTTCATTTAGAAGGCAGGGCTATCCCGCCATATTGCGCGTTGCACTTTCTCCCATTCATAAGTATAGGAGTGAACTGTCTTTGTATTTCTATAGTCTTTGGTAAAAGGCAGTACAGAACAGGACTCTCAAAATCACTAGCCCGACGCCCCAACAGTGTCTTCCAGTCGGGCTACCAAATGCATCAGTGTTCTCGCTAGTGCTTAATCGTTTACGAGTAATCGTTTGCCAGCACTAGTTCTCGCAGGTCCTTAAAAAGTTGTATCAAACTTAAGGCCATTAGAAGTCTTAAATACCTTAAATAAAATAAGAAAAGTCTTAATAATAATTCGAGATGTCTTACATTTGAGAATGGAAAGACAAGAATGTATGATTATGGATGAATGTGACAATTAAACTAAATTTTTTTATGCAAATATATCTCTCGCCATCGTGCCATTTCAGTGAAAGAATATGCATTTTTATTCAGCCCGTCTGCTGTTTTTGTTAAGACCAATGCGAAAATTCATGTTTTGTTCTGAGAGCACAGTGGAGACATGACAAGAAAGTATTGAGGTGGAGAGAGGGAAGCGGGATCAGCAAAGGACCTCGAGACGGGAATCGAACTCGGGTCGCTGTGAGCACAGTTGCGCTAAATGTCGACGCACTAACCACGAGGCTGTCGGCACCGATGCAAAACTTTCTGTTTTTGCGCAGTAAACACGTAGAGTTGTAAATGTGAAAGAAGCTAATGTGCCTTCTAAAAAGCTAAACAATTAAGACAGTAAGATATATATTTATATGTTTTAAGTTAATATAATAATTTATAGCCTATGTTTGAGCCATCCCTAACTCTTAAAAATTGTTTAAAGGCTGAAATGTGATGTTTATCATTTCATAAGATTTTTTTGGTTTTTGTGAAAACCTGTATGTGAACTGTAAATTATGTTATTTTATGGTTTAGTATGTGACCAGACATTGCCCTACTACCCCACTTTATTTATTTATTATTTATTTATTTCAGGCTAGTTACAGTAATTTTGTGAAATATTATTACAATTTAAAATAACTGTTTACTATTTTAATGTATTTTTAAAATCATTCCTGTGATGCAAAGCTGAATTTTCAGCATCATTACTCCAGTCTTCAGGGTCACATGATCCTTCAGAAATCACTCTGATATACTGATTTGCTGCTCAAGAAACATTTTTGTGGAAACCATGACACATTTTTTAGAATTCTTTGAAGAATAGAAAGTTTAAAAAACAGCATTTGTAACATATCAGTTTAATGATCAATTTAATGCATTTTTGCTAAATAAAAGTATTAATTAATTACTTTACAAAATAAGACTCCAAAGTTGAATGGTAGTGTGTGTATGAATGGGGAAAACAACATACTAGTAAAAGTTTGGTACTAATATGGACAAGGCATGCTTTACAATTCCTGATTCATTTCCTGTGTCATCAGAAATAGATAAGGCTGTCACAATAACAGAGTTAACACCAGCAAAAACTATATTAATATAAACATTAGGAGATTAAATTAAATCAGTAGCAAGTAGCAGTTAAGTATTTTTATTTTCAATAAGTAAACATTGCTTCAAGTTTTTAATGCAAGGAAATATAATATTAATATTAGGCTATATATTTTATTTATGAAGTTTTGTCACATCAGTCTAGATTGTTGTGAAAGGACTTAGCTACTAAATTTAACCCTTTATTACCGGTACTGTAGAAAGACTACTATTGTCAGCCTACATTTTAAGTTTCAATATTAGATCATTACTGAGGGACCTCTGAGGTCACTTGAAATGGTTTCCATGTCTTTTTGTCATTTTGAGCAATAGCTTGCTCTTTAAGGTCGCTTTGTTAATGTGGCGACAACGAGATTATAGTGTTTGTCCTCAGAAAGATTAAAGGATGATGGTAAAAGTGTTGTGTCCCCTCCTCTCAGACCGAGGTTGACGCTTTTCAGGTCTGAAACTGGCCCACCGAGGCATGAACTTTTCAGGAAGGAAAACACAGACAAGAACTTAATGAGGCTTCACATAAGTAGCTTTGGAATCTGAAGTGTTTGCTAAGTGTTTAGCATTACTAAAATATCTTGCTGGCAGCCAGCTTTCTTGTGAAATCTTGGCATTACACTGTATATTTATCACTATGTGTGTATATATATATATATATATATATATATATATATATATATATATATATATATATACACACACACATACACGCATATATATATGTATGTATGTATGTGTATATATATATATATATATATATATATATATATATATATATATATATATATATACACATACATACATACATATATATATGCGTGTATGTGTGTGTGTATATATATATATATATATATATATATATATATATATATATACAAGGCTCCAGACTGCGACCAAATGGTTGCATTTTGCGACCATTTTTTTTCTGCCAGTGCAACTAATTTTTGTAAGTGGTCGCACTGGTGCAACCACCGCGTTGTTCAACTCATAAGCGCTGACATTTTGGTAGCATATAAGAAACATCAAACGGCAAACGAAACGAAAGCGAAACTAAACTGCGCTACGTTTGAGCTTCGCAGTGCGGAACGTTTATCAGCTCGGACCGCGACACAAACAAACTTGTCCGAGCTCAGAACAGCTTTACTCGGGCGCCAGAGTTGATTTCGTGACACTGTTACTGCACAGATGCAACAGTGCTGCGAGATCCAGTGATCCAGATTCAAGCATTTGAATTCACCACACAATGAATAAAGTTGCTGCGAGATCTAGAGAGAATCATTCAAATTCTGCACAGAATTCTATTATAAACAGCACTGACGTACGTCAGAAAACCAGAAGTATTAATGCTAACTATAACCATGGTGTTGTGGTAGAAATAGTCAAATTCATTACATTATTCATTTCAGGGTTTGTACAACCTTTTGAGAGAGAAATTCAAGCACTTTTCAATGACTTTCAAGCATTTCACACAACTATTTCCAGCACTTTAAAGCTCTGAAATGATATAATTTGAATGTTATTTTTAATTGGATGACCAAAATATACTTTGTGGTAAACCGCAGCAGAGGAGCACTTATTGGCTTATTAGTCATTCATTTCCACTTTTTCTCTATATTTTGAAAATCACTATTATAAAATATAATAATCAAATCTTCAAGAAATCAGATTTTGTCAGAATTGTACACTTTTTTTTTTTGTGTGTGTATGAAGTAAGAAAAGTGCCTTGAAAAACACAAACTTTTCTTCAATTTGCGACTAAATCACACATAATCACTGAGTTGGTCAGTTCCATATAATACTATAGAAGAATAATGGTACATTTTATAAGAGTGCAATATATAAATTTTCTATAAAAAATTCGATTTTGCATGTTACTGTTGTTAATAAAAGTAAATTTTGTATGCATCCCAACTCAAGCTGAGTGCTGTATAAACATGAAAGAAACAAGAAATGAGCATGTAATATTATTAGTAACTGTACTTATTAATGCAAAACAATAGTAATTTTATGATTAAATAATCTATATTTTAATACTCCCACACACCACCCCCAGCGCTACCAAATCTGCTCCTGGCGCCACCATCTGTAGAACTTAGTGGCGCTGGTGCCACTGCTCTCAAATGTTAGTCTGGAGCCCTGAATATATATCTCAAATTGATGGTATTATTAATATTTAAAAAACATTTTTAAGTATCTTATTAAAACATCTTTTCACTGATTTAAACCTCATGATCCTAACACATTTCACACATTCACAAACTTGTTTTTCACGAGTCTGTAAATGAAAGTAATGACTTGTGGTCAGTGTTGTTGTTATTGTACAAAACTAAAACTGAAACTATTAAAAATTATTTTTGAAAATTAAAATAAAGCTGAAATAAAATATAAATATTAGATGAAAATTTTAAATGAATGTTACAAATGCTAGTGGGATAAAATAATTTTAAATACTAAAATGACTGAATAAAAATAAAATGAAAACTAAAACCTAATAAAAAAGAAAACACAACAAAATTACTAAAATTGCTTAAAGTAAAATTAAAATGAAAAGTGCTAAAAATAGAAGATAGTTGAAAATATAAATAAATACGATAATAGTTATAAGTAATAAAAATAAAATGAAAATAAAATTTAAAATAAAATTTAAAAATAAAAATTAAAAATAAAAGTCGTGTGTAGACCGAAGTGTGTAACGACCATCGACTCTACTGAGCGACTCCACCAGACAGGGACACCGGCAAGGGATAAATATCGCTTTTCATTTATTCTCTTTTCTATTACTTGTTTCACTTCTCTTTCAGTTTTTATAACCATTTTTTACTTGTATGTTTGGCACAGTTATTTTTTTAGGATTACTGTTAAACTAATGTAGTTTGATTTGTGTATGTTATCTATTTTAATTTTAATTACAGTTGTAGTAATGTTTGTCATTTTATTAGTTTTTTTCTATTATGTCTGTATAAGTTAAGTTTTAGTTTTATTTAATTTGAGTTATTTTAGTACATCACCTAACTACATGGAAATGAAATAATATTGAATTTATGGCTGTGTGTGTGTGTGTGTGTGTGTGTGTGTTTGTTTACATATGTCACTGTGTGTGTGTACATCCACGTAGTTGTTTTTGGTGTTTGGCTTAGTTTTATGTTAGAATCATTATTACACTTTTGTTCTCTTAATATTTTGAATTGTTTGTAGCTTTATTTTGTTTTCATTTAAATGTTAAGTTTAGAAATTTTGTCATATGCATTTCTCATTTTTATTTAATTAATTTTTTTAATGTGTGTGTATAAAGTTTTATCAGTTTTAGTTGTTTTAATACAACAATTGATTGTTTCTGTTGTCCTCATTTGTAAGTCGCTTTGGATAAAAGCGTCTGCTAAATGACTAAAAGTAAAGTAAAAGTAAAGTAATGCTTAAGTTACACTGCTTTCAGTCAGTTCATTCAGTGATGGATTTGATAGATTGATTAAGCATTTTGACCAATTCATTAAAAAAAGAATCAGTTCATTAGGAATCAAGAGTCATTTGTTCATGAATCATTCCGTATGTTCAGCAGTTACAGCAGCACCACTGATGAACATTAGGAAGCACTGATGTATACAGGTTTGGTTGACGTATGTGACTGTATGGCCGTGTGGTGTTTGGCAGAGGTTGGTACAGCCGGTCCACGTGATCCAGACCAGTGTTTCAGCTCCCGGTGTTGGGCCAGCTGGGCTGAGCACCCGCTGTCTCCCGCCACAGGGCTGTTCTCAGCCATGTGTCTTTCCTGTCTTCCGCTCTCTACCGGTCTAACATTTTCCAGCACACAGTATTGTCCAATTTTTATTGTTTTCTTGCTCTTATTCATTTACTTATTGCCTTCAGTCTTCCACTCCACAAATCTTCTTGAGGAGATTACTGGAGGATTTTACATAAGAAGTTGCTTGGTTGGTTAATGGAATATTCTGGGTTCAGTACAAGTGAAGCTAAGTTGACAGCAATTGTGGCATAATGCTGATTACAGCAAACAAATATTTTCATCTCCTCCCTCTTTTTCCTAATAAAAAACATGTTGAAAAAATGAAAAAAAAAAAGTAGATTACATGGAAGTAAATGAGGATTTAAAAGCAGAAATGTGGATTATAATATTATTAAAGCACTTACATTAATTATTCTGTTAAAAAGTGTGTATTATTTGAGTTGTATAGCTGTTTAAGTACTTTTTTGCAGCTGTTTTATTTTATTTATTTATTTATTTATTTTTAAGTTCTGTGTAAGTAAATTGTGTATTCATTCAAAAGTTTGTGGTCAAAAAAAAAAAAAAAATCTTGTGCTCACCAAAGCTGTATTTATTTGATCAAAAATACAGTACAGTAAAAGTATAATACAGTAAAAATAGTCATATTGTGAGATATTATACAAGTTAATAACTGTTTTCTATTTTAATATATTTTAAAATTAAAATATAATTATATAATGTAATACATTACAATACAATTTATATAATATAATTATATACAATATATTTTAAATGTTTTATTTTATATTTTGTTTTATTGCAGCAAAGCTGAATTTTCCTTCTTGCATGCTGATTATTTCTTACATTTCTTCTCATTATCAATGTTGACAACAGTTGTGCTGCTTAATACTTTTGCATTCACTTTTAAAATAAATAAATAAATAAATGAATTAAAAGAAAGAGAGATTTTTTTAAATCCCCAAACTTAAATGCGTACTTCACACTAAAATGAAAATTCTGTCATCATTTACTCACTCTCATGTTAAACCAAATTCGTAAGAATTATTTCATCTTTGGAATACAAAAAAAAAAGAAAAAAAAAAAAGAAGATATTAGTAATTTTCTCTTATTATTTATATCCATCTATTGAGTCAACTCAATCAAAATTTTCAAGCTTCAAGAAGTTAATAAAGAGATTGTAAAAATAAAACATGAATTAGCCAGTTTCGTCCAAGTCTTCTGAAGAGATGTAGTCAATGTATATATGTTATTAAATTAAATCTGTTTTTTGATCATGTCTCTTCAGATAACTTGGATTAAACCGCTCAAATCATATGCTTTATTTTTACAATCTCTTTGTTAACTTCTTGAAGCATTAATGTTTGGAATGGACTTTCAGGATTGGAATCTCTCAAGTTTCATTAAAAATATCTTAATTTTTGTTTCGAACATGAACAAGAGTCTTAGGTTTTTAAAGACATAAGCGTGAGAAAATAATGACAGAATTTTTATTTCGTTCAACTAACATGTTAAGTTGTTTGTTAACAAAAATTGATTAACAAATAGATGTGGAGCTGACACACTTCTTTTAAGCTAATTGTCTCAAAATGTCCAAATATTGAGATATCAGCTGTAGTACTGTATGGTTTTCCAGTTTTTTAGTTGTAGTGAAGCACTCTTCCTCTTTCCTGTACGCACTCTCACAGTGAGACTGCAGGATTTTCAGCCCATGTCTTCCTAATAAAATGACTCCCAGCCAGCCTAGGTGAGGCAAACATGCTGTAGGACAGGAGAGGAAGGAGAGTGCTGCTGTGAACTCTGCTCTTGTGTCTGGTGAGCAGGCAGACAGTAGCAGCAGTCTTCTCTCCGCCTCGTCACATCTGTCAGTTTGATAGAAGAGCAGCTCAGGGGTATGGATAAGGCATGAAGTATTTCCTGCGGCTCTGCAGACTACAGGAAGAGGCCTCACCCAGCCGTGAAAGCGGTGTTGTGCTCCAGACACTTCCCAGTTTGTTGAGCGAAAGTTCACTGGCTCTGCCAAGCTGATGTCCAGCGCTGTGGATTGATGGGAGTTTTGGTCCAATTGTAAAAGACACTTTTGGTGTAGTTTGTACATTTTCACAACCTCAGGCCATCCAAGATGTGGATGAGTTTGTTTCTTCATCAGAACAGATCATCCCAAACTTTTGAATATAGTTTAGATATGGGGATAAAATCTACATCAGCTGTGGAAAGATCAAACCGTTTCATGCTCTACATTTGCTTGTGGTGTTTCACACATCTGTAGTCAGCCACCCTATTGACTCAAATATAGTCAAACTTGGAAACTAGTAGGTGTAGTATGGTGTTGTATGTATGTTACCAAAATGCAGACTTGCAGAAACACTTTTAATTATATCTTTATCAACAGAAGTTTCAGTGTGTATTTCTGTTGTTTATACGGCTGTTTGTTGCTCACAAGCTTTTCATATAACAGGAAAGTCTGTAAAAATAGGGCCCAAAGTGCTGTTAATATGAAAGAATTTCCATATTTATTTTGCATTGTGCTGTGTTTTAGGGTTAAGGGAAATGTCTGAAATGTCTGTAAATCTTTTTCTTTTTTTTTTCAGTGAGGACTTTTCGTGTTATTTTGGTGTCAGCGTTTTCAACGCAGTTAGCAAGAATTTTGTCAACGGTTCAAATAGACACATTGGTTCAACTATATAGTTCATATATACAGGCTTATTTTATTTTGACCTCATTATCTAAATATTGTGACTAATATGCGTGGTTACCTTTAAGGTAGGGCCCTATGAAATCTGTTTAATTTTTTCCCAAATTCCGTTTTATTTTTTTCCAATTTTCAGATTTTCCATTTTAATTTTTCTAGAGTCTTTTTTTTTTATTGGTTAAATTAAATTGTATTAATCAACAGCATGTCAAATTAATTGAAATCATGAAACGTACACAATTTAACTGCAATTTATTAAAAGTTTAACAAAATTTAATTTGAAGGACCTGTGAAATACTTATTTTTTCTCAAATTCAGTTTGATTTTTACCAAATTCATTTTTTTTTTCATTAATTTCCTGTATTCCATTTGAATGGTTTCATTAAATTTTGATAATCAAAAACATCTTTAATTAATTGATTTTATAAAACATTTAGGCCTATTTATTATTATTTAATTTTATTTCTTTTTTTCAGAATTACTGTGTTGAGTATTTACATTTTTTTTCTAGTAAATAAATTCTGGTAAATTTTCCTGGTAAATATTCCTTAAAAATAATGTTTTATAAATAATTGTATTATTTGTAGTAGCACTATCATTACATTAAGTAATATATGAAGTAACATATTTGTCATAGTTTCTTTAAGTATTTTTGCTGCTTAATATTCACAGACACTAGTCCATATTACATTTTGATTTAAGTGTTCTGCTCTATTCTTGATTTGCTCATCCAGAATTTGGTAAATGCCGTGTCTTTCTGCGTTATACAGTAAATTCCATTTTTATGACTGGATTCCACGATTCCGTCGACGTTTTCCACATCACAGAAACCATAGGGCCCTACCTTTAGGGTCAACCTATACTAGAACCACAACTAACTAACTAACTAACTAACAGGGGCTTGTTTCCAGAATGAATGAAGGAATAAAGGGTAATTGCAACTTTTTATCTCACAATTCTGATTCGTTTTGTCTCACAATAATTGTGAGATGTAAACTCATAATTCTGAGAGAAAAGGTCAGAAATTTGAGTTATGAACTTGCATTTTTGAGGAAATAGTCAGAATTGTGGGATGAAAAATATTTTTTATGGTGTAAACAAGCTTCCATAAGGGATGTGTGAGTGCAAAAATATTTTTTGCTTGTTTGTTAAATATTTAATTTCATTTCACATATTTTTATTTCACAATTTACAGAATTTCATGGATTTTCCCGCAAAATCATCATAGAAACTGCCAAAAAGTTTGCAAGTTCTACTTATGGGTCCAATGGTGAAACTCTCAGCACAGTTTTTCAGCGGTGTGGAGTGTACAGGAAACAAAGGTTGTTTTGAGTTTGGGATGAGGTTTATAGGCAGATGGTCAGATTGTGAACATGTCATCCACTCGCTCAGTTCTCCTTTGCTGTATTTCATCATCGGTCCCCACCCTTATCCTGAGTCACTCACCGGGAAAGCAAAGCCAGCTTCATGTTGAGACACTGTGAAATCTCACTCAAGTGTACATCCTCAATAAAACCATGCTTTGCTCTGTGGCGACATTTGAAAGCACATTTTAGATGCAAGCTCTTATGTACAAGAATCACACCCATGTTACTTCACACCTAATTTCAAAAGATCACCGTGACACTAGATCTTATTTCATCACACGCTTCCTAAAAGTAACTGTGAATGTTTAATTAATTTTGAAACACCTGCTGGTGAATTCTGTGTTCTAAAAGTACTCACTGTCCCATTGCGTCTTTTCTACCAAAAGAACACCTTGGAGTAGGTTCTTGAAACCTTATCTGTGCTACTGTTGTGTAAGCAGTGAGGAAAGTGTCATCTGACAATTAAGTAATAATCCAGGCCTGGTCAGTTCAGGTCAAGCCTCCTCACAGATGGAAATCTCTTCTGCTAGATGCTGACCTTTTCTTATAGTGGTTCAGAAAGAAGCAGTGATGGGGAGTAGTGGTTAAACAGATGACAAATCTCACGGTTCGGATCACATTACGGGTTTTGACCCATGGATCGGATCGTTTTTCGGATCAGCAAGAAAAGTAACTTTGCTTTCCATTTATCAGAGGTGGTACTTTCAAGTCACAAGCAAGTCTTCAAGTCAAATCCAAAGTCCTCAAAGAGTTAAAGTTAATGCGTTAATTAAGTGACTAATTAAATGATGATTGTGCATTAGTGATGAACACCTGCTGTTATTGAGAATTACAGAGGATCAGATGTTTATGTTTTATTGGTTAATATTATGCCACCATCATGGAGATCAGTGTTTTTCTTGACCCTTGACTTCCTGTGTTAGATCTCTCTCTGTAGCAATGCGTGTGGTGTTGTAAAGCAGAGAGATTTGTGCTCTACAGTGAACAGCTGTTAGCTGTTGTCAGATGATGAGATAGTCATCACGAGCTGACCTGGTTACAATCAAAATAACTTTTTTTTTCTTTATATGTTTAGGTTTTGTATAATCAGCCCTGTGAAACCACAGCATGCAAACAAAGTGTTGCTCTAATAGTTTTAGTGAATGAATTTTAAATCTATGTAATGCATATAAAAATTTGAACTCCAGTACTATTTAGACACACACAGACATCAAGAACCAGCATATGAATCTCAACAATGGTGACAATCAACAAACTGCTTCATGCTGCAATGCATGCTGGGTAACTCCATGGTAAAAACTCCCATCATGCACTGCAGTGTGAAAAATTATTGTCACCACTGTTGAGGATCGTATGATAAGTGTTTATGTCTAAAAAGCCTGAGCCAATACAGGTCTTTTTTTTTAAGTATTGAAACAATATTGACCACAATTATTGTGGCATCGTGTTTTTTTATTTATTTTTTTTTTTGTTTTTCAGTTGATTCCATCCAAGGCTGAAGTCAGTTGTAGTTCTTGTGTTTCTCTTTTCTTCAGTGATGTTGATTGTTAACAGCAGGTGTTCGACACTAATGCACAATCATCATTTATTTAGTCACTTAATTATCTCATTAGCCGCGTTTCCACTGTCGGGCCAAAAGCGGGCATGCTAGTGCGTGCCAAGGCCAGTCGCGTTTCCACTGTCACTTCCGGGGCTTGATCGTGCCTCGTCAGTGCTTCGTCGGGGCCAATGGCCCGGGTTTTTTGGCCCGACGAAAACCTTGGGCCAAAGCAGGCCAGCTGGGGCTAGAGCAGTGGTTATGAACAAAGGCGGAGTTTCTGCACGTCTGGAGAGCCGCAGATCATTTCATAAAGTAAACAGCTATAACACCAGCATTAAGACTTTTAAAATAATTTTAGCTCAAAACTCACTTTCAGACAGCAGCGAGTGTTTGAAATAACTTCTGTTTGAGATCTGGATTATGATCACCATACAAGGCAGAAATATTAATAAGCGATGCAAAAGATGCACGCTAGCCATTAACGTTACCATAGTAAACATGCTTGAAGAAATAAGACGTCAGCTTCTCATTCTCTATCACAATCATGTATTTATTTTAGTGCTGTCAAAGTTAACGCATTAATAACGCGTTGTGTTCAGAATTTGCAAAATGCAATGCATATAATGAGCGAGTACATCATGAATTCATCTTCCAAATCGCGTTTTTGTCTGATCCCGAATCACTACGGTACACTTATAATAAGTGCTTATTTTTGGACTATTGTAGCCTGGTTGGGTTGTCACCGCTGCGGAGTAACACATACCTGCGTGAATCGCCATAGACATAAACTTCCGCGGGATGCGTGCAGTTCTGTTTATTAACCGCTAGAGCGCCAAAAGTTACATAGTGCTGCTTTAAAACCGATATTATGTTGCTTCTCTAATTTTACATGCAAGTCTAGCCGAAATCACAGAACAGCTATTGTCTTTATCTTATGTTTAGGCTATTTGATTTCATCAGATGACGGCTCGATTATAAATCAGGATTTTTGTGCAGATTAACATCTTGGAAGGTAGAGCTGGTTATGTAGTCTCTTAATGGGTCGCGTTTTAGTCACTATTTCTATATTCATTCCGTTATCTGACAACAGTTTTATTGAGAATTTAGCTGCATCAAAATACAGTATGTGGGCACAGAGAGGCAAACAAATGTAATAATAAATAATAAATGTACATTTAGCATGTTCAGAAGAAGTGAGCTGCCCTGTAGTGTGAAAATGTAAACAGGCTTGTCTGTCAATTTCTCAGTGCAAATAAAAAGAAGTAATGGGAACCTGCTATTTCTATGTTCTTTTTTTCATGTGTGTAATAAACATTAACAAGTTCTTTGAAAAACATCTATGACCTTTGAAACATGTCCAGTCTTCATGCTCTAGATTAACTATGGTTTCACTAATAATAAATATATATTGCATAAAGCATCCATATTTGTCCATGCTCATGTCAATAAGAGTATTAAAAACTTGAAAAGTATTATTTTAAGGTACATTTAGAACAGATAAAAAAGTGTGATTAAATTGTGATTAATCGCGAGTTAACTCATGACAGTCATGCGATTAATCACGAATAAATATTTTAATCGATTGACAGCCCTAATTTATTTAGTAACATATTTTATCAGTCATAAGTCTCGTCTCGAGACTTTAGCTCTACGTATGTCATAAAAATATAATGTTTTTTTTTCGGGAGCTCCCTCTGCTACACGGGTCGTATTTTTAATGGGAAAAAAATATAGAAATGATCATCTAAATGTGTTGTAGGCTATACTGTGACTACAAATAAACAGAAACAGACTCGACTGAATAAGCAGGCTATGTGTCCTCTTTCTTCCAAGTAGTTGTGACATAACGGATCATACCGCATTTTTTTTGTGACTAATTTTTAATCCAGATAAATTAATTCATTATGATCAATGTATCAATTACAGGTGCATCTCAATAAATTAGAATGTCGTGGAAAAGTTCATTTATTTCAGTAATTCAACTCAAATTGTGAAACTCGTGTATTAAATAAATTCAGTGCACACAGACTAAAGTAGTTTAAGTCTTTGGTTCTTTTAATTGTGATGATTTTGGCTCACATTTAACAGAAACCCACCAATTCACCATCTCCACAAATTAGAATATGGTGACATGCCAATCAGCTAATCAACTCAAAACACCTGCAAAGGTGTTAGATGACATTGCAAGGTGTTGTGAATTTTGCCAGGCGACGTGACCTTCAATAGATATCCCGTTCTCAGATAATAGGGAGCAGTAAGCACTGCTAGACTGTTGATCGGGATGCAGTTCCAGACGTGGTCATGTGGCTGGAGCTCATAATTGAGTTTGTTACACTGTGTGTTGAGCCACCGGGATTAAATGTTTAGTCTTGCGTGTATTTGTTTGTGTCAGTAATTGAGACAGCCTGCTGATCTGTGTGTGGTTTGTTTCTCACAGAGAAAGCCACAGATGGCTCCCTGCAGAATGAAGACTGGACACTCAACATGGAGATCTGTGACATCATTAATGAGACCGAGGAAGGGTGAGAGACCAGCACAGCACGCAAACACACACTTGCTCACAGCGCCTGCTGATGACTCACAGCGACTCTCACTGACTCATTCAGTAAGACACATAGCCGTCTGAGGAGCAGACTGACTGGGAATGTGCTGTCGTAGCGTTGTGCTCCATCACTAATGGGTTCTCACAGTCTCACATGGCCCTGTTTAAAGCTGACATTAAGAAGCATAAAACCTCTATCACTTTCTTTCTTAGTTTTGTCTATACAGTGAAAGTCCATACAATTCACTTACATTGTATTAAAAAAAAAAAAAAAAAGAAAAAAAGAAGAAGAAATAGTCTTAAAGGTTTGGAACAAACCTTTAAGACTAAAGTGAATAAATATTGACTGAATTTTCATTTTTGGGTCATCTGATTACATGCACAAACACAAACACCTTCTGACATACAATTGTCTTGATCCTAGCCGAGGAATAAGGGTCTTATCTAGCGAAACGATTGGTCATTTTCTAAAAAAAAAAAAAAACATTTATATACTATTTAACCACAAATTAACCACTCGTCTTAACCACTCGTCTTGCACAGTGTTGGATGTAACTAGTTACTAAGTAATTAGTTACTGTAATTTAATTACTTAAAGAATGGGATTACTCTTATTTTTTCTGTAATTTAATTACAGTTACTGCTTATGTAATTGAACTTAATACTGTGTATAGACTGTAGAATATTTATATACAACACAATAGTGGATTTAACGTCAAAATTTAAAGTCTAACCTTAAAATTGCATGCTTTTTATGTACTCTTCTCACTTTAAATACTTGAGTTAATTTGAATATTGGTAACACTTTAGTGTCCAATTCTCACTAATAAGTTGGTTATTAGCATAAATATTACTGGGATATTGGCTTTTTATTATTACTTAAAAAACACATATTAATGTCTCATTCTGCAAGACCTTATTCTAAATCCTTAATCCTACCCAATTCTTAAACTTAACAGCTACTTTACTAAGTATTAAGGAGTAATTAGGAGTACATTGAGGCAAAAGTCAGTTAATAGTTAGTTAATAGTGAGAATTGGACCCTAATCTAAAGTGTGACCAGAATAATGTCTGTTATTTATTTGAAAGAATTAAAAGAACTGTTTCATGTCTATCCTTGTATCATTAAATTGTCAAGATTGATAGAGGATTTAGAAAGTAATTAGTAATTAAATACTTTTTGGAGAGAGTAATTTGTACAGTAATCTAATTACACTGTTGAAGATGTAATTAGTAACTAGTAATTAATTACTTTTTTAGAGTAACTTACCCAACACTGGTCTTGCACTAGCTCTGAGATGCACATGCGCATCTTCACGCGTTACGTAATAACATTGGAAATGTCACGCGTGGTTAGTTCTTTGTCTGTGTACTTCAGTTCAAAAAGGTACAGTAGAGCGAAAAACTTTATCTCATTTTCTCCTCGAACTTTAAAATCGACTATGTTTACATGCGCACAAATAATGCAATTATTTCCAATAATCAGAGTAAGGACTTAATCGCATTATGATCTTCAAAGCTCTTCACTCCCGTTTACATGCAGTTTCCATTATTCGTATTATTCGCTAAGAAATATGGTTTCTTAATATATTTATATATATTCTTAATATATATAATATTTTTTTAACCGCCATTATTCACATTTGTTTGAAATATCATAATACAGAAGAGTGGCAGTGTTAGATCCACTTGTCGTGTTGTGCTTTTTATTTTTAAAATATGTTTAAAGAAATATGACGTGCCTAAAAATGTCCCCGTTCCGGTGTTTTCATCCATCAATGTACTGCATTATGTTCATGTCGCGCAATGTCGACAACATGAACTCTGTTTCCTCGGCTCCCCAGAAATGCGAAGCCATCGTTTCTAATCTGCGTATTACTGCAGGTGCGTGTCACGCCATTCATGTACATCACAAGCACATGCGTACTGTGGTCAGAGCAGCAATAATGCGATTACGGTGTTTACATGCCTGTATATTTCGATTAAAATTGGCGTAAGCCACCTGTGTTAATATGATTATGCTTGCTGCAATTATGAGCTTAATCATATTATTTAGATTGCATTATTTAGAAATATTGAGTTTACATGAGGTAAAGTTTAATCGCAACATTGCCAAAATCTCATTAGAATCACATTAAGAGGGTGAAGTCGAGCTACTGCAAGATGAGCGTTTGTGGTTAAAAGTATATAAAGTTGTAATTTTTTTTTAGAAAATGACCAATCGTTTCACTAGATGAGACACTTATTCCTTGGCTGGAATCATGTAGAGCCCTTTGAAGCTGCACTGAAACTGTAAGTTGGACCTTCAACCCATTGGTCCCCATTGAAGTCCATTATATGGAGAAAAATCCTGGAATGTTTTCCTCAAAAACTATTTATTTTCGACTGAAGAAAGAAAGATATGAACATCTTGGATGACATGGGGATAGTCACAGTACACTTGCAGTTTTATTTGGTAACTGTGTCTTGGCTGACCACTTGTGATTTGATCACCCAAGATTAATGTTCACGCCAGGTGTAAACAGGCCCTTTGCACAGAGTCACGGTGCTGTTCCTACTCCTTATGATTCTTCACTTTCTCTCTTTCTCTCACACACACTGTCGTCAGACTGACACTACAGGCTTGTCTCTGTTCTGTGTGAGGGAACACAGGACTCTGTTGTGCTCTACTCTGTTTGGGCTGTTTTTTTCCTAATGCATTCAAAGTTGTGGGTGTTTTCAAGAATTTAAACAATCTTCCCTCTTTTAAATGATGTATTCAATTATTTGCATTGCCGGTCGAAGCAGATTATGCCAGACTAAGCATACATTTGGACAATAATAGTTCAGTTTTAGGCTATAATATTGATAGAAAGTGCATTCAAGTATGCATTATTCAAATTGCCAGTCAATTTGTCCCATGCAGGTTTGATTTTCTCTTCTGCTATTTTGTACTTCCCATAATGCAAGATAGTATTACTGTAGTTCCTCCTCTCTGGTAGACTTTTCGGCATATGATGGCTATATATGAAATCACATACTTCCCTAGTATCAAGTAGGCGAAAAACAGTATGTGAAAAGAGTCTGAATAAACTATTCATAAAAAAAGTAGGTGAAATGTAACCAGATGACCAACTGCTTCCGGCAAGATCCGAATCTGATTAACATTTTACTAGAGGATTTGTGAATGTCAGTGAAGCTGCACACATGACAATGACAACATGGCAAATGTAGTACATCTGTAGTTCATTCATAATAAACACATTCACAATAAATAGAACATACTTTTTAGTGGTCGCGAAGTACTTGCTTACTCAAAAGACATACCTACTGAGAGATTATGCAATTTCAGCCACAGCCAGACTAAAGTTTGAGTCAGAGCAAAGTCATCTTCGTAACAGCCCTTATCAAAAATGCTGATTGCTGCTTTTAACTATGGCACAATGCTGAGCATAATTTCTCCTGTTCATTTTTAACAGTTAAATCGTGTCTACGTTGAATTTGGGTTTTAGTAGCTGATGTTGCTTTTGAAAGCTTATAAAAAGAAAACATGGGAGCTTTGATCCCACCATGGGAAAAAACAAAGCTGGGAGCTGATGAACTTCCTGTCTTTGAATTACAGTGTGTTTGTAAGAGGGCTTTCAGTAGTGGTGCTCTGGTGGTGTTTAATCAAATTGAGTCTTTTAATTCCTATCCTGAGCTCACAGAGTGCTCTGCTAAATTGCATGTTAGAAAAGGGAAGATTATGATCCTGAATACTGATTGGTGAATCCAATCATGCTAAAATACACAACAAGAAACGTCTATGATGCAAAACAGTAGCTTTTTATAGTAGCTACTTTTAGGGGTTTGTTCAAACTCTAAGTCTGAGTAATACAGCTAAAAATGGTAAATATGTCATTAATTACTCACCCTCATGTCGTTGCAAACCCGTAAGACCTTCGTTCATCTTCGGAACACAAATTAAGATATTTTAGATGAAATCCGAGAGCTTTCTGACCTGCATAAACAGCAACGCAACTGACACGTTCAAGACCCAGAAAGGTGGTAAGGACTTTGTTAAAACAGTCCATGTGACATCAGTGGTGCAACTGTAATTTTATGAAACTACTAGAATACTTTTTGAGCGCAAAGAAAACTAACAAATTTATTCAATGATTAATTCCCTTCTGTGTCAGTCTTCGACGTGCGTTCACACGCATGCATCGTGGTACTGTCGTGAACATGCGTTGAAGACTGACACGGAAGAGAATTGTTGAATAAAGTAGTTATTTTTGTTTTCTTTGCGCACAAAAAATTATTCTCGTAGCTTCATAAAATTAAAGTTGAACCACTGATGTCACATGGACTACTTTAATTATGTCCTTACAACCTTTCTGAACCTTGAACATGGTAGTTGTGTTGCTGTCTATGCAGGGTCAAAAATCTTAATTTGTGTTCTGAATTTGAACGAAGGTCTTACAGGTTTAGAACAACATGAAGGTGAGTAATTAATGACAGAATTTTCATTTTGGGGGAACTAACCATTTAAGCTGTCATCATCTAAACTATGTGCCCCCACAGGCCCAAAGATGCCATGCGCGCAGTGAAAAAGAGACTCAACGGCAACAGGAACTTCCGTGAAGTGATGCTGGCTCTAACCGTGAGTGATAGTGTGCTGGACATTCACATAAACCCTTGTGTTCATACTGTAATAAATGAAGGCTGAGGAGCAAAACCGGGTGTTTAGTCTGGTGCTTTGCACCGTTAATAGTTAATGACAACTGAGTACTTTCTAAACCCCCCCCTTCAGGCTTGCCTGAGGCTATTTTGACATTTGAAGAAGGTATTTTGTGAGGATTTGAATGCATTATGCTCCGGTTAGTTGGAAGTGCAGTTTTGTCAGATGGTTAACTGTTGTATAGTTCTATTGTTTTTCTTATACTTGTATATATACTTGTATGTTTATATTTATGTTTAACTGGTATGTAGCACCATGGTCCTGCGAGACACGACATTTCGTTCCACTATATGTTCACACATGTAGCAGAATGACAATAAAGCTCGACTTGACTTGACTTGACGTTTGTGTGGTCATCTGGGAGCTTCAGCTTGTCTAAATAATCAGTAATCTTAGCTGCTTGTATAATTGTCTTTTCTAGGTGCTGGAAACTTGCGTGAAAAACTGCGGCCACCGTTTTCACGTCCACGTCGCCAATAGAGACTTCATCGAAGGTTTCTTAGTGAAGATCATCACTCCAAAGAACAACCCTCCCGCTATAGTACAGGACAAAGTACTGTCACTGATTCAGGTGAACTGAGTGTGACACATGGCCCAATCCAGATGACAAACTTCCTCCTGAGCTCTTCCTTTGTTTCTGCAATAATGACTTTAAGAAACCACCACTGATGGCTGTTGCTGGATTCTGAGCTTTACCATTTAGAATGGGTGCGGGCTGTGTTCTTTCAGTGGGGCTGGAAACTAGGTCTGATGGACCTGGTCTGCGAGGCAGCTTGCAATTGCATTAATTCTAGTTGACTGGAAGCCATTACTAAATCAGATTGACTCAGTTTAGAGTAGATCGCTGACAAGTTTCCTTGATGGGATACTGGGCATATCTGCATTTAGTTGTCTCTTGCATTTTCTCAAATCAAATGGTTACGTGGTCTTTCAGCCTCTAAAATTTCACACTGAATTGTCATTTTATTTTATTTTATTTTATTTATTTTTGATTTGTCAACTATATTTTCAGGCCGCCTGAGAACAAATTAATCAAATGTGGTCTTTATAATTGCCACTATTAGACAATAAGTGTATCCCTAACATTTAGAGCATCTTTTCTGCCAAATTTGGCAATTATAACCATTTTGTAACCTAATGTTTCTCAACCAGGGGTCCAGGGCCCAAAAGGGGGCCTCAGCAAACTTCTAAGGGGGCCTTAAGATGACTTAAAATGATTTAAAGACAAAACAAGCAAAAAAAAAAAAAAAAAAAAGAAAGAAAATATATATTAATTCTACCCCACAACCTTTTTTTTTTTTTTTTTTAAATTGAGAACCTACTGTCTTGAGAAAAAAAAATTGATATATGAGGAAGCCTAATTTTAAATTTCTATACATGAAAAAGTAATGTAAATTATGAAAATTATTGTAACTCTATGAACATTTTTATAATGCATATACGTTTTTCTAGTAATGCCAAGCTCTAAAATACTTAAAAAATTAAAAATTGCGGAAGTAAAATATATTTTTAAAATACTTATCTGATAAAACAAGTAAAACTGTAAAAGTCATTGTGCCTTTAAATATTGTTTTGAACAGTAGGGGGACCAGAATTCAAAAAAAGTTGAGAACACCTATTCCATCTGCTCAGACCTCAATGATTTTTCAAGAATGGCCATTAGCAAGAGTGGTTCAGAAAATTCAGTGTGCACATGCATTGAGTTGTAAGTTCTTTTTGTCTGCTAAAGAGCCATGTAATGCAAATGGTTGAAAATGATCTGACTTTTACCTGATAATGCCCAGTTAGGTGTGAATTAGGAGTCACTTCCTGTGGGACAGTTCTTATATAGCTCCACTATACATTAACCAATCACCTCTCTGCCTTTGTGTTTCGGCTCAGGCTTGGGCGGATGCATTCAGGAGTAGCCCAGACCTCACTGGAGTCGTGCACATTTACGAGGAGCTGAAGAGGAAAGGAATTGAGTTTCCCATGGCAGACCTGGACACTTTGTCACCCATCCACACACCACAGCGGGTGAGAAACACACAACACTCACAGGGTTTAGTGGGTTCTTCAGTATGTTTTCATTCATTTCGCTTCATCCTCTCTTGTGTCTGTCATTCTAGGGAGTCCCAGAGGTAGATCCAGGCACACACAAGTACAGAGCGCCTGCTCAGCCCAACACGGCGTCTCAGACGGCCCCTAAACCTGCAGCTGCTGCAACAGCTGACTTCAACCCCACCCAGATCCCAACTGTATCGGGACCCATCACAGCAAACCCAGAGCAGGTCACACTCACCTCAGAATAGACTTTGCTATATTCAGTGCTAAGATAAAATGTGTTGAAAACCTGTTCCAAAACCAATGAGCTGCCTTATGGTGTGTGCACACCAAAAGCAAATTTAATTATTCGCGCAAGTAGATTACATACAAAGTCAATGCAACGATGCAAACAGACCTGAATTCACGCCAGGCAATGTGAATGATGTGAATTGAACGACATGATTGCAGCATACGCGCGGTATATGCTTCAATCGCAGCTTCAATCGCAGCAAGAACTTGAGCGGAAAATTCGCACAACGCATTGTCACGCAAGCCAGTCAGCGAAGAGCTTATTGACACGTCCGCTTTGACAAGTCCAGTTACAGTCATGGCCGAAAATATCAGCACCCTTGATACATACACTATATTGCCAAAAGTATTGGGTCACCCCCTTCTAATGAACAGGTTTGACTACTTTAGTAATTTCCATGAGTACAAATCTTAATGTTTAAGCATATAATGATATTCTAGGGAATTGTGTGCTTCTAATTTTAAAGCAGCAGTTTGGACAGGACCCTGTTCTATTCTATCATGACAATGCCTCTGTGTATAAGGCAAGGTTCAAAAAGAAAAGATTGATTTAGTCAGTGTGGAAGAACAGGTCTGCAGAAAGCCAAGTCCTAATCCAAGCTGAACACCTCTGGTGTGACTGGTGTGACTTTAAATGCAGACCTTGAGCCAAAAGCTCTTTACCAAACACCAATGTCTTGTACATACACTATATGGACAAACGTATTGGGACACCCCCTTCTTTAGAACAGAAAAAGGCACTTCCAAAACTGTGGCAACAAAGATGGAAAGATAATGCATGTTTTTAAAAATTGTATTTCCTTCTCTGTTGCAACAGTTTTGGAAGTGTCTAAAATGACTGTAGTCATATGTACAAGTCATTGGTGTTTGGTAAAGAGTTTTTGGCTCAAGGTCTGCATTTAAAGTCACACCAGAGGTGTTCAGCTTGGATTAGGACTTGGCTTTCTGCAGACCTGTTCTTCCACACTGACTAAATCAATCATTTCTTTTTGAACCTTGCCTTATACACAGAGACATTGTCATGTTAGAATAGAAAAGGGTCCTATCCAAACTGTTGCTATAAAATTAGAAGCACACAATTCCCTAGAAAATCATTATATGCTTAAACATTAAGATTTGTACTCATGGAAATTATTAAAGTAGTCAAACTGTTCATTAGAAGGGGGTGACCCAATACTTTTGGCAATATAGTGTATGAACAAAGAAGGCTGTGAAAATTAATCTGCATTGTTAATCCATTTGATCTTTTATTTAAAAAATTCCCAAAAATCTAACCTCTCATTGGATAATAAGAATTTAAAATGGTGGGAAGTATCATTATGAAATAAATGTTTTTCTCTAATACACATTGGCCACAAATAACGGCACCCTTTTATTCAATACTTTTTGAAACCTCCATTTGCCAGTTTAACAGCTCTAAATTTTCTCCTATGATGCCTGATGAGGTTAGAGAACACCTGACAAGAGACCAGAGACCATTCCTTCATCCAGAATCACTCTAGACCCTTTAGATTCCCAGCTCCATGTTTTGTGCTTCTTCTCTTCAGTTCACCCCACTCATTTTCTATAGGGTTCAGGTCAGAGGACTGGTATGGCCATAGCAGAAGCTTGGTTTTGTGCTCAGTGACCCATTTTTGTGTTGTTTTTGAGGTTTGTGTTTGGATTATTGTACGGTTGAAAGATCCAAACATGGCCCATTATATGATTTCTAACAGAGTCGGTCACTTATTGATTTTTTTTTATCTGTTGGTATTTGATAGAATCCATGATGCCATGTGTCTAAACAAGATGTCCAGGACCTCCAGCAGAAATATAGGCCCACAACATCAAAAATACAGCAGTATATTTCATTGTACACATGGGGTACTTTTTATCCCTGTATTCACCAAACCCATCTTGAGTGTTTGCTGCTAAAAAGCTCATTTTTTAGTTTCATCTGACCATAGAAGCCAGTCCCATTTGAAGTTCCAGTCGTGTCTGATAACTGAATATGCTGGAGTTTGTTTTTGAATGAGCTAGGAGAATTTTTCTTGAAACCCTCCCAAACAACATTTGGTGATGTAGGTACTGTTTGACAATTTTATTTAAGGATTTCTGACCCCGAGACTCAACTATTTTCTGCAATTCTTCAGCTGTGGTCCTTGGAGAGTCTTTAGCAACTCAAACTCTCCTTCTCACCGTGCATTAGGACAATATAGACACACGTCCTCTTCCAGGCAGTTTGTAACATTTTATGTTGATTGGAAATTCTTAATTATTGCCCTGATGGTGGAAATGGGAATTTTCACTGCTCTAGCTCTTTTCTTAAAGCCACTTCACTAATTTGTGAAGCTCAATTATCTTTTTCTGCACATCAGAAATATATTCTTTGGTTTTTCTCATTGTGATGGATGATTAAGGGAATTTGGGCTTTGTTTTCCCTCCTATTTATATTTCTGTGAAACAGGCTGGATAATTTCATGTTCATAATCACCCTGGAGTGCTCAAAATTGTGAATATGAATGGGAATATACTTCAGAGATATTTTACTCATAAGAATTTCTAGGGGTACCAATAATTGTGTCCAATGTGTATTAGAGAAACACATTTATTTCATTATGATATTTCCCCCCATTTTAAATTCTTATTATCCAATGAAAGGTTAGATTTTTGTGAATTTTTTAAATAAAAGATCAAAAGGATTAACAATGCAGATTAATTTTCACAGCCTTCTTTGATCATATTTACCAAGGGTGCCAATAATTCTGACCACTACTGTATATCAGAAAATGGAGGAGAGAATTATGCAATGAATTTATTTGAGTGGCACGAAAAACATCCCACAAGTAATCTAGAGCGATAATGCGATGGAAATATTCGCTTCGCTTTTGGGGCCAGATTTACTAAACAGGGCAAATTAGCATTAAAGCGCAATTCCATAAAAGCGCCGATGGGAGGGAAAATTCTGTGTGCGATTTATCGACAGTGCGCACATTAAAGAACACAGACACAGCCAGATCATTTCCATAATGACCAGTGCAAACTACCAAGAGCAGCGCAAATTACCGCCTGCTTTAAGACATGCTTTTTTGGGCGTTAAATAATGGCGCAAATACCAGTAATTTGACGAGCACAAACGTTAGTAAATTGCGTTGCGTGATTCATTTTAATACTCACCTCCCATCAATTTTGCGTCTGAAACGGAAACTCCTACAAATGCATATTCAATAAGGTCAGGTACAAAAATAACTGTGTCCACGCCTTTTCAGCGCTAATTCGTCACTGTGCGTCTTTAGTAAATCCTGACAGTACTATTTTAACGCCAAAAGATGGTTTACGCTGGCACAAGCTGTTAGTAAATCTGGCCCTTGGGGTTCACACACCATTACTACTAAGAACAATTTATTGTGAATAATGCTTTAGAAATAATCTTAATCTGAAATATTTTCCTATCTTCCATGCAAAAGTTTGGGGCATTAAGATGTTTGTTTTTAATGAAATTTATACTTTTATTCAGCAAGCATGCAATAAATTGATCTAAAGTAATAGTAAAGACATTTATAATTTTTAAAAAATATTTAGTATCACAGTATCAAAGTATCACAGTTTCCACAAAAATATTAAGCAGTAACTTTTTACAGCATATGACAATAATAAGAAATGTATTTTAAGCAGCAAATCAGTATATCAGAATGATTTCTGAAAGATGTGACACTGAAAACTGGAGTAATGATGTTGAAAAATTCAGCTTTGCATCACAGGAATAAATTACATTTTACAATATATTCACATAGAAAGCAGCTATTTTAAATATTAATAATATTTCACAATATTACTGTTTTTGCTGATTCGGAAGTGTTTTGTTTGTGTCTACAGATCGCAAGGCTGAGAAGTGAGCTGGACGTTGTGCGTGGGAATATTAAAGTGATGTCAGAGATGTTGACAGAGATGGTGCCGGGCCAAGAAATCGCCTCTGATCTCGAACTACTTCAGGTCTGAGAGTTTTCCCACTACACTCAAATCTTTTGGACAGAGAATATGCATATAAATGATGCCATATGTTTACTTAGAGCAGCTGAACACATTGAGCTGTGCTGCTCATATTGGCTATGTGGGTTCTAGTCCAGCGTGACATCCCATTCTCCTTTCTTCACCCCAAAATTTCCCATGTTCTTAATACTCACCACTACAATGAAAGTGGCAAAAAGCCATAGTAAAAAAGTCCAGATATTTTGAATCTAAACCCTCACCACAAGAGGGTGTAGCAATACAATGTTTTAAAATAGAGAGGCAACTCACCTACTGCATGTCTATGATTCTGTGCATTGTATAGGTTTGTATGTTACATATTATGTCCTTTCTATACTCATCTGGAAAAATATTCCATAATAATCTAGACTAATGAGAATAACAGCAAATTTGAACCGTATCTTGTGTGTCAGGAGCTGAACAGGACGTGTCGAGCCATGCAGCACAGGGTTGTGGAGCTCATCTCTCGTGTGTCTAACGAAGAGGTCACCGAAGAGCTGCTTCATGTCAACGATGATTTAAACAACGTCTTCCTGCGCTACGAGAGGTGAGAGGAAGTGTCCATCACAAAAAGTTTCCCTCGTCTGCCTTTATCTGACAGCTCTCAGAGGAAGCTCTGACTTTACGTTTCCGCAGTCAGCTCAGGCTTCCCTTTGATTTCCCTTCCTTTGCTTCAGAGCAGAGTGCACAGGGTCTGAAAACACATTAACATTTCTTTCATCTCCATCTTGACGAGCATTTTTGATATTTCACCAGCACTCTGTGTTCTAACAGGTATGAGAGATACAGAGTAGGCAGAGCAGCACAAAACAACGGGGTGAGTTTGATACTGCAGCACTGCCTTCTTAACACAAATACTGTTGTATCAGTATAAAAAAGTTAATTTTTATTTGTTTGTTTTTGTTGTTGAGTATTTTATTGTTTCTTGTATGTGTGCTGTGTGATAATATTTGTCTGTTAAGTGCATGCTCATGGTTTTTTTTTTTTTTTTTTATTGTTTGCATGATGCTTAGTTGAGAGAGGCAAGTATGATGCATCTGTGTTGTGTAGATGTGAGTGAAGTATCAACCATGGCTGAGCATAATGCATCACATTTTAACTCTAGAGATCTAGAGCCTAGAAATAAAACTATTATTTCTCATTGTCTACAGTACTTTCCTATCCTATACAGATGTTGTATGCCTTATTTCTCTAGCAAGTTTACAGCTTTTCCATAAAAAAGAGATCTCTTTAGTCTGAGAGAATTATAATCCTCACCTGTGAATATGAATTTGCAGGTTTATTATGATGTAAATAATTAATCAATGTATTTAATTTAACATTTTTAATAACAATAATATATATGTGTGTGTATGTGTATGTGTATATATATATATTCATATATATACATGTATATATGTAATTACACACACACGTTATCAGTCAAATGTTTTTTAAGGGTAAGATTTTTAAAAAAGAAAAGAAAATTATATAAATTAATACTTTTATTTAGCAAGGATGCTTGAAATTGATCAAAAGTGATGATAAAGACATGTATAATGTTACCAGAGATTTCAATTTCAGATAAATGCTGTTCTTCTGAACTTTCTATTCATCAAAGAAACCTGAAAAATTCTACTAATCTGTTTTCATAATAATAATAATAATAATAATAATAATAATAATAATAATAATAAATGTGTTTTGAGCAGCAAATCAGAATATTAGAATGATTTCTGAAGGATCATGTGACTGGAGTAATGATGCTAAAAATTCAAATTTGAAATCACAGGAATAAATTACATTTTAAAATATATTCAAATAGAAAACAGTTATTTTAAATAATAAAAATATTTCTGAATTTTACTGTTTTTGCTGTACTTTGGATCAAATAATGCAGGCTTGGTGAGCAGAAGAGACTTCTTTCAAAAACATTAAAAATCTTACTGTTCAAAATCTTTTGACTGGTAGTGTACATAACTTATATAATTTATTACAATTATTTAATTATAAGTATACTGATTTCTTAATATGTTTATATGTTCTTTTATATATTAATCTAAAATTAAACTAAAATAGTCATCTAAAAATAAAATTGCTTAAAAAATAATGCAGTGACATTAATGGGCTATTTAATTGCTTTTGAGTTTGTTTGCTTTTTTCAATTTTTGAATTGAGCTGAATTAAATTATTATTAGAATGCTTTTATTATGCCACTATATAACAGGTAAAGTAAAAGAGAGTTGTTTTGATTCTGATTCATAACTCGGTGTGTGTTGTGAATGCACAGGTCCTGAATGAGGCTTCAGAGGAGGATAGTCTAATAGATTTGGGTCCTGCTTCTCCAGCAGTGGTCACTCCTCGGGTCAGCGCTACACCCACTCATACACCCACATCCACCCTGCAGCCTCCTCCTCCTGCTGCTGCTGCATCTCTCTCCACACAGCTGGCAGGACTTGGTGAGGGTCTCACACACACATCTTAATTAGGATGACAACATAGACGAAATACATCTAATAAACCTAAAAATCAGTTCATTCAAAACCATATTAATAAACAAGTATATAACATGATTTTTGTGTGTGTGTGGTGCAATAAATTAAAAAAAAAATTCTCTATACACCTGAAAAAAGTTCACTTTGCTATGATTTACTCCCGGTAGATGTGGGTGCAGACAGCATCAGCGGCACTCTCAGCTCTCTGACCGCTCACAACCCTCAGGACGACTTTGACATGTTCGCCCACACCAGGTCCAGCTCTCTGGCTGACCAGCGCAAAAAGTGAGTGCCATTTCCACACCACTATAGTTAAACCACATAAAAAAATCAGCTCTAAACTATTTTCTCTGCTTATTTTCCAGCGTTAAATACGAGGAACCTCAGGCTCTGGTGGGCCTGGCGTCTGCATTAGACATCAGACAGCAAAATGCCACTGGGGTGAGTTTCCTATACCATGTATATTGATAGTGATGAAGGGTTTGGGTTTTGTGTGGTGTTAATGGCTGACGAGACTCTCTGATCACTGCATATTATTACTTAGACCTCACTGTTTCTCAGAAAATGGGGACTCGCACTAGTTTTGAATGACAAATTTAACACATTTCTAGTCTTCTGCCTTTGCATGTCATTCGTAGTCACTTTTGGCATATAAATGCTCCTGTTCTTGACTGATATATTGGCACTTTGAGGTCTCCAAGTCAAAACAAAAAAATTACATATTCTCAATTAGCCTTCAACATGCCACAGCTTGTTAATGCCCAGTTTGGTCTGGATATGTGCTGTCAGATTAGTTTAGGTTTGGTTTGGATGAAAGAATATTAGTTGTTGCCTGCATGAGACCACATTGCTATGTATATTCCTTACAAAATACAACTACAATAATTGTTGCTGTTTGGTATTAGCCACTGTTGTTCTAAGTTTCTACACTCAGAAAGGTACAAAGCTGTCACTGGGGTGATACCACAAGCTAAAAGGTACATCTTTGTACCGTATTTGCCTCTAAATGGCACATATTAGTACTTTTTGAAAGGGCATCGCCCCAGTGACAGCTTTGTACCTTTTTTTCTGAGAATGTAACACAGTTTAAGGGTTAGTGACAAATAAGAGTGTCCACAATAAAGGAAAGAATTTTTTTTTTAAAACATGTATGTTTTTAAAACACAAATATATAATTATTATTATGCTTTTAGGGAGTCACATTTATGTCGTTTTATAAACGAAAGAAAACTTACCGTAAAAATGTCAAATGATCTGGGTCCTCTCTTTGATTGAATTTTTTCCCTCCTTAAGTTGGTCATACCACATGACAACATTTTTTCAAATATTTTGTTTTCTAATAAATAACATATAATAATTAAATAAAAAGTAACAAATACATAATAATTAAAGCATATGGCAAACTAATTGATAAGGTTTTCATTCTTTTAAAGGGATAGTTCACGCAAAAATGAAAATTCTGTTATTCTTTACTCACCTTCATGTCGTTCCAAACCTGTAATGGTGCGTTCACACCAGACGCGAATGAAGCGTTAATCGTGAGTGATTTACATGTTAAGTCAATGCAAAGACGCGATAGACATCCTGCGGCGTGATTCGCGCGAAATAGGCGGCGCGAATGACGCGGCTTGAATTGAGCGTTTCGGGCGTTTGACGTGCGAATCATGCGAGTTGAAAAATCTGAACTTTGGCGAATATTCGCGCCGCGTTAACCAATCAGGAGCTTGCTCTAGTAGTGACGTGATTACGACGTAGCGAGCGGAGGCAGAAATCCGAAACAACAATGGAGGACAAAATCATCGTCGCTGTATGTGGATACCCGGAGCTGTACGATACATCTTCGTACTTTTATAGAAACAGGAATAAAAAGGATCTTGCTTGGAAGAAAGTGAGTGAAGAGGTCGGACAATCTGGTAAGTTGTAAAAAATGCTCTTTACTCAATTTGAGCTGTATATGTACATATTGAGTTAATGTGCCTCTGAAGGATCTGATGGACCCAGACACGGCGCCGAACGAGTCGTTTTTCAACCTTCCACAGCACATAAAGCGCAGCTACCCTCTCAACAAAATCCATGTCAGCCATTTCGCAACGAGACTGGAGCCGCCTGGCAGAAACCACTCCCATGACGCAAATTCGCATCTGTTGTGAAGTGAATTTCACGCGTGGATGAAGCGAGTAAACTCAAAATGTTCAAGTGTCCAACTACGCGCGAATAGCGCGATTTATTCACGCAAGTCGCCTCTGGTGTGAAAGCCCCATAAGACCTTTGTTCGTCTTCAGAACACAAATTAAGATATTTTTGATGAAATCCGAGAGCTTTCTGACCCTCCACAGACAGCAACACAACTGACGCATTCAAGACCCAGAAAGGTAGTAAGGACATTGTTAAAATAGTCCATGTGACATCAGTGGTTCAAGAGAAGAAATTGTTGAATAAAGTTATTTTTGTTTTCTTTGCACACAAAAAATATTCTCGTATCTTCATAAAATTACGGCTGAACCACTGATGTCACATGGACTATTTTAACGATGTCTTTACTTCCTTTCTGGGTCTTGAACGTGTCAGTTGCATCGCTGTCTATGCAGGGTCAGAAAGCTCTCAGATTTCATCAGAAATATCTTAATTTGTGTTCCAAAGATGAATGAAGGTCTTACAAGTTTGGAATGACATGAGGGTGAGTAATTAATGACAGAATTTTCATTTTTGGGTGAACTATCCTATCCCTTTAAGAATTTCATTCGTTTAATGAGGCTTTTTTTACATTATGAAATAAAGACAGTTGTATCATCTTGACCAAAAAAAACAAAAAACTTTCACATTGAATTTAAACTGAATTTACACATGATCATTATCAGTGAAGTGGTGTGTTCAAGTTATTGTGTGTATCATTTTGCATTTATTTATGAAAAAATTAATAGATCTGGGCACAAAAGGAGCAGCAACTCATTGACCCTTAAATGAGATCCATTATTATTCTTTTAGTGGTGTTTGCTAAGGCAGTTTAAGGCAGCTAACTCAGTTTTTTAACTTAAACACAAAAACATGTTTTTGAATAAACTGAATATAAAGAATTGTTATGAAATCTTCAAGAGTTATATTAGGAAATCGTTATAGACTGATTGTATCTCTGGTACCAGACATAAATGTGTTGAAATCAAACAAGGTTACATAACGGACGTGGTTTAGAGGTGAAATTCATAGCAATCAGCCCATGGGTCAAAGTTTTTACCTCTTTTTCCCCTCTTTGTTTGTTTGGTTTTTCCACTCCATCTACCTTAGTTCATTTACTCAAAGTTGGCACCTGATGGAGGTGTATGTGTTTGTGGTGGGTGGTTTGTTCTTCACATCTGTAAGGTGTTTTCTGTTGTTGATTTAGCCGAATGTAAAAGGTCCTAACGCTGAGTTGGAGCCCATAGACAGCTGGCTTATTACCCAAGGAATGGTGAGGATTTCACCAGAACCACTGTCCCCTCCATGTCCACCCACGTCCATCCACTCAGCCCTGACCTCGATCTCCATCCCTTACCTCCCACCACCACTAAAACACACCCACAGTAAAAGGGAGAGGTGCTCTCTCACAGCCTGCTGCGATGATCCTGATTTGATATGCGGAGGAGCCGCTCGCATGTGTTAAGAGATCAGCCAAACATGAAAAATCTGGCTTTATTTACTCGCCCTCATGTCGTTCCAAAGTTCTGTGCTGTTATTTTTCCAAGAAAACAGCTCTTACATGAGAGTTTATAATGACCACAGCTGTCAAACTCCATAAAAGCACTATAAAGGTATATAGTGCAACAGTCGGGTTAAATAAGTAAAATACTGCATTCATTTTCTCCAAAGGGAAATTGAGTTTTAACTGATAAACCTTTAAAGGAAAACTTCACCCAAAAATGAAAACGTATTCACCCTCAGGCCATCCAAAATGTAGATGAGTTTGTTTCTTCATCAGGTTTGGAGAAATTTAACATTATCACGTGTTTACAAATGGATCCTCTGCAGTGAATGGGTGCCGTCAGAATGAGAGTCCAAACAGCTGATAAAAACCTCACAGTAATCCACAAGTAATCCACACCACTCCAGTCCATCAGTTAACATCTTATGAATGAAAAAACTTTGTGCTTGTAAGAAACAAACCTATTAAAGACATTTTTAACTTCAAACCGTTATTTTTTTGGCTAAAATATGAGTCGTCTATCCATAATATTGCTTTCTCTAGTAAAAAGGTTGTCTTATCTGAATCTGGTGAGAAATATGCACAGATCAAGCACCGTTTACAAGCGAAAACAGTCCAAAACATTTCTAAACAAATATGTTGATGGATTTTGATGTGAGGACAACAGGAGACTTTTTCACTGGAGGAACTGTTTGGATTATGATTTATGGATTTGTATTTTGCTCAGAAGCGACAGTTTCAATTTAAAATGCCTTGATAGATTTATTACAAACATGCCACTTTTCTGTTCACAAGATGTTAACTGATGGACTGGAATTGTGCCGATTTGTTATGGATTATTGTGATGTTTTTATCAGCTGTTTGGACTCATTCTGACGGCACCCATTCACTGCAGAGGATCCATTGGTGAGCAAGTCATGTGTTTTAATAAAAAAAAAAAATAAAACAAAAAGGTTTTTTTTCTCAACATCTCTGATCTAATAACTCTTGAGAGGCTCCTGGGCCGTTTCTGGCCTCTTCTGTTTGCTCTGTCCCTTTTACTGTGAATTTCCTCATCACCTCATTTTCATTGATCATCACAGGTAGGAAACACCTACTTTTTTCAGGATAAAAGCAGTAGATTTGATCTTATCTGTTTAATTTCATACTCTAGCTAGACCTTGGACTCTAACATGAATTAACACCGTTATAACTGGCCCTCGGCTCATGGAAGGTTCTGGATCCTGTATTCTGTACAGCCCCAAACTCAGGGTTTCAAAAGATGTTCACACTGATAGAGATTCGCAGTAAGAAAGTCCCCTGAAGTCATTCATTTCATTGAGAGCTGCTGATTGCAGGTAACATGGGCAACAGTGACTGTTGACGATGCAGTGTGGACGTGTCTATTGATTCAACAAAGTCAACACAGTCTGAAGACTACCTATAGGAGTTAAGATCTAGTTTTAGTGCCAATCACTCCATTTGTGATCAGATTGGCCAGTTGCTCAGCCCATCAAGGGCACCCAACAGTATGAACACCAAAAATGCACTACCGTCCAAAAGCTTGGGGTCTGTAGGAATTTAATGTTTTCTTTTGCTCACACAGGCTACCTTTATTTGATAAAAATATATATATATAGTTAAAAAAAAATATATATATATATTTTAAATTATTTTTACAATTTAAAATAGCAGTTTTCTATTTAAATATGTATTTAAAATGTAATTTATTTCTGATGCAAAGCTGAATTTTCAGCTTCATTACTCCAGTCCTCAGTGTCACGTGATCCTTCAGAAATCATTCTAATAAGATGATTTGCTGCTCAAGAAACATTTATTATCATCAATGTTGAAAATAGTTGTGTGGCTTAATATTTTTGTGGAAGTGGAAATATTTTTTTCAGGATTCTTTGATGAATAGAAAATTTAATGCATTTTTGCTAAATAGGTATTAAATAGGTATTAAAAAAATCGTACTGACCCCAGACTTCTGAAGGGTAGTGTAAATCCACACATAAAATCGCTGTCAGTGTGAATGGACAGCTGTGTGGTCAGAGCCTTTCGATTTACATAATCTTTATCATAACTACTATTGATAGTAACATAGAAGAACTCCCCTCCTCACCTCATTAATTCACAACATTCTAAGCTGAATGACATTCATGTTCTAACATTTGTAGTTTAGCACATTTAACCTACATAAATAAATAATAAAAAATGAATGAATATGAATGAATATTTTTTTTTATCCATATCATATTATATTACATTACATTACATTATATTATATTATCAATGTTTGGCTGCTTTTATTTCTCTATTCATCCCAAACATTACAAAAAAAAATAAATAAATAAAAAATAAATACAAATAAATAAATTACTACAATAAAACATTAAGACATTGCATTAAGAAAATAAAATTTTCTTTTTGTAAAGAAATTCACACATTGGCACAATTTAAATATGCCCACAAAACAAATTTCATACAGCTGAATAAATAATTATTTTTGTCCAAACTTTGGACTGGTAGTGTTTAAAACTTTTGTTTTGAATCTTGATCTTAACAAATAGAATAAATGACACTGCAAACTTCTTGTGGCTGTAATATTTGATTAAAAAAAAAATAAAATAAAATGTACAAAAAGTACAAACAATTCTGTCCTGTCCAGCAATACAGGGAGAAATATTCACTGTAGGGGGAGCTCTTGTACCGCTGTTCTCATGTTGCTGTCAAACTATGATTATCAAGCTCTGATTATGGACCTTCTCTGACAGAATCTCTTTCACCATAATCCTATATCCTTATGGATAAATGCTTCTCTATTCATTCAGATGCTTCACACTGCATCTTTCCTTCAGTGTTCTTTCATTTTTCACTCTCACAGCATGTGAAACAGTGTTGCTCCAGCTCTATGTGCAAGCAGTGTGAGTGTGTGGTGTGTGTGTTTTGGCTGGGTTTGACATTGATTGCATTTTTCTGTTGTTGTTATTTTCCTCTCAGACCTTCTGGTGATTTTATTGTTTGTGTTTTTGTTTGTCGGGGGTGTTTTTGTTCTTTTGTGGCTTTGGGGGCCTTTGGTTTGTCCATGGCTTTGCTCTATAGATCCCCGTATCGCAGTCCTCTGTCATGGATGACATTGAGGAGTGGCTCTGTGCTGATGTGGTGAGACTTCTTTACCTTGATTTCATTCTCTGTTTCTGTTTCCATGGTAACATCACGTCATCTTGCTCACTTTCATTTAACCAAGTATGTTTAGTTCTATTTTTGGATTTTTTTTTTTTTTTCACCTCAGTAGTACTAATCATTCATTTCCACCAATCACGTTGTCAGTCCACCATATGCCACTCATTCACATGATACTAATGAACATTAACTAGGGATAAATTATTAGCAATTTAAGATGTCCGTAAAGCTCCAGCCTGTGGTTTTGGAGTAACTCATGAGCGTGTTCAGATGCACAGAAGAGTGTTGAATGTTGCAGTTCACTGGCGCCGGATGCTTTCGCTCATCTGTTGTTATATGTCATATATATGGTTACTGTGCTGTGTTTGTACTGATATTTAAATAACTGTGTAGTTTGTTGAAGTCAATAAATGTGATGTGATATGATATATGTCCACTGAAAGGTGTTGGGGAATTTACTTTGACGCAAACTACAGGGATTCAGAATTTTACAGTTGTTACAATATAAAACTGAGCAATATTTGTTTTTAAATAGCCAATACTTAATTAGTGATAATATGTCAGACCTAGGGGTGGGCGATATACCAGGAGACGTAATGAACTGGTTGAAATTGGTCAACCGGTAGAGATTTTGGACTATCATCTCTATTGCGGTTACACGCTCACGTGACGCTGCTGTGCTACATGGTCACGAAAACTTACCGTTTGCACACATTTTTAAGTATTGCGGTTTAAAAACAAGTGATTTTAAGATGTTGAAACGCAATCAGCAGCGAAAGAGAACTCATTTCGCTATATGTGCGCGCTGTCTGAGAGATTTCTGAGCGCTGTCAGAGAGATGCACGCATTTGAAGACGGTGGTCAGAGAGCGTAGAGAGTTATTTTTGCCGCTTTTAGGCCTTGAATGGATAAATACAAACACTTGTATGTGTCAAAATGGCGATATTTTCAAGTGAAAGCAAACAGCTGAGAAAGAAAACAGAAGTGTAACAGTATATTGGATCTGGGCAGCTCTTAAAGTGACAGCAGTCTGATATTCCTGCTGTCTGTCATTCATGTTAATCAAACAACAAAAGAGAGAAAATCTCTGACTGCTCTTGACTAAATCACTTTTGTAACTTTAATAAAAAGAAATATATATTTAATTTACACAGTGAAGTGTTTTTATACATTTGATTACTTTATACAACGTATGTAGCATTTCTTATTTATTTGTTCTACTGTAGTTTTTGTTATTGCTTGTAATTAGTTTCTTATTCTTTTTTTAATCGCTGACTGTCTACTTGTTTACAGTGAGCTCTAGGTTTTATTTAGGCTATTATTAGGTTTTTTGTGTTATTGAATCTGGTGACAAGAATTATGAAATTTCTTTGGTATCAGAAATCATACTGACTTTATTTAAAGCAAAAATAACTATTTTGTGATATATATCGTTATAGTGAAATAAAAGTACTTAAATCGTGATATATGAAGATTTTGGTCATATCACCCACCCCTGCTTGGACCTAAACAGAATTGCATAGAATTTTATACAATATGTACTCAAAATTCATACAAATTTACAAATTTTTCAAAAACAGAAAAATGTGAGCATTTGTTGGCAAAGCTGATCCAAAAATGTCCAATAAGTTGATTTATTTGGCCTGGTTTTTGAAAAAGTAGTTAGAAATACTACAAGTTACAACTTCATTGAAGCTATTTAAGTGTGTGTGTCTTTTAGGTAATTGTCAGATACAATATAGCAATAAAAACCCCAGTTTTTTTACCATTCAAAAGTTTGGATTCATTAAGATTTTTATTTATTTATTTTTTAATTTCAATAGAAATTAATTACTTTTATTCAGCAAGGACATATTAAATTGATAAAAAAGTGACAGTAAACACATTTATAATGTTACAAAACATTTCTATTTCAAATAAATACTATTCATTAAAATATCCTGAAAAAATCTATCAATGATTTCCACAAAAATATGAAATGGCACAACTGATTTCAACATTGATAATAAGAAATGTTTCTTGAGCAAATCAGCATATTAGAATGATTTCTGAAGGATCACGTGACACTGAAGACTGGAGTAATGATGCTGAAAATTCAGCTTTGCATCACAGGAATAAATTGCATTTTAAAATATATTCAAATAGAAAACAGCTATTTTAAATTGAAATAATATTTCACAATATTACTGATTTTACTGTATTTTTAATCAAATAAATGCAGCCTTAGTGAGCATAAGACACTTTCATAAACACAAAAAATTTTACCACGCCCAAATTGCCCAAACAGTAGTGTAAATTTACACTACATACAGATGATCGGTGGCAAAAACATTGAACATTGAACTGATCCTCATATAAGTCAGAGCCAACTGATTTTCTGAAATAAAATCGCTTCTCAAAACTACTTATGGCATACTAAGTGAATGCGTTTGGTCACGCTACACTTTTATTTGTTGGATGTTACTGGAAAAGCTAGACTATTTCAAAAACAACTTAACTGTTGTCATGCTTAGTTAAGTTAGTGTCATTACTTCCAGTTAGTTTCTCCCCAACACTGATCTGTTGTCATAAATAATAAGGAAAATGCATACATATGTACCTTTGTTTACAAAAATGTCACATTGTAAAGTGGTTTTCCAGCTGAATGGTAGGTAGTTGTTCACTCTATGTTTATATGGCACAATGTGGCGTATAAGTAATAAAACTGACTGGTCTAATGTGTTAATAATTTTATTCTCTTTACTTCCTTAAACAGAAGGGTGAGGAGGCTGAGGAAGGAGTCACGAGTGAAGGTACAGTGTGAGAGCTAAAAATTATAAAAATTTAGTTAACTCTATAAAGCCTACTGTAACATATGATATGCAGATTTCTAAGGACTCTAGTTATCAACATGAAAGCTGTTGTACACAATCTTCACATTCATCTAAAGGTTTAATAAACAGATCCATTTAAAAAGAATAGATTTTTGGACTATTAGGCTTTAAACGAATAAATGCAGCTGACAGTTGTTCTCCTGATGTCTCTTTAGAGTTCGAGAAGTTCTTAGAGGTGCGGGCCAAAGCCGCAGAGCAGGCGTCACCGCTGGTCCCCGCCGGAGAGCCCAGACCTCCCGCGAGCACGTCTAGCAGCAACCGCAGGAAGACACAACAAACAGAGGACAATCTCTTTGCCTTGTAGAACAGTGACGGGACAGATGATCTCGCAGGTTAAACCCACTGACCGCAAAATATTCCCTCCAGCGCTCCACGTTCCATACGCTTGCTGTTCCTTTACAAACCTCCTGATGTTATACAGCAGCAAGACCCCTGTCTAATATCTCCGCCTGATAGAGCACTGTGAGAATCCAGCTTCGTAACCGCAAACTTTGAGCTGAACGGCGCAGTCAAGCGATGGCTTAAGCAAACATGTAGCCAAAATAATTCTCTTTTGAGAGCTCACTTGTTTCATTCCTGTCAGATAAGTCAAATAGAGCTGATTGGTTTCGTATTTATCGTTCGTTAATGAACTAACAGTTGTCGTTTCATCGCATGTGGGTCAGTTCTTCTGAGTCAACTATGGATTGTGACTCAATCTGTCTCTGTGGTAAATAGAGCGGGAAAACATTAGATCTTAATCAGGCGTTGGAGTGCGGAGACAGCGTCGCTCGTGATTGGCTGCCATGTTTATGAGGCTCTGGTGAAGAAAAGTGGCTACATTCTCGTAATCATGTGCAAATTACCAAAGACAGAAGAATAAACGTGTTTGATAAAGATTTTTGTAAAAATGTGTTGACTCTTTCCAAAGAGTTGAGGTTTGCTGAGCCATTGCAACCTGTTTTAAAGGCACCGTTTGAGGGCATTTTAAAGCGTTGGTCAGATGTCTGCATATGCAATTTAATGATTCAAAAATGCAAAACATTTGCTTTGAAAAAATGCATCCTAATTTTGGTTATGATATAGGATTTACTGGAACAGGCTCATTTAAAAACAAATGTCATATTTCGTCCCAAAATCAAAAGAAATTTCTACAAAACTGTTTTCAACATTGATAATAATAATAATAAACTGTGGTTATTATTACAATTTTTCTTTTTTGATTTCTTGAGCAGCAAATCAGCATGATTTCTGAAGAAATAAATTACATTTTGAAATATATTCAAATAGAAAGTTATTTTAAATTGTAATAGGATTTCACAATATTACTGTTTTATTGTATTTTTGATCAAATAAATGTGGGCTTTTGAGTGTAAGATACTTCTTTCAAAAACATTAAAAAAAAAAAAAAGTCATAGTGTTAAAAATGTTTACACCACCAGTATTTACACTTTTCAGAGCAATTATTTATGGTTTACTCATAATTAACTTACCTACAGACTCTACATATTTAGAGGAAAAAATTAGGCTTCATTTGCCAAAAATAGGATTCATTTGCTTGATACAATATATAATTTCTGACTTTTCTTTTGTTTTTGGGGTATATGAACTATGACAGACATTTCTTCATAAGATTTGCCCACTTACTGCATCTTTATCAGATTCTTGTTTAAGGATTGATTTCAGTTAGCAAAAATTGACAGATTTGGCAGTAAAGTTAGGAAATGAATGGATATTTTGCGTTGTCCTAATTCTTGCTAGACCTAACCAAGAATTATATTAGCCTAATGGCATTTGTAAAATATGTATCCATACGCATAAAAAATGTGTATATACAATAGAAAAGTGTGTATAGTACTTAAAGTTTGTATTAACTTTGGTGTAAAATGTAAAGGTTTAATCGCGTCCCTCTTTTTTGTTTTGTCATGAAAGATTCTATTCCATGTGATTTCAGGGCTTTCGCCAGTGGTTTTCATTCCAGTCCGCATACAGTCACTAACATCTGAATCATGCTAAATGTTGCACTGCTATCTTCCCAACAACATGAGGAAGATGTTCACTTCAGTCTTATATGTAGGTAAAGTAACTGCAGCTAGATCTAGCATGATGCATTTTACACTCGAAGACCTCAAATGTTAAGCGTCTAATGATGGGAAGGGCTTAAATTTCGTTGCCAGTTATCGTTTAAAACACTGGAGGGCCGTATGCTTTACTTGAATATAAGGCGCAAGTCACTGTGGTTTTGATTGAAATGAAATTGCAGCATGTTCAGAAATCAATAATGGCCTGATTTCTTAACCAAGGCCGTTTGGAAGATAGTTATTTGGTATAATGTAATAACAAACAGATTAACGTTAATCTTAAAAGACTGCAATATCTATTTTTGTTTCCAGCCTTCTAATTACTTGTAAGAAGGAAAGTGTAATACCTGTTAGTAATATCTGGCTTGTTCTAAAGAGCTCTGCTTTCATCCGGTGGCAATCATTATTTGGATTAACTGCTTTAATGAATGTTGCCATGTGATATTAACAGTCTTAACTATTTTGATTATTTATCTCATAATGTCTTAAATGTATTTTAGAATAATGAAATCTAATAAATTTTCCTATTGTCAGATTTATTGTTTAATCCAAACTATTTTATTAAAGTGATTCATTTGCTTAATGCAGACATTGTCCAGAGTGATTCATTTTAACAAGATCAAAAATATTCTTTTATATCCAATTTTTATAAGGTTGGTGTTTTTTAACAGCAAAACAATTAAACATTTAAACTCATTGTATTCATTTCTCAACTTACTGTATTCAATCTTTACAATGTATGCAAACGTTTTGTCTTCAACTTCAGTAAAAACTGCTTCCATGTGATCAAACTACATTTTTAAAGTACTGAATGGGGAAAAAAGTTGCCAGATGAAGTTGTGAAAATTAAATTTTATGAATTTATTACCTACATTTTACAATTTTAAATCTCTTTCCAGTTTATCCTATTTTTATTCTAATGCCGTTTCTATCTTATTTTTCAATGCGTAAGCTATTTTCTGTGAAATTACCAGACTTCCAAGTTATTAAATGGTAAAAGTATTTGCGCTACAAACTGATTCCGATAGTAAATTAAAACAATATGATAAGAAATACCAGTTTGAACGTCAGTCAGCATAATGGACTATTTTTGTACAGCTACCGGAAGTCTTGCACATTCAAGTTACAAATGGCCAGGGTTGCCAAGTTTTCACAACAAAACCCGTTTAATTGCTACTCAAAATTAGCCCAATCACTTTCAAGGGGGGTCCTCGTTAAAAATCGTGTTCCAGGGGGTAAAATACACGCTTTTGGTGGGCTTCTCCTGGTAAAATTTGCATTCAAGCCCAGGGGCTAAATATCACGTTATTGCAGGGTTGCCAGGTTTTCACAGCAAAACCCACTCCAATCGCATATTGAGGGGGAGGGGGTCCACCGGGAAAAATCATGTTCTGGGGGATACAAGTTTTTTGTAGCTGTTCCCCTGGTAAAATTTGCATTCTAGGGGTTAAATATCACGATATTGTGGTCGCTTCAACCCGCAGACATGAAAAACAACCACGTCAAAAGTGTTAAAGTAGCCCAATTCCGCAGGAAAACCACGGACTTGGTAACACTGCAAATGGCCGCGCCCGTTCTTATGTTAAAAATAAGGTGGATTAAACAGAATATTACAAGTGTATTTGCTAATAAGAGTATGCTTAAGCACAAATGAAAATTGCATTGTGTACAGAAGTTATATTTGTGTAAAATAAGAAATTAAAAACGTAATGCAATAATCCAATAGTAATCTTTCTAATTAAGTTTACGTTTGGTATGGTTGATGCAACGCAGACCCAGATAGCACACGTACGTCTGCAAGATGTCTGTTAAAGATCTCTTGATCTGGAAAGCATCTGCTGTCTACAAACGTCTGACAGACGTCTTTCAGATGTCAGTTTTACATACATTCATCATAAACATCTTAAAGACATCTAATAGACGTCTATTTGACATCTAAAAGGAAACGTCCTATAGACGTATTGCAGATGTGCAAACACTCTAAAAAATACGTCTTGCAGATGTAAATGCAGACGTCATATAGACGTCTCCGAGATGTACGTGTGCTATCGGGATGTTTATTGTATTATGTTAATTCAGAATAATTTGATAAAACATTAACATAATAATAGCAGCATTATGTTAATTATGTTAACAATAATATTATGCTAGTTTTTATGTAAATTATGTTCTTGTATTATGTTAATTTAGACAGGTCTCTGATTGGATTGCAGGAGAGCTGCTGAAGAGCTTCATGGAGAAATGTCTGAAGCCTCAGGACTTTTTTGCCTTCAGCACACACTTTAGTAACATGCCATACTTTGTATTTCAGGGCTCCTTGTATTCGCCCGTTTTCCTGCAGTCATAGGGCGGTGTTACTCTCGGTCACTGACCCACTTCACCTCAGTTTGTTGATGTTATATGCCAGTTCAGTGACATATAGAATTACTTAACTTTGTAAACACAAAATATCAGACTAATTCTTTAGGTCAAACCAATCCATCTTTTTTATATTCATCTCTTAATCAATTTGTGCACATATATTTTCATTTCTGAGTGTATAATATAGCCTAATTTGTGCATATATTGGATGCACTTAATTTGTTTTATAAAGAATGTTTTATGTATATATTAGATAATTTCTGTATTATTTAATGTAAATCCCCGTTTAGGTTTATTATCCTTATTCTATGAGAAATACATGATGTAATCACGGAGCCACACGTGTGACGTCATATCACCCCACTCGCTTTCTGACTCCCGATTGGTCGATTTCTCTGGTTCTACAGGCGGAGTCAACGCTGCGGCTCAGACTAACTTGATCGCCCAGCGCCCGCCTCTGCTCAACTCTGATTGGCTGACGGAGACAAGCCCACTGAAGGCTCGACCATGCCGTTGCCGACTGAGATTTTGTAAACAAAAATGGGGTGTTTATTCGGCGCTTTACATTAAAAATATATTGAATACTTACACTCTTTTAACACATATTGACTCTGAGCGTATTAATTAAACAGGTCGGTATAATTACTAACGCGTTTAAATAGCTGTCAAACGCTTTTAAACATTTAAATACTTAGAGTAATAAAAATATATGAAAAAACAACAACAAAAAGAATAATAGTAATCCAAAATATACTCTTTTTTAAGTAAAACAAATTACAGTAAAAAGTCAATCTCAAATAAGTGACTTAAATTGAAGTTTCGTAGCTTTTCAACCTGACTTGAATGGCAGTAGCTCTGGTCACGTGAAAGAGCGTCTGCTAAAAGAGCAAGTTCTGATTGGTCGTGAGGCCTGTCAATCACCCAAAGCGCTCTGGGGTTTGCCTGGCTCTCTCTGTTAGCATGCTAATGTGCAAAGCAAACTCTTAAGTCAACTTTGTCTTGTGCGGCAGTATGGAAACGAACGCGAGCAGGTAGTTGACTGAATCAGCAACAAAGTTGAATTAATCGAAAACTAAGAGGACGGATCTTACGAAACGCAGCCAACAAATGCCTGCGCGTATTTGCTCTCCCGACAAGTGCAAGAAGTTGCTAGTTTCCATGGAATAACGCTTGTGTGTGTGTGTTTCTGAGACTCGAATACTTTTGAAGTCAGCTTGAAAGAGCATTTGAGGACAATGAATCTGTCTTTTGACGACCAGTCACTGGACACCTTGGACTCCAGTTTGTCTTTACATGATCCGAGTGATATTGACACGGCTCTGCTCAATGACATTGATGGTAAGAGATCGTTTGTTTACACTTGCTGTGCTGGTTGGCAGGCTGAACAAGTTAATTGTGTGTTTGTAGTTTAGGGACGGATACACATTGACATATGAAGACATGTATACATTATTATTTTTTAAATTTATAATACACGAGGTATCCTATTTAAGCACTGTGTCGTGATCTAGGATGCTTGTTTTGCTCAGGATCTGTCTGTTTTATACACTAATGCTAACACTGGAAGGCAGCAGGTGTCTGATCAGGTGATGCTGGGCGTCTGCTACCAAAACAAATAGCAGACGCCTGGATGCTAACTGGATGTTTTATTTGCACCTGCTTAATGTTGCTTTGTATGTTAGATCTCATTAAAATGAAAATAAAATGCAAGGTGTCATTCTGTATCTCATTCCAAAATGTGTTTTAATAAACGGAATTATCTTCAAAGTGCGAATATATCTCACTGTTTGTGTTCGTTTACATTTATATTCTTTGCATTATTATAGCTTTGAGCGTTAATGGTTACAGTGAAAGTTTGGCGAAGTGACCGACAGTAACCCTGCGCTGAAGCGGACGGTGCCCGATAGTAACCTCAAGCACGCGCGCGCGCGGCATAGCGAGGCGCTTTCTGGACCTCTGATTGGCTGAGCCCGATCACCTCATACAAACACACTGACCGCCGCCATGGCTGTGCACACTGAAGGAGTCTTATGTTATATTGGGTCACATGTATGTATGTATATATGTATGCAAAACACATTTTGAGTTTTTTTTTTTTACCCTGTTGGGAATGAACTCTCCTTATTATTTGTATTTATAATAATAAAATAAATAAATACATATAAAGCAAGAATTAATAATAATGCAACTATATGAATGTGAGCAATAATTAATATTAATAATAAATATGCATATAATCTAGTAACCTGACTTATTATTATTATTATTATTAATGTAATAACTGTACATAAGTATAATCAGTAAATAACAGCAATAATAATAACAAAAATATTAAATATGCATATAGCCTAGTAACCTGACTTCTTCTTCTTTTTATTATTATTATTATTATTATTATTATTATTATTAATAATAATAATAATATTAATGTAATAACTGTACATAAGTATAGTCAGTAAATAACGCAATAATTAATAATAATATGCATATAACCTAGTAACCTGACTTAATAATAATAATAATAATAATAATAATAATGTAATAACTGTACATAAGTATAATTAGTAAATAAAAGCAATAATAATAATAATAATAATGTTATAACCGTTAATAAGTATAATCAGTAAATAACAGCAATAATAATAATAATAATAATAATAATAACAAAAATAATAAATATGCATATAACCTAGTAACCTGACTTATTATTATTATTATTATTATTATTATTATTATTATTATTAATAATAATAATAATAATTAATGATGATAATAATAATAATAATAATAATGTAATAACTGTACATAAGTATAATCAGTAAATAACAGCAACAACAATAATAAGAACTATAATAATAATAATAATAAATATGCATATAACCTAGTAACCTGACTATCTCAGATCTCAGGATCTCAGATCCTAATAATATTATTGTATTATTTAATGAAAATAATGTGGTGATAAAAATAATACTTTGTTCCAATAATAGTAATAAAATACTATAATTAACTAACTGTAATGTTACATTCAAATGGATGACTTGTGCCTTTAGGGTGTGTCTAGAGTAAATTGTCTATTAAATTCAAGATAATTAAAATGTCATTATGCTGGCACAACTAGATGAATGTGATTAAATGATCTTGATAAATGGTCACCCAGTGTTATCACTAATTATCAAACTTTAATTTTGTCAGTGTTTTGTAGCCTGCAGGACAGGCTTTTGAATTTCATAACCAGTAGTTTAAACATCTGCGGTGTCATCATTTCCTCTAATGAATGTATTTTATTCGTTGGGCTCAGCGGTGAAAGTGGTTGTGAGACGAATGATCTTGACCAGGCTGTGTCACTGACCTTGTGCGAGAGGATTTGCAGTGAATGATGAAACTCTGTAATGGGGCACTCTGCCTGCATCTCAAGCCTACAGCTGAATTAAAGCCAGGCAGCATGAGCTGAATTTGCTGTGGTTTAGTGCAGATGTGGGATCAGTGTTCATTTTCATGATGAATGTGAAAATGAACTTGTGCTCTGTGGATCTCATAGGCTTCGACCTCAGTTGTATTGAGATGAAGACCCAAAATAACCAGCAAAGTATACAGATACTGCAAACACAAATAAATTGAAAAATCTGTGTTAAAAAAAGGCAAACCTGCAAAACTTTGACATTTTCTTTTTCTTTTTTTTTTTTTTTTTTTTTTTTTTTTTTTAAACTCCATAAGATCAGCAAGATGTAGATACAAAAGGGAAAAATTATAGGAGGTAAATGCAAAATATGAGTGCTGTGTGTGTTGTGCTGATCCTATACTGTCTATATTAAATTTAATTTAATTGAATGCATTTCTTGGATATACAAGGAAGAATAATCATAGTTGTGGCCAAGTTCATTTCACATTAAAAAAAAGCCTAATTTAAATAAATGTTGAAATATATAGGACCTTTATAGAATTGGCAAAAACCAAACCCCCACAAAAAGATATTATGTCAAGCTTTAGTTTACCTCATAGCCTGGCAAAACCACACTTAACAGCTTGTACCATAAAAGAAAGCAGTGAATACATTTTTAAAATGTCTGGAAAGAAAATAAACTGCATTATGTGCTTATTGTGTGCCAAGATGATCTGCTACATGCTATTGCTAGCAAGGCAGGGGGTTTTAAGAACATTTTGTTGGACTAAAATATGGGCAAGATGAGTCATCGGTATTTTTGTTCCATTTTCCCAGAAGTGAGATGTGAGATTTTATTTTATTGTTTTTTTTAAATTTGTTGTTCATTTATTTATTTATTTATTTTTAAATATATTTTTATTTAGGGGTGGGTGATATGACCGAGTGATATAACCAAAATCCTATATCATAATATCAGTACTTTAAATAAAGTATTTATGACATCAAAATTTTTGATACCATATAAATTTCATAAGTGTCAGTGTCACAAAAAACTAATGCTAGCCTAAATATCATATATATATATATATATATATATATATATATATATATATATATATATAATATGTGTTATATATGTTATATATTCTCATTAAAGTTACAAAAGTGATTTAGTCGGGAGCAGTGAGAGATTTTCTCTCTTTTGTTGTTTGAGCCACATGAATGACAGATAGTAGGAATATTAGACTGCTGTCACTTTAAGAGCTGCCCGGATCCAATATACTGTTACACGTGTTTTCTTTCTAAGCTGTCTACTTTCATTTAAGATCTAATTTACTGTTTATGAGGATAAAAGTGAGAGTAAAGACATTTATAATATTACAAAAGATTTCTACTTAAAATATGTAAATGCTGTTGTTTTAAACTTTCTATTAATCAAATAAATCTATTTTCATCAGGTGGCATAAACACATTTCTAAAGTACTAAAAAATCCTGTTATTTTGTAGTTGCAATAATTTAATAGGTGGTACCTTATTGTACACATGTAATTGCATTGGAAGGATTGGATTAATCTGGGTGATAACGTTATCAAATTTTAATGCACCTCCCTTTTATTGCAGTGCTTGCCGTTTTTGACAGTACATCTGATTAAATCCATGCATTCACTGAGAATCAAACCTTTGATCGTAGTGTTGCTTTTGAAGGCATTACTCACTATATCCGTCCATATTTCCATGTTTTAATAGATATGCTCCAGCTTATCAACAACCAGGACATGGAGTTTGGAGGGCTGTTCGATCATGCTCCATTTCCTGCCCCCGCAGCCCCCACACAGGACCTCTCAGTCCTGTCCCACTCCAGCCCTTCCTCTCCTCCACCCGTCTCTTCTACACCCACCAACACCTCCTCCATCCTCAGCAGCAGCCCCCACCTGGATGCCCTGCTGGGCCCCCCCATCACCCGCAGCTCCTCCATCCCGGACAAGGTGTTCCACCCTCCCACTTTCCAGCAGTCTCCTCTGGCACAGGTGACCTCCACCCCCGCAAACCCCACCACACTACAGACCACACAGCCCAAAGCTCAGCCTGTTCCATCTCCCAGCCTCCACCCTTCCACCCCGCCGGCCCCGAGCCAACCTGCCCCAGCTGGGAAAAGCCCTGCATTCTGCACTACCCAGCAGGCCCTCTTCAGCTCACCAACACCCCAACCGCAGCAGCAGCCTGTGGTTACTTACCCCAACCAGAATGGTTATACTGGTAAGTTTTGTTATCCAAAATATAATGCAAACTTTTTTCAAACTTTTTTTAATTTCAAAGTGGAAATTTTTGAGATCGATACCATTATTGTCTCTGTGTAAACTACAAAAATGCTGAAAATGGTGACGTCATGCGAATGCATATTATGTGTTCAGTCTGTCACCAACTATTGCCCTGGCATGCATAAAACATAATGTTTTGACAACATTAGCCTGGTTTCCATTACAAATTTGCGCAAAAACTTTTGTGATGTTTTATAAATGTCGATAAACAAACTATTGGGAATTGACGGCATTTCCATTAACCGTTGTTGTGTGGCTAAAATGTAATTTGAGTTGTTTCTTTGAGGTTATAGTACATTAAAGAATGATCATGCAACTTTTACATACGCCAAGTGACCTGTAAATGTGAAAAACGGTTTCCATTGCAGTTTTGTGAAATATTTATTTTTCATATTGCCTGAAAAACCACCTCTTGCGATCGTAAAACTTTTTTTTGCGATTAAATGGGAGTTTTTGAAAATAGAGATGTTTCCATTGGGCGGATTTTCAATTCGTAATTTCAGTTTGCGCAATTCGAAGCGTAATGGAAACACTAGTGTCATCTGTACGCCGGAACTTTTCAAAATTGCAAAGGAAAAATTTTTCAGTTTTTAGTACATTGTTGTGTAAACATTATAAAACCTTTTTTTTCTCATTAATATAACTCATCAAAATAATGAAATCAATTTCAACTTCATTGTTTAGGTTATACAAGCAGTCAACTAAACAACATTTTAAAAAAGAATTGAGAATTTGAGTTAAGGCAGTAACTGAATTTAAGTTTTTAACATTGAATTAGGTGAAATTTTTGCACAGTAGGCTATATGTTTTTTGACATTGTTTTTAAAATATATGCTACAATTGGCCGAAGGCAGCACTTTGAAGAGACAAATATCTCATTTGTGTGCAAAATCTACCAGCGAAAATAAAACTGCAAGAAGGAATTTTCAGAAACATGCCATGTCAGACTTGCCTTACCATAAATGTGTAATTTACATCTATTGGCACTTCATCGCAAAGAAGCTAATTGTTCACACTTTTAATTAGTTGTCTTTAACTACTATGTAACTACTATATAGCTAAAGCATTTGATACAGTGAGGACGAAGTTACTCTATTAAGACCCCTCAAATGTTTCTATACCAGTTGAAAGTCTGAATAGCCTCCCAATAAAGTGCGTATTAAATTGGCAACTACATTTTTTTTTTTTTTTAATTTTAAGTACTTCGCATTTTATTAAATTATCTCTTTAATTTTGATTAATTGGCCTCCTAAACTGTAAAGTGTTATTGTGACTTCCTCAGTTACTGTCAGACAGTAGAAACACCTGCTTACAAATAACTAAACATTCAACACTGAACATTAGCACCAAAAATAAAAAGTAAAATAAAAAAGAAGTGCATTTGCCATGAAGTATGAAAAATGTCTCTTTCTTTCTTATACTTGAAACTATGTAAAAGAAGATTTGTTGGCTCAGCAACAGTGGTTAAATTAGCTGAGCTAAGCATTTTGTTCTAGTATTATCATTTTATCACAGTGATTCTATAGTTGTTTTTAAATTGCGTGTTCTTATGACTCATGAAAAACTTTATAGTAACTAGATCAAATGTTGTCATCAATCTCACTCCTTCAGCATACTCACCTTTTTCAAATTAAAGATTTATGTGTTCTTTTGTGTAATGGTTATGCATGTTATTCATGAGTAATGCACGGTATGAACGTTGTTCATAACTACCACCATTACTAACACTATAAAATGCATCACCTTTGATCAGTCATATGTAAGAAAAGGCGATTTGAGTTCAAGGTGCTGTCGGTGAAGTCACTGTTGTCAGTCCTGGAAACCTAGTGAACTTTTACCGAACATCGTGTTCATGTGTAAAGCTGCCCAGCCCACATTCTTTCTTTGTATATGCTTTTATCATTTCCTTTCATTCTGCTTATCGTTTTCAAACCTTAGGTAATGTCACCACCAGGCCAAAGAGAGAATACAACATCACACTAGCGTAGATCAAAGTTCAGTCAGGGTGAATTGAGTTATGAATTTCTGTAGTTATAAATGATCCTTCACCCCCTTACTGTTATTATTGCAGAGACATACTGTTATTATTGAAGAGACAAGCTTTACCGAACATCCCATCAGAATGAACTGGAGATTTAAGATAACTGCATGATTTTGTTTTGTGTGTGCTAGAGTTTGAAAAATTCATAGGATATTATTTTTCTTATGTGGGCTAGAAGTAGGTGTGACATTGCAAAGCATATTTAATGAAATCACTAAATTAATCACTGAAAAACTGGAGGCTGAGAATCAAAATTAAGGTAATAACTTATGAAAATAAATGCCGAAAATGTACGCATCGTCAGGCCATCCATGATGTAGATGAGTTTTACTTCATCAGAACAGATTTGGAGAAATTTAGCATTACTTGCACACCAATGGATCCTCTGCAGTGAATGGGTGCCGTCAGAATGAGAGTCCAAACAGCTGATAAAAACATCACAATATCTTGCTAATTGATAGCGTGTTCACATATCAATACATTTCAAACAATAGTAATATTTCCTCTATTGACAGAGTGAAACTGTTTCTGCCTTAATGATATTTGTTGTTTTAGTGCAACTTATGCCGTTCTTTCCTCTCATGATCTGATTGGTTCTTGCAGCTGTCACTCAGCAGAGCTCCCCTCAGCCAATCCGAGCCTCCCCGCCTCTCCACAGAATGTTCAGCCAATGGCCATCCAAGCCCAGGTGCAGAGCCTCTCAGCTTCACCAATCCTGACCACCTCCTCCAGCCCTCCCACACAGACCATCTCCCCTCAGATTCAGCAGGTTCCTGTAAGTGCTTTTATTGGCCTGCTGATGCCACATGCACAATAATTTACATTTTACAGCCGAGTAACCTTTATTGTGTGCGCTGAGCATTCTTGATGTGTTTCGTAGGTTTTGTTGCAGCCGCAGTTCATTAAGGCAGACTCTCTCTTACTCACAACTCTGAAGCCTGATGTAACTATGGTAACAACAGTCGTGTCACCCTGCATCACATCGCTGGCTACATCCACAGCGCCAGTCCAGAACACCCCCCTGCAGGTACACAGACACAATCCCAAGACCAAGAGTTGGAAAATATAACCAAGCCAATTTAAAAACTTGCAGATTTGCTAAAATGTATTGTTTCGTTCTTGCTATGAATGGACCGTCAATCATATTAGTAGTGCTATAGATCCATGTTCAAGATATTTTTTATCAAATGTCGAATTTAAACCTTGCCGAAGTTAAATTTTTATGTTTAAAGGTGACATATCATGACAATCTGACTTTTTCTGTGTTTAAGTGCTATAATCAGGTCCCTGGTGCATCTACAATCCAGAAAACATGAAAAAAGATTAACCCAGTAATTTTTTTGTACGCCTTTCACTGCAAGCTTGTGAAAAAATGAGCCATTTAGATTTCCCTCCCCTATTTCTTTCCAGCTGTTTGCGTTCACAGACATAACCAACTGTTTTTGTAACTCATGTATGTTTTTAACATAAACTTGTGTGTATTTGACAGTTTAAGCGCAATAAGACAAGAAAGAGAACTTAGTTTAGTAACGTTACTCACATGCCGTGTGACAGCCGCTTTCTGAGCATGTGCTTCGGATGTGTGTGCTCAGAAAACCGCATATCAGAAGTTTAAAATAACATGGTTTTAAATGCATGATTTCAGCAGGATAGACATGAGAATCAAAACCAAACATGTTTTTAGCAGAGCATCTGAGGAACGAGCTGTAAAGGCACAGTCCTATTCTGAAAAAGGGAGCGGGGAGCAGCAGCTCATTTGCATTTAACGAAAACAGCCTGTTTCTACTTCCACTCAAAATAGGCATTTTCAAAATGATATTATAAATAACCTGTGGGGTATTTTGAGCTTAAACTCCGCAGACACATTCTGGGGACACCTGAGACTTATATTACATATTGTAAAAAGGGGCATAATAGGTCTTCTTTAATTGAAGGATTTGTTAATTTTTTTTTTCCAAATGCCCAAAGCGTTTCTGAAGACTTCAGTTTTTATTTTGTGAATCTGTACGTCTTTTGTCTCAGGCACTGATGAGTGGAGGCACCATCCTGACCACCGTTCCGCTGGTGGTGGACACAGAGAAACTGCCCATCAATCGCATCGCCATCAGCGGGAAACCAGGCGGCCAGCCACACAAGGGCGAGAAACGCACCGCCCATAATGCCATTGAAAAACGCTACCGTTCCTCCATCAACGACAAGATCATTGAGCTCAAAGACCTGGTGGCTGGGACAGAAGCTAAGGTGGGCCCATAGTCTTTCAAAACCTAATTACATATCTGGTTATTTAGTCACCAAGAGAAATTTTCCCCATGTAGTGACCCTTGAAATTCATTTGAAAACTTTAACCAGATGGTATGAGCTAACCAAAGTAGATTTTGTAGCTGGAAGATATCTTTAACATCATTATAAGATGAATCTTCTCTCTTATACAGCTCAATAAGTCGGCTGTGTTGAGGAAAGCCATTGACTACATTCGCTACCTTCAGCAGTCCAACCAAAAACTAAAGCAGGAGAACATGGCAATCAAAATGTCCATTCAGAAGAACAGTAAGTTCAGTTTACATTTATATTAAATGCAATAATATGATTTAATGTAAGTCGAACTTTAGAGTGCTTTTTGACCCACTTAAGTGCATCTTTATAGTTGCTTTCTGTTGTCTTTGATTGTATGGTTAAAGCTTGCTGCCAAATGTACTGACAATCATTGTCATTCCATTGAAACGTGTCATGTATTTAAATATATTTGCAATTACACATTTGTAACGATGAAGTTGCAAATTAGTAAATTTAAAAAATATTAACTTTAAATGTATTATTAAATAACACATGACATGAAATGATAATCAAGTACTTCACATGTGCTTTAGCATGCAAATCAACACATCAAAATAAGGGCCAGATTTACTAAACAGGGCAAATTAGTATTAGAGCGCAATTCCATAAAAGCGCCGATGGGAGGGAAAAATTCTGTGTGTGATTTATTGACAATGCGCATATTAAAGAACACAGGCGCGGCCAGATCATTTCCATAATGACCAGCGCAATCTACCAAGAGCAGCACAAATTACCACCTGCTTTAAGACATGCTTTTTTTGGGCGTTAAATAATGGCGCAAATACCAGTAATTTGACGAGCATGATTTACTAACGTTTACGCTTGTCAAATTACTGTACTGTACTCTTTTAATACTCTCCTCCCATAAATTCTGCATCTGAAAGGGAAAAAATAACTGTCCATGCCTTTTCAGTGCTAATTCTTCACTGCGTGTCTTTAGTAAATACTGACAGTACTATTTTAACACCAAAAGATGGTTTGCGCTGGCGCAAGCTGTTAGTAAATCTGTGTACTCCTTAAAACCATGACAAAAGATTTTTTAAAACATAAAATGTACTTAAAATTACTGCAGAGTGCACTCTTTAAATGTTTTCTTAAGTTTAAGAAACAGTCATGAAAGTCTCTTAAAGTATACTTAAATGGCCTTTTATTCCAGTAATATTATATTATCTGCAAGTACAGTTTAAGTTCACTACAAGTGCACATTCAATACAATTAAGGACACTTCTTTTTGTGGAGTGTGGTTGTCTTTGCACTGACCTGTTCCTTCTCCTCCTCAGAGTCTTTGAAGGACCTTGTGATCATGGAGGTGGATGTGAAACCAGAAATCCCCACCCCTCCAGCATCAGATGTCGGCTCGCCTCAATCCAGCGGCCCCTTCTCCCACCATGGCAGCGATTCAGAGCCGGACAGCCCGATGGGAGAAGACAGCAAGGTAGCAGAAACTCCTGTCATGCCTTTAATGAACTGGCTTCAGTTATGAAGTAATTGGATGTGTTAGTGTGCGGTGGATAATTCGATTGCTTGAGGTCAAGAACTTGGAAGAATAACCATGTAATGATCTAACGCCAATTCCTGTTTCCTGTTCTCTCTATTAGCCTGTGGTTGAGAGGGCTGGAGGAATGCTGGACCGCTCTCGCATGGCTCTGTGTGCATTCACCCTGCTCTTCCTGTCCTTTAACCCACTGGCGTCTCTGCTGTGTGGTGGCTGGAGCAGCTCTGGGACAACTGTGTCTGGACACACAGGAAGGAGTATGCTGGCAGTACAGGATGCAGGTGCTAATACTCACAGCTTTGCTCCTGAGAGACACAAAATGATCAGAGTAGCATCCCATCCCAATCTAAATCCTAACAATGCGTTCTTGTTTCGATATGTGTAGCCGAGTCTTGGGGTTGGATGGATTGGATGTTGCCCACTCTTCTGGTGTGGCTGTTGAACGGCGTTCTGGTCGCTGGAGTTTTGATCCGCCTGCTCGTGTATGGAGAACCTGTGACCAGACCTCACTCAGAATCATCTGTCCTCTTCTGGAGACACCGCAAACAGGCCGATCTGGATCTAGCTAGGGTATAAAACACTGTATAAAACATCTGTTATTGATCTGGAGATCAAAGTCCATCTTCTACACATCTGATATCCGTTTCTCTAATGCTTTTCTGCAGGGAGACTTTGCTCAGGCCTCTCAGAACCTCTGGACGTGCCTCAAAGCTCTTGGTCGTCCTCTGCCCACGTCTCAGCTGGACCTGACCTGTGCGGTGTTGTGGTCCGCCCTGCGTCTGTGTCTGCAGAGACTGTGGGTGGGCCGCTGGCTAGCCAGCCGTGCCGGAGCCCTTCGTTCTAAACGCCCCCTACAGGAAGATGCCCGTAAGAGCTGCCGTGATGCTGCTTTGGTCTATCACCGTCTACACCAACTCCACATGACCGGTAAGTCACTGTAGCATATAGAGGAATCGGGTGAAGAGCAACTATTAGGCCATCTTTTTGCTATCTTTAGCATTCATGTACGATTGTCAAATGTTGCCCCTTAGTTCACCAAAGTAAAATGAATAATGAATGAATGCATATATCCACACAAACGTATGATGGCCAATATGTTTGAAAGATAAGTTTGGTTTTCTAGAGCTAATCAACGCAAATAATCATTTAACAATTAGAAAACAATTATTTTGGACATAATGATTCTTTATTGCCCTTTTTACAGATATAGGTTTTAAAGAATACAGAGCCCTGTACATGACATGTGGAGAGAAAAAATAAAAGATATTGTGGCCACGAATTAAGAAATTATTATTACTACTTCTTAAGTTGTTCCCTTGTTTTAGTTAAATTATGGCCACATTGTACTACTTTGTTTCCTTGTTTTAATGTAGTTAAATTACGGCCACGATTTAACTAAAACAAGAGAACAAATTATTAAATTGTGAAAATTGTGAGAATGAATTAATATAATGTATCCACTTAAAATGAGGAAACTGCTTAATAAATCTTGGCAACGAATTCTTAATTCATGGCTGTAATAATATATATAAGGGGTGGAACTATACATGTATTCGTACTGAACCATCACGGTACGGACATCTCGGTTCGGTGCATGAGGCCTTACAACGAATACAGGCAATTCACCCTCAATTCAGAAGGGGGCGCCCGCAGTAATGCAATGCTGTTTGATAACCGCCAGCAGAAGAACAGCGAATGCCATGAGTTACGCACTTGAAAACAAAACCCCCTTGACAGCGACTATGTGCTGATTCTGAATGTGTCTCTCACATAGACTGACAAAGGAGTATATTTTAAAGGCTTACACACTCAATTGTTTGCGAAATGGGCCTTTGTGCTCGTGTATCCTACCTCTCTCATTCGGCACAAATCCAAATATTCCATAATATTTCCATATTTGCAATGTAACGTATCTGAATGCTAAACTATTATTTATTATGTAAATGATAGGCTTTGTACTTCAGTCGCGTTCCAACGGTGACACAGAGGCGGGCGCGCTGATGTTTGGTTCACTGTATTTTATTTTGATAAAGTACCAACTGTGCTGTCAATTTAGCAATGCTGGAACTGATGTGTTTTTTGTGTGTGTGTGTGTGTGCGCGATCGCTTCAACTGTTTCCTTATACCAGCAGAATCAACTTTAAACACTTATTGTCTTATTAATAATGCATCACTGTATATAGGTTTGCTTTTATTTGTGTACACTCACAATGAATACAAAACGTGCTTTTGTAAAATAAGAAAAACAAATAGAATGTCGCTTTCTGCCATTTGAGTTTCCTTTCTATGAACAAATTAAGCATCACAAAAATTAACTGAAAAACTCATACTAGCATATATAGGCTACGTTACGTGTCGCACTGTTTTTTTCCCTTGTTTATCTGTAAACTAAATCAAATGTATAATCAAAAAATGTTTTTCCTGTTGTACCGAAATCGTATCGAACCGTGACCCCTAAACCGAGGTACGTACCAAACCGTGACATCTGTGTACCGTTCCACCCCTAATATATATATGTATATATATGTGTATATATGTGTGTGTGTGTGATGTGTGCAGCTTCTTAAAAGGATAACATTTAGTGGAAAAATTGGTATTTCTCAGTTTGTGCTAATGGTTTCGCTGAGAACATCACATCCAGTCAGGTGGTCGCGTAGGTCGCAAAAAAACAGTGTTATTTTAGTGTCATTGAGATGCTATTATAATTTTTATGTGATATTTTGAAATTTTTAATTTATATATTAGTTTTATGAATTTTGTTCTGTGTTGTTGTCATCTTTAGTATTTGTAAAATGTCTATAGATTATTTATACATTTTAATTTTAATTATTTTAGTACATCAAGTTAAACTTAATTCAAATGAACAATTTATTTATTTATTTATTTAGTATTTCTGTTAATGTTTATTTCAAGTAATGATTTTTTTTTTCCCTCTGGTTTTAGTTTTATCTTACTATTATAATAACCCTGCAACTGAAGCTCAAATTGGACCCAAAAAGTCTGCGTATTCATATGATCACAACCTTATGCTGCTCCTGAATGACTTCTGGTCTGTCATTTATTTGTCAGAGACACCTTTAGAACATCTTCACAAGTTCTTTTACAGGAATCCGTGAGATACACCTTAACCTGACATAACACATGATAAATCATCTAGCCTTGATCTTGATCTGTGTCATCTATGTTGATCTGTGTGCAGGTAAGCTCGGAGGAAGCCACCTCTCTGCGATCCACATGGCACTGAGTGCTCTCAACCTGGCCGAGTGTGCAGGAGACTGTCTCCCTGTTGCCACACTGGCAGAAATCTATGTGTCTGCAGCCCTACGGGTCAAAACCAGCCTGCCCCGCTTGATTCACTTCACTACTGTTAGTACACACACATGCACACTCACAGCCCTGATCTAAAACCTAGCACGCTGCTCTGCTGTTTACCACATGCAAATCTTGACTAAGGTTGAACCACAAAAGCTGTATATGGGCAGCAACTGACTCACATTTAAGCCCAAGGTATATAGCAGTTTTTACATGCATGCTAGGGTATATGAACAGTTCAAGTGACATAAATTTCATCAGCAGCATCATATGTGCTAAGGGTGGGCGATATACTGGTAGACACGATTAATTGGTAGAAATTTGTCAACCGGTTGAAATTTTGGATTATCGTCTCTACTGCAGTTACACGCTCAAGTGATTCTGCTGTGCTACATGGTCACGAAAGCTTACTGTTTGCATGCGTTTTTAACTATTGTGGTTTAAAAACAAGTGATTTTAAGCCGTTGAAATGCAATCAGCAGTGAAAGAGAACTCATTTCTCTATATGTGCGCGCTGTCTGAGAGGCGTGCGCAGGTGAAGACGGTGCTCACAGACCGTGCAAGTTTTAAACTGGGTTATTTTTGCCACTTCATAAGCCTTGAATGGTTAAATACAGACACTTGTGTTTCAAAATGCCCGTCTTTGCAAGTATTATTGTAAACACAGTAATTTAGCTCTTAAGTGAAAGCAAACAGCTGAGAAAGGAAACACACGTATAACAGTATATTGGATACAGGTAGCTCTTAAAGTGACAGCAGTCTAATATTCCTGTCATTCATGTTAATCAAACAACAATAGAGAGAAAATCTCACTGCTCTTGATACTAAATCACTTTTGTAACTTTATTAAGAAGAAATATATATTTAATTTACACAGTGAAGAATATGCAGTGTTTTATAGATTTGATTGCTTTATACAATGTATGTAGCATTTCTTCTTTATTTGTTCAACTGTAGTTTTTTTGTCCTGTTGCTTGTAATTAGTTTCTTAAAGCAAAAATAACTATATTGTGATATATCTTTACTGTGAAATAAAATTACTCATATCGTAATGTAAGATTTTGGTCACATCGCCCACCCCTACAAAACTATATAAATTTTACAGTTTTAATGGAGTTTGCCATTAGCATGTTAATAGGCTAACAGCATGACACTCTAAATCAGCATAAAAATACACAGTACGCATTAATATTTGGTAATACGGTCCAATTGTAGTTTCATTGCAGTGTTTTTTTTTTTGTTTTTTTTTATATGAGTAATTTCCATTATTGAATGAATTTTACTTAAAATCGACATTTTTCTCACCTGGTCTTAGATTTATTTTTCACTGAGCTTGTCGTAGTGCATTCTGGGATTGGATTTTGTGCCAAGGATACATGCAGTGCTGCCTTAGACTTTGGCCAAAATGAGATATCTTCGAAGTGCGCTTCTACTTTTCAGACTTTAGTAGTGACAGTAGTGCGTGTGACACCTAAAATGCTGCCTTGGTAGGGAGCTCACTAGGTTTTGGAACAGCATCAGCATCCAGTACTGTTATTTGAATGGCTCTTGCTTTCATTTTTGTTTGATAGTGTATCCGTATTTTAATGTGTGCTGCATATAGTAAGTGGAGATATGACTTTTAATTTTTGTGTGCTGCAGCGAGTGTTCTTGAGCAGCGCTCGGCAGGCCTGTCTGTCGCCCAGTGGCAGCGTCCCTCCTGCCATGCAGTGGCTGTGTCACCCACTGGGTCATCGTTTCTTTGTGGATGAGGACTGGTCCATTCGCAGCACCCCTAAAGAGAGCATCTACAGCCAGGCGGGAAACTCAGGTCAGTGCCATACAGAGAAAATCAGGCTGAAGGGATCAGTTTTTTTGTTGTATCGTGTGTTTATTAATCATGATTCCCTGGTCTCACCCTTGTGTGTTTTTGCGTTTGTCTGCAGTCGACCCGCTGGCTCAGGTGACCCAGGCGTTCCGCGAGCATCTGTTGGAAAAGGCCCTGTACTGCGTGGCTCAGCCGCGAGGCGACAAGAACCTCACTGATGGAGATGGGTGGGTGGTGATCATTCTCAATGCTACTTTATACAATCTCTTGTAGGCTACTGTGGGAAATAGAGCTGCACTGGTTTCTAGGCCAGGTAAAGTACATTTATCTACCATTTCTATAAGTTTGCTACAAGATTTACATACCTTTTGTAATATTTTAACATCTGATTTCACTTAAAGCTTGTGAAATTCTTGATTAGAGGTGTGAACATGGTTTTGGGGGAAAAATACAGGCAAAATAGTATAGATGTATAATATCTGCCATAATATAATAATTAGTAGCGGCTAAAAATTATACATTGATTTATCCTTTATAGTAAATATGTGTATTCACTCCAAAAATATATTAAATGGAAGTTGTTGTTTTTTATTTTTATGTGTGCTCAAATATAATTGATACATTAGTAAGCTATATCAGTCTACATCTCTTGATGGACAAAATGCTATATTTAGTCAAGATTTTCAAGAATTTAGCATTAAAAATAATATTTTGAAAAAAATATATTTATGGTTTATTATTTTATTTTATTTTATTTTAAAGAAATTGCATGCATTAAATGATGAGAAGTGACAGTATAGAATAGATATTTATAAAGTTACAAAATTTCTATTTCAAATAATGCTGTTTCTATTCATTAAAGCATCCTGAAAAATATGTAATTCAGTTTCCACAAAAATATGAAGTAGCACAGCTGTTTTCAGCATTGATAATAATAAGAAATATTTTTTAGCAGAAAATTAGCATATTTGCCATTGCAGGAATAATATACGTATATGTATGTGTGTGTGTGTGTGTGTGTGTGTGTATATATATATATATATATATATATATATATATATATATATATATATATATATATATATATATATATATATATATATATATATATATATATATATATATATATATATAATTTCTTTAAAATAAAATTACATAAAATAAAACAGTTGTTTGGACCCCAAACATTTGTGTATATTTAACAGTTCTATAATTATTAAAACTAAAGATAAATCTTCAAGAAAAAATATAAATATAACACTTAATATGTAAATTAGTAGCGTTTCTAGAGGTGTTAGCTAGTATGCGTCTATCAGTGCTACAGATAGTATTTAAGTAAATCTGGCAAAATTGACCAGTTTTTGTTGCTAAATATAACCAATCGTGACACTTAATTTACCATTCACTGCCCCATATACTTTGTTTTTGATTCAGTCTTATATTTTATAATTGGGGTGCTAATTTGAGTTGTGTGTGTGTTTTGACAGTGAATACTCAGACTCTCTGGAGTACCTGCAGTTACTCACCAGCGCCTCAGATGCAGCAGGAGCCACGACACAGTCCTTCGCCATCGGATCAAACATGGCCACCGTTACAGGTCAGCTCTCAATCAACTTCTGCTCTGACCCCGAGGATCATATTATCCATATCAGACAATAACATTTCAGAGTCACAGCAGAGAGGGTGGCCACTGCTAGACTCAAATAAGTTTGCGTTGTCGCTTTCTGTTCAGGTCAGCACATTACACATCACACTGCGTTCATCTCAGCGTGATTTGGTTCGAGCAGATGTTAGTCAGGGTAAATGAAGGACACTTTGTGAGTCTGTGTCTGTGTGTGATCACCATTGTGTCCTTGACCTCCAGGATGTGACCCTCACTCCAAATGGTGGTCGTCTGTGGCTGTGGTGATCATTAATTGGCTCCAGGGAGATGACGTGGCGGCAGAGAGATTGTACCCAGCGGTGGAGCACTTGCCACGCAGCCTTCAGACCGCTGAGTGAGTGACATGTGACATAGCCTACAGGAAACACGCCCCATTTTTACTTTCAAAAATAGTAGTACTATTACTTTAAAAATATAAAAATATTATTAAGTAAATAAGGATGTAATTGGTTGAATGTTTTATCAAGTTCAAAGAGTTTTCCTGGTAGTAGTTCATCATGTTGTCTATGGACACATTTGACAACCACAAAGCAGTGCTATTTTATACATTTATGGTTTAATAATTAAATTTAAAAAATTAAAAACAAACACGTTTTTTTATATGAAATTGAATGCATTAAATGCTTTGTGATCAAAAATGTAGAGGCATTTATAATGTTACATAACTTTCTAATTCAAATAAATGCTGTCCTTTTGAACTTTCTAGTCATCAAAGAATACTGAAAAAAAAAAAAGTATCTCAGTTTCTGTATAAATATGAAGCAGCACCAACTGGTTTGAACATTGATTATAAGAAATGTTATTTTAGTGTAATTCATATGTTATTAAAATATTTTTTAATATTTTAAGTTATCTTTTAACTTTCTGTTTTATTATTATTTTTCTTTTGTTTACTTTATATACAATTATTTTTGTTTTATTTTTAAAGTTGAAGTACTAAAATTATTCTGCCATGATCTATCTATCTTTCTATCTCTCTCATATAAAGATATATAATATATATATATATATATATATCTTTTTTGTTTTTATCATTTCAATATTTTTGGTTTGTGTCTTTAAAATAAACACTGCTTAAGTTTGAATGTTTTAATTTTTTTATATTTTTAGTACTATATTTCAATAGAATATTATATTGCAATTTTTATTATTATATTATAAAACTGTATTTTATTTATTTAATTATTATTATTATTATACAGCATTAAAATCATTTCTTCTCCCATTTATTTACGGTTGTACTGGTGAATCCAGATCTCAACAAGAGATCACAGCAATTAGCCCAAGCACCTTACGAAGGATATGTGCAGTGCCCATGAGTGCGATCTTTTGCACTTCACTAGCTGACAGATGGCCTGGGAGCATTTTTAAGTTCTGAATGAAACCTTTCTTTAATGTTCCTAATGCTCCTACTATCATTGGTACAGTTCTTGTTTTACATTTCCACATCCTACTGATCTTAATTTCCAGGTCCTTGTACTTAGTGATCTCGGTTTCCTTTAGCATGATGTTAGTGTCATCTGGAATAGCTATATCGATCAGCAGACACATTTTCTCTTTTTAGTCATGCAACACTATGTCGGGACGATTAGCTAAGATGGCTCTATCAGTAACTATTGGAACATCCCACATAATGATGTTATCATTGACTTTGATGAGCTGCAAAAATCAGGCTTTCGGGCTCCCCTTTTAAACCAGAGCTGTTTAGCCACTGCATAGATGCCTGCTTATCGACAAAAGGTCTTTCCAAGTCTCGAAAGAATTGTCTATGCATAGGTTTACCCTTGAGGAGTTCAATTTTGTTGTTCTTTAATTGCGTTTTTATATTCTTCACATCAGTGATTAGTTTCAAGTACTTTCCTTTTATCTTCTGAGCTTCTTTCTGAAGAGAGTATTTAGCCTTACCAGCATCGTGGTCTCTCACTAGTCGCGTAAACATATCTTTGCCCAGCATGATGTAGTTGCTTAGGCCAACGATAGCAGTCTCGAAAGCAGATTCTAGTTCGACTAATCCACGGCCACCATCGCGTCTCCTGATATACAGTCTTTCAACATCAGGTTTAGGGTGATGGATGCCTGCAATAGTTAGGAGTTTCCTTGTTTTTCTATCCATCCTCTTAATGTCTGTTCTCAACCAGTCGATGATACCAAAGCTATAAGCCACAACTGGAACAGCTAGGGTATTAATGGCTGTGATTTTGTTTTTGGAGCTTAACTCAGTCATCAGTACCTGACTAACTCGACGATAGTACTCTTTCGCTTTCTTCTCTTTCATTTGGATGTTATCAATACTATCATTCTCTTCGACACCTAGGTACTTGTATGTTTCATTCATATCCATGTTCCTAATGACTGTTTGGTCATTCAGTTGGATATTCTGATTTTTGATTAGTTTACCATGTTTAAAGACAACCGTGGCACATTTGTCTAAGCCAAATTCCATTTTGTTGTCATCACTGAACCCTTTGATAATAGTGAGACCTTGCGTCTCATCCTTTGCAAACAGATTCAAGTCGTCCATGTAAAATAGATGGCTGACTTTATTGTACACGTCGACTTCAAATCCAATACCTTGTTTGTTTAGCATGTTAGTTAGTGGTATTAATGCTAAGCAGAACAGAAGGGGAGACAAGGAGTCGCCTTGGAATATACTTCGTTTTACTGCAATGCTACCTGTCTTGATATGACCTCTGGTGTAATAGAGCACCATCTCAGTCTTCCACTCTCTCATCGATGACTCTACAAATCGAGTTATAGATGGACAGACTCGATAGGTTTCCATAGCTGCTATTATCCAGGTATGAGGCACACCATTGAATGCCGCCTTGTAATCAATCCATGCCATACCAAGATTTGTTTCTTTGCCAGGGATGCAACCATTTTACTTACTAATAGATGGTCTTTACATTCTCTAGATGATTTTCTACACCCTTTCTGTTCATCTGGGAGGATGCAATGCTTAATTAAATAGTTGTATATTCTGTTCTTCAGTGCAGCTGTCAAGATCTTGTTGGGAGGCAAGTTATCGGCCGGTAGTTCTTCGGGTCCCTTGTGTTCTTGCTCTTGGAGATTATGAAAGTGGTTCCAGATGTTAACCACTCTGGTATACCTCTTGGATCATTAATGATGCTGTTGAAAGCTCTTGTAAGGTGTTCGTGAAGGGCAGTTAGTTGTTTGCTCCAGAAATTCTGGAGTTTATCTGGTCCAGGAGATTTCCAGTTGTGAGTTTGCTTGATGACTTTAGCTATCTCATCAACTGTGAAGTCATTCCATGAATCTTGCTCTATATGCTCATGGTTCTTCCTCTCCTTTTCAATCCAAGGTGCTTGAATATTATGGACAACATTATTTTCAAGAATTCCACGCCAGAAGCTTGAGACTTGTTCTTTGGAAGGAGGCTCAGTAACATCGATTTTTCGGTTGTTCAGCTGATGGTAGAACCTTTTTGCGTCTTCGTTAAATATTTTGTTTTGATGGTAATGGTTACTTCGTTTAATGTACCTTCTCAACCTTTGAGCTTTTGCCTGGAGTTTCATTTTGACAGTTTGCTCCAGTGTGTCAGTGGTTTCTTTGTCCTCTTTATATTTTTTCTTTATTTTATCCATTTTTATGCAGACATGTCATGTTAAGACTCATTTCTTGGATTCATTTATTACAGCTAGATCTTTGCGATAGGACTCAATGATATTCTGAATCCTTTTCTTCCATGCTGGTTCCTTATGGCCAGTTTCCAGCCTTGGTGATTCCTTTACTTCACCGACTATGACTGCAGCAGCTGCATACATAACCTGATTGACTTCAGTTATGTTCATGACGTTGGCTTGTGTCATGTTTGCTATTGCAATGTTAGCTAAAGCAATCTGATGTCTAACAGCACAGGTGAGTTTCACCTTGTTCAACTTTTTCCCAGCCACCCAGGCTGAGGGTCTTTATTTCGAGCAGTTTTTGATTTAATGTTCTGCTCCATTTTCAGTGTTTCTTGGTTGATGTTTATTGTTGGCCCAGTTGGTTGTTCTGGTTCTGGTTCAGCAGCTTTGGTTACGATTGGTTGTTGTTGTACATCAGATTACTGGGAAGTACTAAGGGAATCCAAGGCTTCTGTTTGGAATGTACGTTTAACATCAGCCTGGATTTGTTCAAGTTCGATGTCGGTGAGCTTTTTCTTATTGATTATGAACCGCCGTTGTGTTGCTATAGTATTAAGATTCAAGTTCAAAAAGATGTCTGGATTTCTCTTTCTCCATACATTGTATGTACCTTTGACTATTCCACCTTCGATCTTAGTCTCTTGAGCATAGTAACCACATCATTTCCTTGTACTGCTCAATTGTCCATTGCTGTCTAGATTTTCTCTAGGTATTTTCAGACAATGCTGGTGTCCGATCAGATAGGCCAGTTTGAGACAAAGTCTGGGTTTGGGTATTATCTGATTCTCGGCAAGCACTTATTCTTGTACGTGGGCGAGTTTTCCGTTGGATGACGACCTGGGATACCTCATCAAATCCCTTGCCGAGCGCGACATTGTTCTCTTCTTCAAGAACAATCTCGTTTACGTTGTTGTTGTTGTTGTTATTATTATTATTATTATTATTATTATTATTATTATTATTATTATTATTGTGGCCTCTCCAAGAAAATCTGTTGAATTCATCCCCTAATGCCACTTTCAGACTGTATTTACTCTTAAAAATATTATTAGCACAAGTAAACAAAGCTCAAATTGGTTGTAAAGAGACTGCAGAGTTATCAGTTGCTCTCATCAGAGTGGCTTTTCCTGGCGAATCACTCTTTGTTGATACAGCCGCATTTATCTTTCCACTCACCGTCCGGGAATAACGCTTCGTTTGACGTGTGTTTTGTGTCGGTTTATTGCTTTTAGCTCAGTCTGTGCTAAGCACATCCTGTTTGTGTTGCAGGAGTCCACTGCCCAAAGCCTGTCTTAACACTTTCAAAGCGGTGCGCTCCCTGCTGGCCAAACCAGAGAACTACCAACTCAGCCTCAGCTACTGTGAGAAAGCCAGCGGCCTGTTCAGAGACAGCCTCAACCTCGGCCCACACTGCAGCACCAACACACTAGACAAGGTAGATGCACACATGCACATTCAGATTTACTGTATTATGTGGAGCTGTTAGTTTGCGCTGTGTGTTTTGTCTTGGACAGAGCTGTAGTGCATTGTAGTTGCATTGCATGTGCCTCAACTGTGCAATGTTCCTGCAGTGCAATACAGAGCTGGACCGCAGTGACTCTCCTCAACACACAATTTTTTTAGTTACTTTGAATTATCCGGTCCCAGGGTGATGTGTGAAGTCAATTCTCCTCAAGTTCACACAGATGTCATGGTAGTAGTTCATTATGTTGTTTTTGGACATGTACAACCACGTTTGACAACCACAAAACAGTGCTATCTTTGTATTATTCATATATTATTCTAGTATTTATTAATAATTTGAGTTGGCTTTTATTTGTGTGTGTGTGTATATGTATGTGTGTGTGTGTGTGTGTGTGTGTGTGTGTATATATATATATATATATATATATATATATATATTTTTTTTTTTTTTTTTAATTTATTTATTTATAAAATGGTGTTTGTCGGCTTTATTTATTTATTCATTTATTTATTTATTTATATTTAGAAAACAATTTCTCTCAAAAATAAACTGTCAATTTGTGTAAAAATTTGAAATGTTTGGCGGTGCCTAATTTTAATGATTAAACAGATGTCAACACATCATCACATCATATAACAACATATTAATCTGTTCTTTGAGCATGTTGTTTTTTGCTGTGTGTCTCTCACACACACACACACACACACACACAGATGGTATTTGTGCTTTCAAAGTAAAATATGTCAAGGCTTTAGTTTTGGACTGAAAGAGAATGTGTGATTTGTTTCCATCTTTCTGTGTGTGCTGTAGCTGGTGCAGTTGCTGCTGTGTGATCTGTTGTTGGTGACGCGCACTAGCGTGTGGCGGGAGCAGCAGGTGGCGTCTCAGCAGAGCTCCCCGACGTCCGCCTCGCCTGCAGAGCTGCAGGGCTTCCAGCAGGACCTCAGCTCGCTCCGCAAACTCGCCCAGAGCTTCAGACCGGCCATGCGCAGGGTGAGAGGCCAGAGTCCACACCTAAAGCATGACATGTTCATATTTATGTCTCAGGTTCACTGAACTAAGAAAGTATCTATTTGAGCAAACTATTGCATACAACTTGTCCTGGATCAGGCAGTGTTATTAAAATCTTATATAACTACCAATCTGTGTATACCATTGCCACCCACTCTCTGTCTCAGACACAGACTTTTTTTTTTTTTTTTAATTAAATAATAATTTTTTTAATTCTTTCTTTATATATCAAAGAAAATAATATAAAATATTGAATAAATATAAAATTATTTTCATTTATTTATTCATTGATCAGCATATATTTGTATTTTACTTTGTATGTTTTTATTGTCCATTGTTAGTGATTTAGTTTTTGAACTGCATTTGTTAGACAAACT